>RAOY01000015.1:157600-689832 GCA_009806085.1 Neurospora cerealis
CGACACCCCCCCCCCCCCCCCCCCCCGAATTTTTCTTAGCTTCTTTTCTGGCTACCTGGTAGGTCCCCATCCCTTCCCCCCGTGGTGCCCCCAATCCACTCATCCGCACCCCTGCTCGAGTATACCCAAACATCCTTTCGCCTACATAACTAGTAGATGTAGCCCCAGGTTGCCCTCCACCACCCACATGCCTGTCTGCTGTGCGTCTGGTCTCTCCGACTTACCCTATCTCAACCCAGCCCAGTCCTCTTCCAGAGTCCCGATTGCTTAGGCGGACGTAGCGGCGTCTGTCTTGCAGCCGACCTCTCTCCCTACTGGCACGGCTCCCCTTGTTTGCTGCCCACGGCTGCTGTCGATGCAACTGCTGCTGCTGTTGCCCGCTCTGGATACCACGGATCCCTCCATAGAGAGCCCTTCTGCCGACCCGAACTTGGACGTCGATTCCCATCCATCCACCCATCCATCCATCCAGTCATCCAGTCCTCTAGCTAAAGCAAGCACCGGGCGTCCTTAGCACTCGACCTCCACAAATAGGGCAGTTTACGCCGCCCAAAGAAGCAACTGATCCGCCTTTTGTCTCATCGGCTACCGGACGGTCACGTTGCTTTGCCCGCTACGGCACTGTCTCGCGGCAGGAATCTGGACAGAGCTGACACAGTACATACCTCGACTGCTTGTCCTAGCCTCCAGCTATCTTTTGGATACCAGACCGAATACTATCAGGTTGGGGGCCATCCAGCCGACTCTGCCGACTACGCTACGCTCATTCATTAACCTGACAAGAGGCACTGCTGCTCGCCTCCTTTTTCGTCCAGCCAGCCCACTTCAAGACCTGCCCGGTGCGGTTGACCTACTCAACGGCCACCTCGACGGTCCTATATACCCGGCTATCCTACCCCAAAACGCTTCTGCAGCCCGGCACAATAGCACCGCTCAGGCGTTCTTAGGGCTTGCGACCCCCTCCCCGGCCAGCCCATTACCGACCCCGTTCCGAAAACCATTGGCTCGCCATATTATGCACCGCGACTCCTAGACGTCCCGACCAGCTCCCCCATATTGACGGACCATTTTCTACTCCTGCTAGAAAGAGAGTATCCTTGGCCCCTCCAACCGAGCGGCTCGCCTTAAAACCGATCTCAACACCCACCAACGATATTGCTTCGGCTCATCACGTCCATCGCCAGCATGCACGATCAAATCATTGGCACGATAGGCATGGACCAAGGAAGTCACATCGCTCATGACAACAACACATATGGAAACAACAATTGGGTAGATATGAACCCATTCCACCACCAGACCACCATGCCGGACTACGGCGGCAGCTACGGTGGTTATATGCCACCGATCTCTCATGGGCTGCCCTCCGAGTCACTAGGCAGGATGCCTCCTCCCCCGCCTCCTCAACATAATGTGCCTCAACCTCATCAACATTCTCACCCCCCTCTTCCGATGTTGATGATGCCCCAAACGACGACGACCTGGCCGAGCATGTTGACGAATCCAACCTACGGTTCACACCCTGTCCCGCCCGTCGCCATCCCCCCGGTAACAACGCCGCTCAAGAACTCCAAACTGCCGGCTATCCAGACAACATCACAGCCCAGAAAAACACTCACCGACGAGGACCGTCGGCGTATGTGCCAGTACGCTATGGATCATCCGACGGCCAAGCAAACGGATATCGGAGCCCAGTTCGGTGTTGAGAGAAGGTAGGTCATGATCCGTGGGAGTTCGTGTTGGTTGCGGGACCTAGTTAAGCTGACAACCTTTTATTAGCACCGTGTCCAAGGTACTGCGCCACAGGGATAAGTATCTGAATCTCGAGGACCGAAGCAGTTCTCCGATTAAGCGTAACAAAGTCAAGGGCGCGGATGTCGAAAAGGCTCTGACCAACTTCTTCCGAAAGTCTCAGGGCAAAGGCGTTCCAGTAACTGCCGAACTGATCAAAGAGAAGGCGCACTTGTTTGCAAGTACCATGGGTGTCACGGAAGATGATTTTCTCAAGTCAGGAAGCACAGCATGGCTGGACAAGTTCATGCTCAAACACAACATTGGGCCGAATAGGCTACTTCGTCGTGCCTCCGAAGCCAACATCAGTAGCAGCATGCGAGGATCGCCCTCCTTGAGCACATCACAACCGTCAAGCGCCATTTCCCCTCTCTCCCCTTCGGGACACACGTCTCCGTCTACACTATCGGCAAATAGAAGCGAAGGGGAGAAGGATAACATGGCGAGCTACATGGATTATTCGGCTGAAAGCAGCTACAAGCACTCGGGCTCACAAAGCACAACCTCGTTACATAGCGCATTTACTGACGCGGGAACTTCGACGTTCTCTGGGAGCACCCTTAGCCCAACAGCATCGTTCAGTTTTTCGCCTGATCCTAATGCCGGAGCATTTCTTACAGCAGATCAAGCCAGGCAGCCGGGAAGCGGTGTCGGGTCCAACTTCCAAAGACCAAGAAGCCAGACATTCCCGACCTTGGACCTCGAATACCTGAATCAACAAGAATCAGGAGACCCGTTGACGCCAAAGTATCATGTGTCATCCACAGGATCTTCTTCGGCCCTTGAGTCGCCTGCCAATGAAGTAAGCGCCTCGCACTTCGGCATGGATCACATTATCACCTCACCACGACTCCGTCACAGTAGCAGTAGTGGAAGTCTCGCTGGACGGTCGATCGCTACACCGCTCAGCGCAAACCCTACGTCCCCCATTTCTCCTACTCAGGAGGACGCAAGAAGGGCCGCAGACACCCTACTTTCATTCATGCAGCATTCAGGTGGATTTGTGGACCACGATGAATACATGACGGTCGTTAAACTCACCGAGAAACTGCGGCTTCACCAGGCACAACTTGCCAAGAACACAGCAGTGGGAATGGGCGGGCTTTCTCGGATACCAGAGGGCGATAGTGAGATGCAGAACGCTGCACCAGCTTCGATACCCAAGGTGGAACAGGCCATGGGGACTTAAAGTTGGATTGGACGTTCAGAGATACCATACGCCGTCTCAAAACCGCCCGCGCCTCAAAGCTCCGTATACTCAGAAGGATTGCCGAACAAGCTACAGACAGACCGCTTTCGATGCCACCCATCACCGGGGCATGAATCGAAAGGAATACCTGGAAACTAAGGAGTCTGACTCGGCTTTTGTTTTATCAAGGACACGACCGGTTCAAGATTGGTCTTTCTATGTTCGCCTGCACATTCCATACTTCTCTTCTTCTGCAAAGATCTTTTTATACCCCCTTTTTTCTGTTGTCATTTTGATCGACGGAGTTGCCGGTATATCTCGCACGCTGCGATAAGAACCTACGCTCACGCGAATAAGGAGTCAAAGATCCTCTTTGCAGCTGTTCGGCTGTCATTTCCCTTCGATTTATTGCTTTCTAGCGTTATCGTCCCATTTTGCTCGCCTTTGAAGATCAGGCCTCCAGTCTCATTCATGGCTCTGTTTGGCCTGTCTTGTCTTGCTTAACCGCGGGCCTCTCTATTTGGAAGCATCTTCCAGAGAAACCACGCCGTCGCCTGCAACCTTTCCCATGCATGTCCTGACTTACCATGTTTCATCATGTTCACTATATCAATCTTTGTCCGCAACTCTTCTATGTAAAATTGACGGGTTTCTTGTTTTGGGTAACACCATTCCGCATTTCATGTTTGATCGCCTCTAGCTGACCCCCTTTACCGAGCTGTCACAATTTCGTTACAAGTATCTTTCTTGCCCACCCACTTCCCCGCTCCTTGGAGTGTAAAAACTCTCGTTTGGGAGGAACCAGAAAATAGTTCTCTTCAGCTGTCCTGGTAATAAGGATGATTGTGAGGACCTTGGGATGGAGGAAAAAAAATGCGATTTTGGCGACTAGCAACGGTATCGATTCAGTATGGACGGAGTGAAACTGGGCAGACGCGAAAAGAAAGAAAAATGCAGGCACTGCTTTTTGCAAGCCTTTTCAGGAGGTGTACAGTGTTGTATAGGGCGTGTCATCTGTACTTCTTTGCTTTTTTTACACCTACCCTTTGCTTTTGAAAATCGGGCAAAGCCGGGAAGCTTTAAGTCCGGGTTGTGTGCGAAAATCTTTGGGATCTCTATAGCTCTGTTAAGTGGGAAGAACTTCAGTTTCTTGGTTCATGTGCTTTTTTGTCCACCTTCCCCTCTTTTGCTTTTGGCTTCTTTCAATGACTTTCATATTTCCCCTACTTATATTTACCCGAACCAGCATGGAAATTTCCGTGAAGGACAACCCAAAAGACGGAGCCAGGTGTCAGGCAGATGGAGGAACGGAAGGAAAGCTGGACGCAGGAATGGGACGGAAAACGGATAAAATGGGGGCTTTTCCGATGAAGAAGGACCATCCATAGCCACCGTTAGCATATCATATTGGTATATATATAACACTCCCACATCGCAATTGCATCGCTCCTTCTCAAGCAAACTAGCATGTTTTCTTGCTGTTGACATTGTGAGCACCCATGAACTCCCCAAAAAAACTAGACTGCTAATGTTACGAACACACAAACCAAAACCGCCAAATTCGTAACACCCATACAGACAGACAGACAGACAAACACAATATTCGTAAAAACAACGACCAAGCCCTATTCAGTACTCTTATTCGATCCCCCTTTCAAGCAAGCCTCTCCTCCCAAAGCTCGCTAACCCTCTTCCCCGCCAACTCAGGCATCAACCGCACCAGAATCAACTCCAGCATGGAGTAAATCAGATGCTTGTTCAGATACGCATCGCTAAACACATCCAGAATTCCTTGTTCGATTTCCGTCAAAATCGTCTCTTCGTCTTGGTCAACATCATCGTCAACATCATCGTCAGCATCATCAACGTGAGCTTGACCGCCTGCGGCAGCGGCAGCGGAAGCAGAAGCGGCGTGATCATCACCTGTCCCTGCAGCTGCATTCGCGGCATCCGCGTCTAGCTCTTGCTGACGATGGGCTTCAACAACATGAGCGTGTTGGTCCTCCACCCTCTTGGCCAGTTTGGTCTTGGTAGCTGAGGCTGCTGCGCGGATGGCGGCATCGTTATTGCTACCACCACCATTACCACCACCAGTAAGAGACAGCTTGCTACTGCTCCGACTATTACCCGTACTAGAGCTGCTGCTGCCTGAACGGGGATCGGAACTACTGGTGGTGGTTGCTATTCCCGCTGTTGCTGGTGCCGAGGGTGCTGACCCCCTACGGCCAAACCCAAGGCCAAGGCCAGACCCAGGCCCAGCTCCAAATCCAGGGGCAGGGGCAACAGACGATAACGAAGAAAGCCATCCAGACGACCCTGACCCCTGTTGATGAGTTGGGACTGGGCCGCCAGTAGTGCTAGCAGAACCAGGAACCACCGCCTGCTGGCCCTGATCTAGGCCGCTTTTCTTCGGTCCGCTCCCGCTCCGCATCTGTTCCATTTGTGTCTGACCCTGCTTCTGCGTCTGTGATGAGTTTTGAGGAGCAGCAGGCTGGACAGTGGCAGAACCGGCATTGCTTGCTCCCCGACTGGTCGTAGAACGAGAAGCACCGGCTAGTGCTACTCCCCTTTTGGCATCCCCTTCACTTACCATCATGGGCGCGTTAGTAGTACCGGTACTAACAGTAACAGTTGGCCTGGTCTTTAGGCCCGCGGTTCTGGCTTTGGAACTGGAATTGCCGCCAAACCCGCTACGGCCACTGAAATAAACGGACCCAACGAGCTTTGCCATAAATCCAGGCGAAATTAGCGCCCAAAGATCCTTAGCACACCTGCGCCTTAGCGCAAGCAGCTCGTCTTCGGACGAGGGTGCCGTCAGGCTCGAGGTCCCTGGCAGGTTATTGGGGAAGAGTGCGCCTCGCACACTGCGGAGAAGTGGAGGTAGACCTGACGGGTCAAGGATGTACTTGTGGATTGCATAAGATAGGAGCCTATGTTAAATCGTTATGGTAAGTAAAACTGCTTTTCTGCTAGTTATTGGCCGGTCTGGTTTTCTTTGCCTGAACGGGACATGTGCATTTTTGCGCTTCTTTGCTTCTTTCCGGTGCAAATTGTGTGTGTAACCCTCGGAAGATATCTCGCTTCTATGCTCTGGGGGACTTTGAAGGGGAAAAGGGGTGTGTAATGGAGGTATGGTGTTTCATTACGTGGGGGAACAGAACACTCGAGAACGAGAACTGAGTGGGAGCAATACGACGGTGTGTATGGTGCGCGCAAACCGGTGTTTGTGTCCCTTTGAGTGTGTCTATGCGCGTGCAGCGTTTGATTGAAGGATAACGGGCTCTGGCTTGTCTAACCGTGAGAGTAACTGCCAGTATCCCATGGAGAGGATTCTCGCTGTAAAGAACAATGTCTCACAGCATAGGTATGGACAGTGTATTCCATGGCATGGGGGGACGAAGTCGGAGGCCGCAGATGCTGATGAACCAGGGCAGCTCGTATCAACAAACAACCATGACACCGCCGTGAAGGCCCGAGTTACTGAACTGGGAAACGACCATAACGCCATGTTCGTGAGCTCAACCCCAGGTAATAACATGATCCGCTGGTCCTAGCCATGGATGGAAGCGCGAGGGCGAGCTCCTCACTTCCATTGTGAGTGCGGGGCACCAGGAAGACCAAGCTCGGTGGGGAGATGCTGACATCGGTGACGAGGTCCATCGGCCATGGGTTGTGAAGAGGGCACTTGCACAAGAACCCTGCTCTTCACCAATTTCCTCCCCGAGATCCATGGAAACTGGACCACCGCACAGTGCAAGAGACAGGGTCCCAGTTTGGGGTGAACGGTAGGCTTGTGAGCGCGAAAGGGGGGGGGGGGGGGGGGGGAGAAGAAAAGTCTCCATTGCAAAAAAATATGGGCGGAATATCGCAGATATCTGATCAGCAGATCCTCCATCGTGGATTTTGAGTCGCAGATGTCGCGCCAATCGAGCAGTCCAGAAGAAGGATGGATTGGCAGTAACATGCCGAGACGAGATGACCAGTCATTAGGACGGCTGTTCTTCGAATTGAACCGCGACACCCAAGACTTCGAGGCCGGGGACAAAGACGAGTCCATCCAGAAAAGGGTAAGTTCCATCTGAATATCGCAGCGTATGGTAGAATGTCGCTGTACGATTGCGCCTGGCGACGGACACGGCAAACGGTGGGGTGTGGTATGAAGCGGAATTCTGGCGGAAAGTGACCTCGATGCCGGTTGCTTCTGGTGGTCTGTCTTTCATGGATCTGGATGATGAGGATGGGACGAGGAGGGGTGTCGGATCCTTGTCAATAATCCCGTCCGGCGCGTAAACAAGGCTCGTCGATGGTCCGTCTAGTAAGCCCCGCGAAGCCTATGGTGCAATGGGACATGGCCAAGGCCACATAGCGCCCTGATTGGCTGGCTGCAGTTGGACGTTCCGAATGCAGGCATCGTGGGATTGGAACACTTAGGGTCTGGCGGTCGCCGATTCGGCCGCAGGACCTTTTGGGGGTGTGTTCCACAACACCCGCCTTTACCCAAATGCCTTACAACAGCTTAGCATTGGCAGATGCATCGCGCCCGCTGACCTCGTCTCTGCGGCCCAAGCTCCAGCACTCGGTCGATACGCTTGGTAGGCCGCTCCTCCCAGATCTCGTGATGGTTGCCGGTCTCTTGCGTGCACTCGCACCAGTCTCGATATGGGTGGGTACGCCTCCAGATCCAGTGACTTGACAATCATGCGGTGCAACAGTTGAACGTGCAGAGGGGAGCAAGCAAGGGAGGGAAAATGGCAAGGAAAGAGGCTGACCTACCTGTCAATGCTCCCATCAACACCGCCCAGCCTTCCTGGGCTTCTCATCATGGTCCACTGCAACATGGACACTGTGCCGCTGAGCCACGGCATCCGGCCGTCCATCTCGATCAAGTTCGAGATTGCTGACCAGCATCTGAATGCCAAAACGGGTGTCCTGAAGCATTCTGGCTCCCCATCGGACGAACCGGTATGCTTTTCGAGGTCCAGTTGAGTCGTATGGTGAGCCGCCACTTCCTCGTACGCGGTCGCGCTGCGAGACAAACGAGGTGGTAGGGAGTGGGAGGTGATCAAGATAGTGATAGCCACCCTCACAAACGATATCGCGAGGAAGATCCACTGAATGATGGTCCAGAACAGTGCCTGGATCGACTGGATTGAGGACGACGTGCGAGCTTGTACCGGTACTTTGCTCTTCCTTCGGGGCAGAGGCTCATTTTCGACAGATCTGCGCCGTGTAATAACGTTGGACGCTATTGAGAAACATTCCCAGATGAACCAAGGCTCTGACAGCTTGTTGGCCAGAATATTCCCGATTATCAGCTCCGACAATATCTGGCCAACCAGGGCCACGAGACAGTTGTTCTGGAGATCCTCAGTGGGCAAGAGCACGGCAAGAACAGCATGAACCAGCAGCTGACGATAGGCCGCCTCATTTTCGGCTTTCTCAGCCATGCTCTCCGGGCTTCCTGAGCACGGGACGGGAGAGAGAGCGGGCAGGGGGCACAGAGCGTGATAGATCTCGCGCGCATCCGTCTGGAGGGGAGACTGCGTGATGGGATTGTGAGCTGCTCGATAGGCTAGTCGGACGGAACATGTTAGCGTCGAACCCGAAATTGGTTGGTGGAGCTACAACAGACCAGTGACATGCCTGTCGAGAAGATCGGGCAGCTCGTCTAGGAGCAAGCTCTCGAGGTCGACATTGCGAAGGCGCTGCTCAAGCGCTCTAGTGACATGGGCAATAAGCTGGACGATCTCGGCGACAAACGAGTCGTCGGGGGTGATCTTGTTGTACCAGCTCTGGACATATTCCCGGAGGATGATGGCAATCAGTGCGTACAGCTGCAGGTCGACATCGTTTCGACTGGTCAGAGGCGGCAGCACATCCTCGATCGATATCGGCGTGGTCTTGCCCTTGTCCTGGTGTTGAGGACACAAGATGCGCCTGATCAGATAGACGGTGGCCTTGTCGGAGAGGGGGTCTGTCCGATGCGAATTGGATTGGGGCGACGGCGATCCCCGTTTGGTCCGTGACCTGGTACTGGCCTTCAGGTTGTTTGTCGACGACGATGGCTCTGAGCTCGTCCTGGGCGACTTTGGTCGTGGGGTTGAGAGACGAGTGGGAGCGGGGCCCTGACTCTGCGCAGTGACAGTGACAGCAGGGGACGCAGAGGGCGCAGAGGGCGCAGAGAAAGTGGGAGCAGCAGCAGCAGCAGCAGTCGAGGCAGTTGTCATGACGGGCCAACTAGCGGTGTCCAAACATTGTGCCCCGCGCGCACCCGTTCATATCATAGCGCCGTCCACTCTTTATGACAATTCAGAGCCTGGCAGCCTTTTGAAGCGCGAGAAGCGGAAGACAAGAGAAAATCGTCGAGGTGTGATCGCGTGTTGCGCGGTGCAGTGGTTGGTGAACAGGTGGTGCTGGTGCATGTTGATAGCGAGTGGTCCGGTCTTGGTCCAGCCTCCCGTCCCGCACCTGTGGTGGATGGCGACCCCAGCCAGCAGCAGTGGCCCAGGCGATAAGGAAGCACCTGCCGCTCATCAGTTGCACTGGTCCAAAACGGGTAGGCGGTGAGGTTAGCCAAGCAAAACATGGTCCTTGCCGTAGCAACCGATGACTCTTGAAGTCGACCTTGGTCGAGCTTCCCCTGAATGAATGTCAACAAAGCACACCTGTAACTTACGCAGCTACACAGTAAGGCGGAACCACATCGATCCTCGACCGCATAAAAATTCCCCTAATTCGAGCCAGGTGCGGTTTGTCCTCCAGCATAATTTTCGATTCTTATCAAGGATCCATACTGCCTGCAGGTTGGGAACCTCAACACCTGAAGCTTGTTATCGTTGCACTTCGCTTGACAAACGTTGGCCGGAATCTACTGCGCGGTGGAAGGTGCTGGGCGAGACGGACGAAAGGCCCTTCAGAAAGAGACCGTCTGTCGTCAATGAGGCTCAAGCTGTCATCACCCTTGCCACAGCAGACTGCCGTGACACAAAACACTTGCTGCATGCGGCCCAAGCCTGACCGTTGTAGATCGGAGCCTAGGCCCACAACTACGAGACTGCCAGACTGTGCAGTACACAAGGTGTTGAACACACACCTTGGATTCGACATCCGTAACATCCAGCCCGTGTCGTTAGTAACGGAAATGATATCATAAAGCTTAAAGCGTAACAAGCCGATGTGGTCGTGACAATGCGTTTGTTCGATATCCCTATTATACAGTCTAGGCTCCTAATAGCCCGGTTGCTAACACCTACTACATCTTACAGGGTGCAACGACCAGCATGCACATGGCTCACTTATACAGCAATGACGTTGTCCTTGACGGTCGCCTCGTATCTGAAGAACACTGTTAGCACTCGAACCATATCTGGTTGTATGGGGGAAAATATAAAGAGAGCACCAACCTCTTTCCGCGGAAAGCCCACACACCCCAGTTACCGGCACTGATGTCCTGAGGGTCAAGATCATTCAGATCCCACCGGAGACTGCGGAAGATATTCTCGCCAGGCTCCATAAGAATGTCGAATTCACCCTTGGCCTTCTTGTTGACCCACTCGACATCACGCTCCATGTCAGCCTGCGTGTAGCCCGTAGCAATGATAGGAGCCTTGGTCTCGAGAAGCATAGGCAGCGTTTCCTCCCACTCGTGGGAGCTCGCCGGGTGGCCCAAACCAGGGTGGAAGAGGACGAAGCAGTCGAAGTAAGGATCGTGAGGGGCGAAATAGCCCGTCTTATGGATGGTATGGTAATAATCCACAATGGTGCTGATCTTCATGGTAGGCCACACGCGGTCCTCCACAACCGCACCGTAGGGGTTCTCGGGAGTACGAGGCGGGAGGGGAAACTCGTCATCGCGGTTCATCATGCTCTCCGGTCCGATGAAGATCAGATGGATTCTCGACAGGGGGAAAAGATGGGCCAACTGCACCCAAGCATCTCTGGGCAGCGACGACTCAGCACGAGCACCAAGGATAAAGAGGCGCACGGGGGGAGCCTCAGGCCGGAGACCCTTGATAGATTCGTTGCCTCCAGTCTTGGGGGGATGCAGGGTATAGCGAAGAGCCGTCAAACTCTTCAAGCCCTCCACGGTGAGACGATTCCGGATGTGGTACGGGCTCAACTCGTGAAGAACGCTGCCGATCGTGAGAGGATAGGTCAACAATCTAGTCGCCTGTCTCATGCACCGGTCATCGTTGACAGCTTCGAACTGACGGGTATACATAAACGTGTCCCAGTTGGTCATGTTGACCATGGCATCGTCCATTTGCGGACCGGCGTAGTTGAACTCGTAGAAGTGGCGGCCAGAATGGAGGTCGTGGTCGTCTTCGTTGATTTGTCGCAGAGTGTCGCAAATCTCAAGATGTTTCTCGTAGTCGTCCATCCAATGCTTCTCGCTGCAATATACCGGGATGCCACAGTCGGGGCACTCGAAATCGACATGCTTCGGGGGCTGGGAGCCAGACTCGGTATCGACTTGGCGGTTGGTCTCGGAGAACTGCCCTGGGCGGTGGCTGTGGTGAGGGCAGCTGGCGTGCTGTCTTATGAAGGCCGCGCGCTGGCGAATCTCGGGGATGGGCGAGTTGGTGAAGGAGTGGAAGAGGTTGTCCTGCTCGAGAATCGGCTTCGAGGGGATGCCACTACCGGCCAGATCCTCGTTGGTGGCGAACGATGTCGAGCTGCTGGTCTTGGTTCTGGACTGGGCAACAACGGAAGGAAGCTTGCTCGTGATCGAAGTCTGGGTCGGACGCGAGATGGTTCTGGTGATGCCGCCGGCTTGCCTCGAAGACGAGGAAGAGCTTTGTGCCCCGCGGATGGAGCTGACGGAGCGTTGCTGGGCTGACTGCAAAAAAGCAGCACTTTGCCTGCTCTGTCTAGCTGTGAAAGTCGAACATTGCGAGCAAAGCTTGGACAAGGCCGGGCGCACGGCGCGGTCTGCTGGGAGGGCCATTGGGAATTTTCAAGGTCGGATGATGTTCGATCGGGAATCTGGATCGCCGGGACTCGATACGACTTTCCAATTGACTTTTTGGCAGCAGCTCCCAGCAGTCCAGGGTCCCCAATTCCACTTGCTCTCGTCCATCGAATGACCCACTTGAGTTTGCTTCACCAGCCACACAATTGTGCCTTAAGCTCTGACGTTATGCGGGTCAGAGAGCTACGAGCGAGCCACAGTCGCGGGGCCCGGGCCAGGGGGAAAAGTGGCGTCTACAGTGGACGTACCGCTGCAACCTGACTGGAGTGACTGCACCAATTGGCCAGCTCCATCAGAAGTCGACGGCGAACAGAGGACCGTGTTTTATTTTTTGCCGAGTTACAAGTACCTACCTACAACCACAAACTCCATATCCGACTCTCGATAATTCGACGATCTAGCTGACTTTCGCGCATTGATCTTCTCAGCATAACGACGGCAGCATTGAGAGAGCACAACCGAGTCCTACCCACTTGCACAGCCAACCTCGAGAAAGCAGAGCCGCGCCGGCTTTCTGCGCCCAGTTGCAGCCATGGCGACCACGTCGAACATGTTCCTGTATTCCTTGACCATCCAGCCACCCACCGCCGTCACGCAGGCTCTGCTTGGTCAGTTCTCGGGAACCAAGGAACAGCAGATTCTTACGGCGTCTGGATCGCGTCTAACCCTCCTTCAGCCTGATCCCCGTCAGGGCAAGGTCAACACCCTGCTGTCTCATGACACCTTCGGCATCGTACGCGCCATCGCGTCGTTCCGTCTGGCCGGCAGCCACAAGGGTGAGTAACCTCCCCGCCACCTCCTCTGTTAGGCAATATAGTGATTCTGGATCCGTTCCCCAGGTGCTTCTGGGTAGAGGGGCTACAGGCTTGGTCGCGCACCATGCGCCCAGGCCTACGAGTCGTCTGGGGACTTGGGACTCATTTAAACTGGTAGCGGGATTGTGCTAAAACCCTGTGCCACCCAGACTACATTATCCTCGCCACTGATTCGGGCCGTATCACGATTATCGAGTATCTCCCCAAGACGAACAAGTTTCAGCGCATCCACCTCGAGACTTTCGGCAAGTCGGGCGTCCGCCGAGTCATCCCCGGCCAGTACTTGGCCGCAGATCCAAAGGGAAGAGCATGCCTCATCTCAGCACTCGAAAAGAACAAGCTGGTCTATGTTCTCAACCGAAACTCACAGGCCGAGCTTACCATCTCATCACCACTGGAAGCCCACAAGCCAGGAGTGTTGGTGCTGTCTCTTGTTGCCCTTGATGTTGGTTACGCAAACCCCGTCTTCGCTGCGTTGGAACTGGACTACACGGACGCGGACCAAGACCCTACGGGCCAAGCACGAGAAGAAGTCGAGACGCAGCTGGTATATTACGAGCTTGATTTGGGCCTGAACCACGTTGTACGCAAGTGGTCAGATACTGTCGATCGCACTTCCTCGCTTCTCTTCCAAGTACCCGGCGGCAATGACGGTCCCAGCGGTGTGTTGGTCTGCGGCGAGGAAAATGTCACGTATCGGCACTCGAATCAAGAGGCTTTCCGCGTCCCCATCCCCAGACGCAGCGGTGCCACCGAGGATCCCCAGAGGAAGCGTGTTATCGTCTCTGGCGTTATGCACAAGCTCAAGGGAAGCGCGGGCGCCTTTTTCTTCCTTCTTCAGACGGACGATGGAGATCTTTTCAAGGTCACCATTGACATGATCGAGGATAGTGACGGCAACCCCACCGGAGAGGTTAAGCGCCTCAAGATAAAGTACTTCGACACGATACCAGTAGCAACCAGTCTTTGCATCCTGAAGAGCGGCTTCCTGTTCGCCGCTAGCGAGTTTGGAAACCATCACTTTTACCAGTTTGAAAAGCTCGGAGACGATGACGAGGAGCTCGAGTTCAGCAGCGACGACTTCCCGACAGACCCTACGGCCTCATATAACCCGGTGTACTTCCACGCCAGGCCACTTGAAAACTTGGTCCTGGTTGAGAGCATTGACTCGATGAACCCTCAGGTCGATTGCAAGGTTGCGAATCTGACGGGTGAGGACGCGCCCCAGATCTACTCTGTCTGTGGAAATGGTGCGCGGAGTACTTTCCGCATGTTGAAGCACGGACTCGAAGTGTCTGAGATTGTCGCTTCAGAGCTTCCGGGTACACCTTCCGCTGTATGGACGACTAAGTTGACCAAGTACGACCAGTACGACGCTTATATTGTGCTATCATTCACAAACGGAACTTTGGTGCTCAGCATCGGCGAGACGGTAGAAGAGGTCAGCGATAGTGGTTTCTTGACTACTGCGCCCACCCTAGCGGTTCAGCAAATGGGTGAGGATGGCTTGATTCAAGTTCACCCCAAGGGTATTCGCCACATCGTCCAAGGTCGTGTCAATGAATGGCCTGCACCTCAGCATCGCTCGATTGTTGCTGCCACGGCAAACGAGAATCAGGTTGTCATCGCTTTGAGCTCTGGCGAAATTGTCTACTTCGAAATGGACTCGGATGGTTCGCTCGCCGAGTATGACGAAAAGAAGGAGATGTCGGGAACCGTCACGTCGCTGAGCGTTGGTCAAGTACCGGAGGGCCTCAAGCGAAGCTCTTTCCTAGCTGTAGGATGTGATGATTGCACAGTTCGCATCCTTAGCTTGGACCCTGATTCAACGCTCGAGATGAAGTCCATCCAAGCTTTGACAGCCGCACCCTCGGCTTTATCCATCATGTCCATGGAGGACTCGTTCGGTGGCTCCACGCTCTATCTGCACATCGGATTGCATTCGGGCGTTTACCTTCGGACTGTGCTGGATGAGGTGACGGGCGAACTGACAGACACTCGTCAAAAATTCTTGGGTCCCAAGCCTACCAAACTTTTCCAAGTTTCCGTTCAGGATCAGCCATGTGTTCTTGCGCTGAGCTCGAGGCCATGGTTAGGCTACACCGACCCAATTACTAAGGGCTTCATGATGACGCCCCTAAGTTACACCGAGCTTGAGTATGGCTGGAACTTCAGTAGCGAACAGTGCTTGGAAGGCATGGTTGGTATTCATGCCAATTACCTAAGGTCAGTTTGCCCCCTATCTTTTGGCGTCCACTTTGCTTTATATGATGATAAAAGGGAATCCTATGCCCTCGGGTAATGAGGTAATTGATGCAATCATATGTGATTGTACCAATTGTTCCTTCTGAAATACAGCCCGATACGCCCATCCACTTCGTGCATCTTTATCTTCACAAACACTGACATTGGGTGCAGAATCTTTTCAATCGAAAAACTGGGCGACAACATGATTCAGAAATCCATTCCTTTGACTTACACACCTAAGCGCTTGGTCAAGCATCCCGAACAGCCATATTTTTACACTATCGAATCCGATAATAACACCCTCCCCCCGGAGCTGCGGGCAAAGCTTCTGGAGCAACAAACCAATGGTGACGCAACGATACTGCCGCCAGAGGACTTTGGATATCCCAGAGCCAAAGGCAGATGGGCATCGTGCATCAGCATTATCGATCCTGTCAGCGAGGAACCGAGAGTCCTCCAAAGGATCGATCTTGACAACAATGAGGCGGCAGTCAGCGCGGCCATTGTACCCTTTGCCAGTCAAGAGGGTGAAAGTTTCCTGGTTGTCGGCACAGGCAAGGATATGGTCCTCAACCCACGTCAATTTACCGAGGGCTACATCCATGTTTACAGATTCCATGAAGACGGCCGGGACCTGGAATTCATTCATAAGACCCGAGTAGAAGAGCCGCCTATGGCACTCATCCCGTTCCAGGGACGTCTGCTTGCTGGCGTGGGCAAGACACTCCGTATCTACGACCTCGGTTTGAAGCAACTGCTCCGAAAAGCTCAAGCAGATGTGACGCCCACTCTCATCGTTTCCCTACAAAGCCAGGGTAACCGCATCATTGTCGGCGATCTCCAGCAGGGTATCACTTACGTCGTCTACAAGGCCGAGGGCAACAGACTTATTCCCTTTGTCGACGACACCTTGAACCGCTGGGTAACCTGCACTACCATGGTCGACTACGAATCCGTCGCCGGCGGCGACAAGTTCGGCAACATCTACATCGTTCGTTGCCCAGAGCGCGTCAGCCAGGAAACTGACGAGCCTGGATCAGAGATCCACCTGATGCACGCCCGCAACTACCTTCACGGCACACCCAACCGCCTGAGCCTCCAGGTCCACTTCTACACTCAGGACCTGCCGACCAGCATTTGCAAGACCAGCCTGGTCGTCGGTGGTCAGGACGTGCTGCTCTGGAGCGGTTTTCAGGGCACTGTCGGTGTCTTCATTCCCTTTGTCAGCCGTGAGGATGTCGACTTCTTCCAGAATCTGGAGAACCACATGCGCGCTGAAGACCCGCCGCTTGCCGGCCGTGATCATTTGATCTACCGGGGTTACTACACCCCCGTCAAGGGCGTGATCGATGGTGACTTGTGCGAGAGGTTTAGCTTGCTGCCGAATGATAAGAAGCAGATGATTGCGGGAGAACTTGATCGCTCGGTAAGGGAAATCGAGCGCAAGATTTCGGTACGTGTTCCCAAAAACCCCCTGAATTTGGAGAAGTAGTTCACTTACTAACCTGCTTGCTTTGTTCAGGATATCCGCACCCGGTCTGCCTTCTAAACATATTCACATCGTCATGGCTGAGAAGTAATGGCTGCGAGCTTATGGTTTAATGTATATGAAACTCCTTGCAAAGAAGCGCGTCGTTCTAACAGAAGTCCGGGATGGATTCAAAGCCTTGTTGTAATGTTGACTTAGATTACTGCTGTTGATTCAGTTAGGCGCTCTGGTGGTGGTTAGTGGTTTTGGCGTTTATTGTGTGTATGCCGCTGTGCTTATATCTAACGATGGAAAGAATAGACAGAACGGTACGTTGCTAAAAGAAAAAAGAAGGGGTATATCAGCAATCTACAGGATTTTGAGTACACAAAGTATGGTATCATAACTGCTTACGATCCAGTCCTCATGGCTCCCAAATCCCGATCCCCAGCTTGACTACCTACTTCCCAACCATCGACCCACTACCAGAAGCAGTAGGAACCAACCTCTTCACCCCACTAATCCATGTCCTCCCCATAACCCTCCCTTTCCCCTTGGTCCCCCTCCCCTGATCCCTCTCCCACCTCTCATCATCCCTCAACGCCTCCACCGCTTGCTCAACATCAAACCCGCACCCCTCCAAATACAAAACCGCAACATCATAATCCGCCACTTTGGTCCTCATCATCCACTTCCTTATCTTCTTCTTGCGTTCAACCTCCTCGTCGCTTTCTACAGGGTAAGGTGAAAGCGATACCCCGGACGGGTTGTATTCCCCCGGGATTAAGATGGTGCGTCGCCCCCGAGCGAATAAAAGCGCGGAGGAAGAAGAGTAGAAGGGGGAGGAGGTGGTGGAGAAGGAGAATAGCGGGAGGTTGTTGTGGGAGAGGAGAGTGGGAAGGGGGATGGAGTAGCGGAGGGAGAGGGAGGGGAGGGTGTCATGGGCGTGAAGGTGGTGAATTGTGTCGGGGATATTTTGGTCTTTTGGTTTGGGGTCTTGGGTGGTTGGTGCTGTGGTGGGGATAGTTAAGGAGGAAGGGGAAGGGGTGTAAGGGGTGTAAGGGGGTGGTGAGGAGGATAGGGGTGGAAGAGAATTGTTGAAGGCGATAGGGCCGGGGTATGGTGGTGGTAGTGTGTCGTTGTCGTCGTCGGGGGCTTGTTCATTTTCAGCTCGGTAATGGTGAGAAGGAGGGCGATATTTGGGACCGCGGGGGTTTATGGGAGTAGGGTATGAAGAGGAAGATGATGATAATGGGGTTTGGCAGTAGGGACAGTAACTGCTGAAACGGGGGTTGTTCTATTTGTTAGGCTTGGTTAGTAAACTGTCTATCGTGCCTATTAACAAAATATAGGGAGGTTGGCCATCAAGGTGCTTTTTTGCGTCGCTTGGCAGGGCATGGCGGCAGGATGTAGCAAATTTCAGGCTGACGGCTTGGTGATACTTACATATATACAGTTACCGCAAATCACTCGGCCGCAGCAGCTCAATCGGCGATCATCCGGGAGAGGTTTCTCGGTCTCCTGGACGAAGCGGGGCACCGAGGATAAAAGGGTTGCGCAGGTGCAGCAGGCGTCGAGGGATTGTTGGGCCATGGTTGAAAATTTGTTCTCTGCATCAAGCGGAACGAGCATCTCTCTTGTTTTTACGGCGAGGTCAAAAAACTGGGAAATCAAAACTTCCCAAGTCAAAAATCTGGTCTTGTTCAACTTGAAGGGTTGACAAATCTTCATCAACAGCCGGTGGCGATCATGTCTCCCGGAGATTGTAGGACTTACACGGCATGGTGCACGAGCCACTTCCGGATGATTGACGTCGGTAATGTGGGGGGCAAAGTGACTTATCGATAAGAGCATCGGTAGCCGGAGGGCAACCCCGCGGCCCCGCAAGTTCGTGGGGGCAGACGGAACTGTCAGCGGCATCTCCAGCGCTGTCAGGGACCCTGTTATTTCACTTTCAGGTTGTTCTTGAGGGGCACCGCGCAACATTTCCGCTTCCAAACATCTTCACCTCTTGAATGAGCAGAAAACAGGAGCAATTGCGCAAAACTCGCCGACTTCTAAGAGATCAAGCGCCTGGTCTGAGGCGGAATTCATCGAACCACAGTCCAGTCGGCCAAGCTCTTAACCAACCTCCTGCCAAATCCTGCCATCTTTGCAGGATGCAGATATCCTTTGATGTCTTTTAGGGAAGCTTTGCCTGACACCGATTCTCTCAAGTCTTCCATTCTCTTCTTCGTCGCAATGTCAGTTATGACATGTCTCCTAACCAGCCAGACGGCGCATTACAACTGGCCCGGATCACCATAGACATTGTACTCGCTTCTGCATCCCGAACGGATATTTTCTGGCGTGATACAGCTGGAGCAACACGACGTCAATGCGGCCGATATGACTGACCTTAGAGATGGTCAAGCTCCCAGGAACTTGGTCTTCGTAACACCTCGGGGCATGTCGAGTTTCGAGGCTTTATGAACCGCACTCTACGGTGTAGGCCCTTCGGTTCCAGAAGGGCCATTAACATGGGATGAATTAAATTTAGGGTTGCTTCTAGGGCCATGACCAGAAAAGCTCTTTAACGATACCGAGAGGAAAGCAAAACCAGACCGGCGGTAAGCTAATTTGTCGAGCCCTATAACTAAGTTGGTTTAGAGGATAGCAAGGTGAAGTAGCATCGGCGAGTCAGCCGTCGGTTCCAAAGAAGTGCCTGGTTCGCCCATTGCCCTTGCTTTTCATGTTACCCTAGGGAGGCTGGGAGAGGAGGCAGCAAAGAGGAGCAAAGAGAAAGTAAGAGCCGAACCAAGCATCAGCCAGGCCCGTCCTCCACGCTTGATGAGTGGTTCGCTTGGAGCAAAAGTTCTCCAGATCCTAGAAGTCGCTGGGAATCGTTGTGGGGTAGCAAGCTACATAGGTATGGCACACGACGTATATACATGGGTATAGTTAATGGGATACAGCATCAAGATATGTACTGCGTAGAAGACGGTGGGGTTGGGTTCCGAGACAACGGGATAGACGGGTCTCGATTCCACTTGCTCCCCCGGCTCATGGTCGTAGAAACGGGCCCGAGGCTGTGTTCCCGGTTATGTAACGGGCGGAGTTCGGGGTCTAGAGAGATATTTATGTCAAGAGCAGTCGTTTTCGAGGTTTCGGTCAAAGCTAGCTGAAGCTTGATCTTTCCCTTTTTATTCCACGACCCTTCGTATCTTTGACTTTTTGTGCACAACGCTCTCAAAGATCTACAAACCAACCTCTTATATCATGGCGGTGAGATTGCCCGTGTATGAACCGAGCAAGAATTGAGTAATTACGATTCTAAAAGATGACACCACAGGTCTCATACCCCCAAATCGTGCTCTTTGGCGATTCCCTGTTTCAGGGTGCCGCAAGTCTTGAGGATGGTTTCTGTTTCCAAGCTGCCGTTCAACAGCGTACGTGTTCTGTCAGCGGCTCACGAGTCTTGTACAGTTAGCTTACTGACTCACTTCCAGAGGTTCTTCGCCGATTTGACGTTGTTAACCGTGGTCTCTCCGGTTACAACACCTCCAATGCCCTGAAACTCTTGCCCCAGATCTTCTCTCCGCCGGGTCCGGGCGTGCCCAAGCTTGCCTACCTTGTAAGTCTACTCTTCCTCGTCTTACAGAGAGCAACTTTGTCTAACCAGAGCACAAGTTCATCCTCCTCGGCGCCAACGATGCCGCCCTTCCCCGGCCCGTCAACAACCAGCACGTCCCTCTGGACAAGTACAAGCAGAACCTCGTCTCCATCATCACCCATCCCAACATTGCCGCCCACAACCCCAAGATCTTCCTCGTCACGCCCCCACCCCTGGACGAGCTGAAGACATCCGAGGTCGATCTCGGCGTCCGCAAGCACCGCGTCAGCGCCTCCTACTCCGAGGCCGTCCGCCAAGTGGCCGCGGAGCACTCGGTCGGCTTGATCGATCTCTGGAAGGCCGTCATGGACTATGCCATCTCCAAGACGCCCGGGTTTGACAGGTCCAAGGGTAACCTGGGTGATCCCGAGACGGGAGAGAGGGGCCATCTGAAGGACTTGCTGCCGGATGGGTTACATATGAGCGCGGAGGCGTATCGGGTGTTTTACGATGTGGTGAAGCCGCATCTGGGTAAGGAGTGGGAGGGGACGAACGATGAGGAGAGGGTTGGATATGTGTTGCCGGACTGGAAGGTGGCGCCTTGGTTGGAGGAGGATGTGTTGAAGCCTTGAACTTGGTACCAGCAATATATGAGGTCGTTGGCGAAGAAATAATAATACTAATTTTACGGGTCAAGGTTCAGAGCAGTCGGTTCCAATGCCAAATTGTGAGTTGAAATCATTTGAAGAATCGTGTTAATCATTGTGGGGATATGATGATAGTTGAGACTTTAATGGTGTTGTGGGGGGAGCTAGGGGTAGCTGTCATGGCGGGGCATCATAATGTGCACTTATGTCATTTGACGTCGGCTTATTTCGATACTCTTCGAGCTTGAACGGTGTATGACATGGACTGTTATAAAATGAAAAAGTGAGGGTAAAGCCAAGTTGATATTTGACATCAGGGCAGGACGATGGCATTGCTCTTCGTGATCTCAAACGGGATGGACAAGATGGGATTAAAAGAGGAGGTTGGCGGCGTGTGTTTAAGTGGGAAAACACACCATAAAATTCCATCCGCCGCCCCCGCCGTCGACATGTGAGACTGCCGCCCGTGCTCTCCCGGCCTCTAATGCAACGAATTTCCAGAGTTTTATTAGTCATCCGGCCAGCACAAGGGCTGTTTCAGTGTTTCACGGCATTCACAACGCCGAATGCCCCTGCCTTGGGTGCTTGGCCTGCCGTCGATGGGATGCCGTCCAGCCGTCGCCCACCGTGGGACCGGGAGTGGGAGTGTGGTTGCGCCTGCCAATCCACAGGGAGCAATGGATCACTGCAGCTTGATGAGCATCATTGGGCAGGAGCAGCCTATCAATCGCCCTTGCCGCGGACATATCCTTTGAGAATTGCGCATTTCTTCCCAGTGCGGCTTGACAAGCAGCAGGCACACCTCAGTCCCGTCCCGTTCTGAGCCGTCCCGCAGGCTGGAGAACCGAGAGAACTCCACCGAAACCGTCCACGACGAGCCTTGCCTCGCCCAGCGCAACGGCGTCTTCTTTTCCATTTGCACCTTGTCTGGTTCTCCATCTTCTGCTCGCACGCACCACCTCAACAGTCAACTGAAGGGAACACACACACCAAAGCACGCACCGCACACACAACGTCGAGCCAATTCTGACCTTGACTTTTTCTTTTATCTTCAAACGGGCCACGCTGTCAAAGGCCTCGAAACAGGTTTCTCTGTAACGCACTCGCGTCCCCAGCCTCTTGTTCTGCAATCCGATAGAGCACTAGACTCTAGCAGCATCCTTCGGTTCCGCAATCCAAAGACGTCAGGGCAACGCCGGCCTCATCCCTCCACTGATCACCGCGTCCCATCCTTCCCGTCGACCCCCGATCAACGCTCCCGCCAGACGTGCACTTGACGTTTGTTGACGACACGCCATCGAAGCTTTGTCCAAAACCGTTCCCGGATTCTCTTGGGTGAAATAGGCCGAACGACGTTCACGCCCAAGCTCCACCTGCGGCCATACCCAGCCTGTCTCTGGTGAATCGAGAATACTCTCAAATCTCGAATTCGCTCGCTTCTCCCGCGTCAACCCAACTCACTTCGACATCTCTTCTGCCTGGCATCTCCGCGAGCCTTGCTATTCGGCGTTCCCTTGACAATCCTTCCTGCCGCGCTCGTTCGTGTCGCGGGTCCCTGTTCAACGCCATATACGTCTGTCGACTCCCCTTGGCGGCCAGCGGCCCCAATTTCGCAGCACCTCGACAACAGTCCAAACCCGAACCCCTCACGCTTCCGCTATCAGCTCAGTGCCTCCAACGCCACCCAGAATCGTACAAGCAAAAAGTCTTACGTTGATAGTGTCTGGCGAAGGATACACTAAGGTGCGTGGGAACCATTGCACAAGACCGCGGTGGTCCTTTGCGGGCGATGAGGGGGAGGGTGGACCTCGATATCTGAATTACAAACAGGGTCGAGGTCATATCAAGACGGCCTCCAGCTTGCGACAGGCAGTCATACACCAGTAGATACGCTTGAAAGGCCGTAGTCAACATAGGAGTCGCGACCCACCCTTTCCTTGGTTCACCCTAATTCTATTCCCGATCCCTCCAGTCCGCCAGCTACACTGGGCACATATATCCAACGTCGACAATTTGCGATCACTCCCCCGTCCTCACCATCTGGGCATGGATCCGCGCTTCATCGTCACCCGCGAAGAACTATACGATGTCCAGATGGACTTGAAGCGCCTTCATTCCATCCAGCATCAGCACTCGGAGCGGTTACGATTGTTGGAAAAACGCCAGGCTGACGATGCCGCCTTGAAGTCTGTCTGGAGTTCGCCGTTCCCAAGTATGCTCGGGACTACAACCCCTCAGCATGGTCAGACTTTCGCAGCTCATGATAGTCATTTCGTCAATCAGGGCTTCACTAACAACACTTCAGGGCCAGTTCACTTGCCGGCCAACGATCTTTTTGACGACCTTGACGAGCAGGGCCAGAACTTGCTTGGTAGACTGCAGCTTGAGCCTGAAGACGAGCCTATACGACGAGGGGTAGCATCGAGGGCGAATAGTGTGCGGTTCGATGAAAGCGCTCTGCATGGATGGGGTGGCCATCATGGCGCCCGTCACTCGGCCGAATATGGCTTAACGCGTCCTGGAAGTGGCATGGGAGGCCATCCGATGACTGAGCGCTCTTCGTCTCACAAGTCTGATGGGAGGCATAGCTCTGCCGGCCATTCTGTTCATTCAGTGCATTCCAACGCCTCTGGCCGAGCTAGCAGTCTCGGTCTTGACACCAACTTCTCGATTGGTGGGGTGGAGGATGACTCTCCCCTTGATGTCCCGGAACCTCCCCCAGGCTTCTTCTATCTGGGTGCAGCTCCGTCGATCATCCGCTGTTGCTTGACTGACAACATCACCAACAAAAGGTTGCTCTATGCTGTCGTCTGTACTGGTTCACAAAAGTCAACAGTGGACTATAGTGTGGTTAAAGACCTGAACCTAACCAACCAAATGCAAAGAGGAATGGACGGCATTTACAGGATCGACCTTCCGGTTTACCTTACCGAAGCTAGAGTCATTCAATCCAACTCTAGGTCTGTCAGCCCGATTCACCCACTACCGCCCAGCATCACGTGTTCTTTTGAAGTGACAGGCATGGATCAACCCGAAAGTCCTGAAACCAGGAAGAGCATCCGCGTCTTTATCGGTAACCACACGTTGAGGTTGCATAGCGCGGACCTTCTGCTTTCTCAAAACTCCATGACATTGTATGGTACCGACAGGGACAAGCTTTCTGTACCCTTTGTTCGACCCGAGGATGATGCGGTGTTCAAGAATCTTGCAGTCACGAATATGGCCCCTGGGAATAAGCCCAAGCTGAACGCTGCCGCGCCCGAGTTTGTTGCTGGCGACAGAGTCGCAAAACCGTCGGCCAAAGGCAACGAAGAACCGATCCCCAAGCAAAATGGAGATGTTGCCTTGGAGGGAGCACTGTTGTCGCCTGTGAGGTCGCCAAGTCAACCAGTCAAGACCACCACTGAGGCAACCAGCACAACATCTGAAGCGGGTGGAGGGTATGAGAAGGAGCAACCTCAACAGGAGCAACAGCAGCAGCAGCAGCAGCAGCCGCCGCCGCTGTCTGCTCCAGCCGATTCTGTAGTCCCTGAAGACGTCTCTAAAGACGCTGCCAAAGAAAATGCTACGCCCACATCGACGACCGACACCGCTCGCCGAGAACCTAGCGTGGCCATCAGGACTCCGTGGCGACAAACGGCTGCCAGTCTTGCCGACAAGGAAAGCACCCCGCTGAGCGGCTACCAGCCAGCTGCAAGGGGTCGCAGTATGAAGATCTTACGGCCAACGAAGATATCCTCCATTAGCAGCAACAGCACTGCCGGTCCAAACTCGCCGTCAACTACCCGGTCAACGGGTGCGTTCGAATCTCCCTCCATTCCGCGGTCTAACGGAACCGATCTGCGACGGACCAAGGGCTCAACAGCTAGCGCCGCGGCGGCGGAAGGCAGTCAGAGCAGCACCAGCAGCCCCACGGTAGGCAGCTGGGGTCCCTCCAAACGCAGTCTGAGCACCAGTGCTAGCGCTTCCAACCTTGGAAACTTGGAAGGTGGCAAGGGCATTGAGACTAGGGAGCAAAGGTCCTCGTCACTGGCAACCACGGTGGGCAGTCCCATGCCTCAGGATGGACTCAAGATGCCGACGGCTCCCAGATCGGCCACGAATCCTCTTGGTAGTGCATCTGCTTTTGCTTGGATGGGGAATAAAACGACGGGTAAGGCGTCTGCCAGTCCGTTCTAGAGTACGGTGTTGTAGCGCGAAAATCAGGAAGAGGAGAAACGTCGACCATGAATTATTTTAAAGAGACCCCAGTTGTTTGGTCGTGCTCAGCATCCGTATGTTGAAGCCTGAGCGTGCCCGGATGGAAACGAAGAGCCAAAACTATGCGTACAAAAGTGAAGAGCGATAGCAAAGGGAAGCGAAGCCAAGTTGGGCGCACAAACAACTATCACTATGTTTTAAAAAAAGCCGAATAATAATGAGTATTGTCGGAAGTTCAAATAACGGGTATTGTCGAAGTTCAAATAACGAGACCTCCTGTGCCAGACATAACTTGATAACTCTGTGTGTCTTAGAGCCCAGACTACGGGCGAGGGAGGGGAAAAGGGTGCGAGGGTGCAGTGTCCGGCTAACACGTCTGTCTGCCAGTAATGTGCGAAACAACTGCTTCGGTCCCGCATACCCTGAGGGTATCTGGGTTCCAGGATGATGAACCTATAATCTTGGGGTCGTTGCTAAATCCTGTCTTCACGATTTGGTGGTTTTTCATATGGTACCTGCTCCTACCAGGTGAGTTTATACAACCTCACACATCCTCGTAGTCGACTTCTACCGGCCGTTCTTTCAGGTGTCCCACACCTATATCCCGACGCGCGTTACATGCACGTACAACTAGGCCCTAAATCGGATCTACAATGTATGTCCGTCAAGATCGGCCGTTTTTCTGCTCTCTTCTTTTCTTCTGTCGTTACTTGAATACCACCTCGGTGCCAGTGGATAAATTCCACTTGGAGACATAGGTATGGTCACCATATGGCCTACAACATTTACCCGTCTCTGGGCACTATCGTGCGATGTCCATTATGCAGAGGTTGAAAGGTAAGGGGTTCTTGCCATATGTCCTTTGACACTGTATAGCCAAAACTAACTATTAGGCAGTACTTCGCGCTGATGGTTGATGACGTTTGATCATTCTGCATGGCTTCTCAACTCCGGGCTCATTCGGTACATTGTCTATCTTTGGAATTGCCGGTACCTACATCAAGACAAAAGTGAGTCTACTCCATGTTAGGAAGTGCATTTTGAAAGACCACCACTAAAATGCCATACTGGAAAGGACAGGACCTGTTAGCAAGATGTGAGCAGTTGAAGGGGCAGAGCGCGGGGTACCACCACCGCCAACATTGAATGTCGACTGCTATGGGGACAATTAATATGTCTATACACGTAACATGGCTCTGCCCTTCCACAACGGGAAGAACCAGCAGAGGGGTTTACGGAGAACAATTGATGAGGGGAAGTGTGAAGCGATCACTTCATCGTCTTTAGTCTACAAGTTTATAAGACAATATACCCCCACATCAACATCCTAACGTCCATATTCTCGAACTGCTCGATCTCCTTTCCAGAGCGACACTCGAGGCCATCAGTTGAAATCAACGGCAACGACCAATACCGAGAGCAGTACCAAACCCCAGGATGCTTCTACCCAAGTCCAAAGCCCTTTTGGCCCTGGCAGCGGCCAAAGCCCACGCCACTGCCGCTCCCTCCTCCTCCTCCCTAGGACCCGAAAAGATCGACCGAAAGCTTGAGCACAAGGCGAGGCATTATTGCTAAAGCCCTCCGCGCCTACCAGAACACACGAGAAAGTTCTATCACCTTTAACTATTACAAATACATTCTGCGTAATATTGCCATTGCGGTCCCTCCAGCGTTCCTCTTAAAATATACGACGACCAGGGCGACTCCCAATACGATAGGAAGCAAGGCTAAGTAGTTTAACAACCGCCTTATGCCCATTCTCTACCGCCATATGCAGCGCTGTCTGTCCATCTTTATCCTTAGCACCTGCGTCAACCTTGCCAGTATCGAGAAGCAGCTTAACAACCGCTTCATGCCCATTCTTTGCCGCCATATGCAGCACTTTTTGTAGCTCGTTACTATGCAAGTCGACCTCGACGGTATCGAAAAGTAGCTGAACGACTACCTCATGCCCAGTTATCGCCGCTCGATGCAGCGCTGTCTGTCCATTCTCATCCTTAGTACCTGCATTAACCTTGCCAGTATCGAGAAGCATCTTAACGATCGCTTTATAGCCTTTTTGCGCCGCAAGCCACAGCGCCGTCTGTAGCTCCTCCCTATGCAAGTTGACCTTGCCGGTGTCGAGAAGCAATTTTACGACCATTTCATGCCCGTTTCCTACCGCCAAGCATAGAAGCGTCCATTGGCCCTTGTCCTCAATAAGTTGATTTACCATTATTTCCTTTGCATCTTCCTTTTCTGAATCCTCGGGACCTAAGCAAGTCTTTTTTAGGTTGCTTATACTCCTCAATGCCCTCTCAAGAACCGCCGTTTCTTCCCGAAGATTCTTCACTGCAACTCCATACTGTTTCACCTCTTGTAATACCAATCTGACATTCCGTATCCTAGTCGCCGCATTTAGACAACCTTCCAACCCTGTCTTTGAATGCTCTGGAATGCTTGCAACTCCATACTGTTTCACCTCTTGTAATACCAATCTGACATTCCGTATCCTAGTCGCCGCATTTAGACAACCTTCCAACCCTGTCTTTGAATGCTCTGGAATGCTTGCAAAGTAGTCGTGGTTGTTTTTATCTTGCTGCTTGTTTGGATGTATATCCCAATCCCAGATAAGTAGAAAATTGTGTGGAAAGATTGTTATCGATTGTAAAAGTTCTGACCACTTGATATCTCCGGTCGTAGCTTGTGAATCGCCTGCTGGGGAAACTGCAATCATTATAACCGCCCAGTGATCGTTATATGGCCTGAGGATCGTGGGTCTCGACGCTCCTTGAAGAAGGCAGACGACATCTCCTTTTTGGACGGATTTTACCGTGGTCGGGAGAGTCCAGGAAGAACCCCATGCTTCCTTCACGTAAATATAGCTGGGGGCATTACTCCAAGTAATGGCCACATCTTGTCTGTCTTCCCAAGTAGCATTTCTGTTGACTGAGGATACTTCGCCAAGAATGCAGCCCTTGCCCTCAATGACGGCAATCTCCTTATCGTCCGAAAGGTTTACAGAGACCAATTCAGATAGGAAGAAGTGGATGAGTTTGTTGAAGAGTTGTTTCCACGAAATCTCGTAGTCGGCGAATAATCCTGCTGCGGTTGGATTATCAGAGCTCATACCGAGTAAGGCATATACTTTATCGCGACGATCCGTAGCTTCGCGGGTGTGGTACATCTCTATCAGTTCACCCAAAGGGCGTATGTCAAGAGAAAAGTTGTCTGACTGACTGGTCGCGTACTTGGGCCGGAAGATTGCGCCCCTTATGAGGTAGGTTACCGAAAGGATTCGAGCCTGCAGGTCTGCGGGGAGTTCATTGGACAAGTTCAATGCCTTTAGGCCTAAGCAGAATGCAAATCCGTCAACCTCAGCAGAACCACACTTAATCAGGATATGGCGAGCCGCGGCAACTTCCTGAAGCACCTGTATCAATCTGTTAGTTTCCTTAGTTATAATACTTTGACATCGGTTCCCTTACCCAGATGCGCTGAAACCACGGTCGTTGAAGCAGTGTAAGGATTCCCGCTTTATTGTCTAATCGTCTTGTAGACAGCTCGGCTACGATGCGTATTTCTTCGAGCGCTTGGTCGCGCTCGGCTGCGATGCGTATTTCTTCGAGCGCTTGGTCGCTACCGGCTGCCTCCTTTCCAAGCCAAACAATTACGCGACTTGCTTTAGCGTAGATCTTCGCCATAGATTGAACTTGGTGTCCTCTTTCTTCTAGGTCTTCTTGGTTGATGCAAATGGCATCTATCCATATAGTTCGTTTAATGGAGTGATCTCGAAGACGTAACAGCGCTGCGTAAAGGTTTTCCCTGATGGCTAAGGCGTACCCGTTTATAAAGATGGAACAACGCTTGTCCCCAGAGCCCCACACGTAGGATAAAGCCTCGTACGGACGAGTGCCTTTTGAGTCCAATGCGGTGCGGAAGAGCTGACAGTGTATTGCGGCGTCCTTGTTTTTAGACGGTAATAGTTGAAGTAAGCGAATATGGCTACGTGATATGGGAACGTTGTAATATAGATTCTTTATAGGCGTTCGCGTTATTCTGAAACGTCGTAGGAGGAAAAGAAGTGAGCCTACTTCCACCTGCTTCGTGTTATCCACGCCGGCGGACGTCTCTGTATCAGCGGAACCAGTAGCTGGAGTGGCTGGGGGCCGTAGGGTGGACGTCTCTATATTAATGGAACCGGTAGCCGGAGCGAGTGGGAGCTGTGAGGCGGACGTCTCTACGTCGGTGGAACCGGTAGCCGGAGCGGCCGGGAGGGGGAGGGAAGCTGGGAGGGGAAAGGAGGACGTAGAGGTAGTGGCGGAGATGTGCTGTGTAAACGTCGGCAACCCGAGCAGAGGTGCAGGGCGAGACTGCTCTTGGTCCTTAGAACCTTTCCTATCCTCCGCATTTCCGTGTTGCTTGAAAGGCGTCTGGAACCATGAATCGAGTTTATGAAAGTGCCGGGAATTCCTCTCTCCTGCCATCTAGGACAAAAGAAGGAAAAGAAACTAGAACACTGTGTTTTCTCGAGGTTATGAGGGAGCATAAGGCTCTGTGTTGTCACCTTGTTAGGCGCGAGATGGCTGGCGGCTTCCTCCCAATTACACGCCAATTACCCAAACGACATTTCTTTTTTGAGGCTGGGCATTCATGGACCCGGAGGCTTCAGGGCATCTACAGGGTTAGCAATAGTGTACCAGCAGCGGCCTGGTAGCTTGCACCATTTATGGGCGCGTGGCGCGGGTAGGGCTGCAAATCTGAGTGGAACCAGCGCCGTCTACGTGGCTAGTGCCGACAGCGTGGGGTAACGCCTCAGGGGGCGCAGGCGACGCATGGGTGTCGTACAACAGACTCAAGCAAGTCTTCCTCGCTATGCGAGCTAGTTTTCTCTCCTTCATAGAACCTTATCCATTCATTACGCACAGTACCAGTGCCAACCCTACTGTCACCATTACAAAGTCCATAATAATCAAGGTTCGGCTACTGGGAGAGAGCTTGTTACGACCGCGACTGAGAATTGTGCTAGTATATGTCGGTGGGCTGGAAAAGGCGACAACGAAAAAGGGGTTGATTGTTGTTGTCTAACGGAAGAGGAGAAACGGAAAACCAGGGCAGCCTAAATACCTGGAAGGGAGTGCTGGTGAATGGGCGGCCTAGTGCTATTTACTGGGCAACCTGGGCACGGACTTCCAATAGTATACCTATACCGCGGATATTGTGCTTTAACAAACGTTAACGGGGCTAGCCGTAGTATTAGGACGGTCAACTTTTCTCGTAATCCGCCTAATTATATTAATCTTTTTAGCGCTGGCTCTCACTCATTTTAATGCCTTCGTCTAAACGATATAGATGTGGGAGGTTGTTATCCAATTTTTTGACCCTACTACGTAATTAAAAGACCCGGTTCATATCCTTCTAACTCCGATAGATAAGCTACTATATCGCCTGACTAGTAGCTGGGTCGATAACGACCAGCGAATCCTAGGTGCTGTATGTAATTTTTTTTTTTTTTTTTTTTTTTTTTTTTTTTTTTTTTTTTTTTTTTTTTTTTTTTTTTTTTTTNCTTTTTCCCTTTTTATCTTTTTGTTCAACCGAGTTCTACCAATTTCAATTATATCGCTTTGTGAGGTTCTAGATGTTTCTTTCTAGCCATTACTTGTCACCCTTTCGCAAACTTTTTCTATTTCTTTTTCCGCGAATCTAGTAACTATCACGGCGAATAGAGGAAAAAAATATAGCAATGCGACAATAACCCTACTTATTAATAAAGATCGAAAGATGAGGAAGAAAGTCTAAAATACAAAAATAGATTTAGCACGCGAAGGATATCCTAGATCCTATACGTTGCCAAGAACCTTATAGTGGATCTAGTAGAGCTACTACGCTAGAATAGAATAATTAGCGGCTGAGCCGCGGCGTTATATTACCCCTCCTTAAAAAAAGACTCGCCTTAAATTTTTAATAAGAGTAAAATAAGTACTCTAATAATAAACTATAATACTAAGCTCACTTCCTTCTTACCCGTAGCAATCTCCACCTTACTCTCTATTATATTAGACGGTCGTTATTATTATTATTATTTAAGAACCTATCTTCTACTATTACTTCTAACTATACTTATAACTTTACTAGTAGCTTTAGAATAGTTAAATTGTTTTTATAATATATTTTTACTAGTGTAGCTACGTTCTTAAAGTTCTATATAGGTGTTACGAACTTAAGCGACACAGGAGCCGCCCAAGCCACCGGGACCCGACAGCCTCACCTAAAGCGAACAGTGTAACTATCAAAGAACAAAACTAGATTAGAAGGGCGCATAAGCGTATTTACAGAATGCACGGGCTTACTAGTGAGCCAGTGCTCACTAGTAAGCCAACACTATAAGTGAGCAGGACACTCGGAGGTATAGGAATTGAGACAAGCACTTGAGGTATAAAGGGACGACTGGAGAACTCAAATTGTCAAATAGTTCGACAGTAGTCAATTAATTACTATCACCGAGACTAGTATAACGCTACCATACTTATTGTAAACCCTTTAGCTTCACCGAACGACTCTAATAGTTACTACCTTCAGCTATCTTATTTAGGCAAATTAGACTACCGTTTGTTATAATAGGCTACTACCTTAGGTTAGGGTTCTAACTCCTCTATTAGATTTATTATTTTAGTTTACTATAGTATAATCTAGCTACTATAATACGATTAACCTCCTATTTTTCTTTAGTATTTGTTAGCTTACAATAAGGACCTTTTACTATTTTTACGAACTATAAAGCGTTTAAGTACTTAGTACAAAATAGTTATTAAATTTAAAATAAGTTATATAGGCGGAAGTACTTTCCTAATATAATTTCTAGAACGCTACTAAGTACTAACTATCCCTATACTTTTATAATAAAACCCTTATTAGAATACCGTTAGATATATCCGTTTTTAGCCTTATAGCGCGCCTATATTCGAAATAAGTTAGTACGAGCGCTTCTAATAACCTCCTTTTTAATTTATTAAACGCTATTTAATATTTAGAAGACTATTTAAAAACCTCTCTCCTCTTCGTTAATATTACAAAGTTAACTCCTTATAACGGCTAATAGTGTGCACTTCCAATATTTATTAGCAAGCGAACATCGTCCTATCTTTTATAAGTTTGGCGGACTTAGCTATAGTATACGCTAGCCCTATTATAGTTAACCTTGTTAATAGTTTAGTAACTATATTATATTTACGTACGAACTTCTAATAGAAATTATAAAATTTAAAGAAAGATTATACTCTCTTTACTATAATCGGCCGCTACCAATCTTTAACTACAACTACTTTAACTAGTTTAATTAATATATTGTTAATACTAATAATAAATTTTAAGAATTTAGTCTTTCAAATATAAAATTGATACTTATTTAAATCTATTTATAACTTAGCCTTTCGTAGGTATTATAAGACTTTCAAAACATAATCCCTATATTCTTTTAACGTATTCGAATAAATAAAACTATTATTAATATATATATACTATAGAAGTTATCGAAATACCCTATTAATACGTTGTTAATATACTATTAAAAATAAATTACGTCCTAACTATTGTAAATTCTTTATTATTTAAGCATATTTTAATATAATAAAATACTTATCGGATATTAACCTTCGTAAAAAACTTAGTTTAAGAGATTTATAATAACATTTCTTCAATTAGAAGTAAAGGATACTAATCCTTCTAGGTAATAGTAATCAATTTACGATAGTCTACGTAAAAATGTAACTTCCTATTAGCCTTAAGTATAATAGAATAGGAGCCGCCTATAGAGCTAAATTACTTTAATAACATTTTTATTTAAATTCTTAATAATATATAATTAATAAGTTTCTAACTTATTAACATTTATTTTATATAAAGAGCTATACTCTAAGTCCTTTAGCTAGCTACTTTTATTTAATTTAATTTGGTAGTTACTATTTTTAAGCTTAAGTAATATATTAGACTACTTCTTACTAAATATAGTTAAATAAATATTATAATATTCTAATACTTTCTACCTAACTTTCGCAAAGAAGTCTACCTCTTTCTAATTAGGTACCTCTTATCTCTAGCGCTTTTTAATAAAATAATCGATTTCGTATAAACTAATAATTTTGAAATATTCCTACTTAACTATAGATATTAAGCCTATAAATTTAATAATAATTATATTAAGTATACGTTCTTTATATTATAAAACACCCCTTCGCTAATAGAAATAACCCTAATTATCCTTTTATAATCCGTCGCTATACCCTTTCTTTAATTCTAATTCTTTTTAATATTTCTTTAAATTCTCTTTCAAATTCTTTTAATATTCTACTAATACCTCTTTATTTACTCGTTTTAATACTAACGGTAGCGGTATATCCCTATAAATACCTATTCTATTTATATTAAATTCCGCTATACTAGGTCCTTAGACCTAACGGGGCCTATCTTTTATAAAATCTATATTAGTAGGAATAATATAGTAACGACCAGTAGAATTTTAGGGAGCTTAATATTAGGCTGTCCGAATTACTAAATTCGCCTTTGTACTACAACGCCGTTATAATATCGCTTATTATCTTTTTTTATTAATACTTTCCTTTACTCGGCATTCTTTTAATAAGTAGGATCCAACTTATTTTTCTTATTCACAATATATATATTTAATATCTAATCGAAGTCCTTAGACTAAGATTTATTAAATAGTAGCTTTCTTCGATAATAATTAATACCCACTTCGTAGTATTTGAATTTAAAGCGCCCTACAATTATACTATAATATATATCCGTAACTACTAAGTATTTATTATACTTAATATAATCTTATAGGATAATATTAACCTTAATAACCCGAATAATCTTCTTACTATTATCTCTAGTAAAAGGTCCTCTTATATAAGCTAGTTTAAACTAATTGTTTACTTTAAGGTCTAAATACTAAATTAATTTAGTAGTTATCTTTTTACTAATTAAAATATAAACCGCTACTCTTAATAACCTTATTAATAATTATAATTATTCTATTACTACCTACTTTAGTTATTAAAGTAAAGGGGTCGTTACTTAAATAGCTTCCTAAGAAATCCTACTTCGTACTATATAATAATTTCCTTTAATAGAACTATATAGACTACTCTCTTAAATAGGAATCTACTTTATTTAAGGTATTTAGTTTTTTACTTCTTTAATAAGAGTAGACTTTTTGCTCTCAAAATCGCTATTTTCCTTATTATCTTTAATATTATAGCGGGTATATATAACCTATAAGCAAGTACGATAATTATTATTAGGGGCGGTACTATTACTTTTATTTAGGATATTCTAATTTAAACAATCCTTAATACAATATTCTTATACTCTATAATTAAGAGAAGCTCTATTTGTACGGACCGAAAAATCTATTTGTACGGACCCCCACTTTTTTCCCCCATACATATCCCTAACCCTAGCGCCCAGCAATCGACTCGCACCAATCTGGCACGTACCGCGCCCGCTAAGCTCCCAGATTTCAGGCTATTACACGCATCTAGGGGTTGCACAGGCCACCCTCGTACTGCACTGGCTACCCAGCTAGACTTGGCGATTATTCTAGCACATGCCTCGTCGCATTGCTTCCTCCACCAAACACATCACCACCACCCTCATCAAAATCAATCCACCACATCGCGCATCGCCAGATATCGCCAAGTAAACAACGCGCACGCATCTGTCAACGGTAGGGAATGATCCATCATTTCTCTATGCGTTTTCACCGCGAACCGTAATGTAGATAGCCGATGTAGCGACCCCCCAGCCGACGGGTGCATGCGACCGTGCCGCTAAGTGCCCTGTAAAGTGCGCTGTAAAATGCGCTGTAAAATGCCTTGTAAATAATCCATCTAGGGGTGCACGTCTGGGTGGGGCATAACAGTCTGGGCAAATGCTTAAAATATTGAAATGCCCAGATTTCTGGACGAAATTTATGAAAGAATACATTTGACATGTTGCGATTCGCTAGGGTTAGGGATATGTATGGGGGAAAAAAAAGTAGGGGTCCGTACAAATAGATTTTTCGGTCCGTACAAATAGAGCTTCTCATAATTAAAGTATATACCCTTATAATATATATCGTCAATCTTCTCCTTCGAAGGTATTTTTTAATAAAGTAGGTTAAAATTACTTCTAATTAAAGAAGAGCCTCTTCTTTCCTATATTTCCTAATTATTATTCTTACTCTTTATACTAATAAAAGAAATACTAGCAGTAGACTACTAAATTACCTTTTAAATATAGGCTACTTACTCTACTATTTTTTTATAATTATTAAAATTAATAATATAAAGGGTAATATAGAAAACTATACCTACTTAAAACTCTAAGAAAAGACGGCAATATAAAGCCTCCTTCTACTAAAATTAAGCTAACTAATATTCGCTAACGAAGTAAATCAACTTATTTTTAAAAATATAAAAGTTCTTTTAGTATATACGTAACTTCTCAAAATCCTCTACAACCTAGTAGGCTATATTCGGGTTATTATACTAACACTTAAAGTAGGCTATAAGGGCTTTAGAAATTATATCTAATTCGAATAAATATTTCGGAAATAAAACTACAAATCTTTAACAACGTAATTAACTAAACAATTCTTAATATAAATTTACTTAGCCTCGTCGTTAGCGAAATAATTATTATTAACCTTCAACTTATTAACTATAAAATAATACTTGACTTCAAAGGTAATAATATCCTTTATCTTATTTATTTAAAAGATAGGGGGGTTGGCAATTTTAAATAACTTACCGCTTAAAGTCAAAATATTATAGGCCGAACCTGCAAAAATAATACTATAATAGGACAAGTTGCGTACTAAATTAATTATGATTTAATTAAAGAATGTAATCTCCTTTCTAACTTTAATTAATTCGTTTTCCTTAACTAGTAACGTAATTAGTAAATTCTCTACTATTTTATACTAAGATTTAACCTTATTACTACTATTATTAGCTTCGTCTGTATTACCTTCCCTAAAGGTAGTATAAAGTTAGGTCTTTTTTAACTTTTTAGGATTTTTAATATTAGGATAAACTTCTTTAAAATATATAATTTAATTGTATAGGTTCTCTATAGTATAATTAAAGCAATATATAATAATAACGACCTCTTTTTACTATTTTTTATAAGCTAATACAGTAAGAATTCGAACCTTTATCTCTATTAATATAATTTTAGAATATTTTTAAATCTTAGTAATAAAATTGTTATAGTCTATTAATTCGTTAAAGCAGACGCAATTAACTCTTATATCGAAAATAAATTAAAAAAGAAAATAGGGTCCTTTTGTCACAGGGTTAGCTTATAATATTGTCGCACTGCACGTACGCGCGCACGGACTAGCCTATTTAGGCTCTCGCCTATATAGCTAATCCTCTACGTACATCTTCCTTCCCTCTTCTTCGTACAACAACGTATATCTTAACCCATCTATAATAGTGCCTCGCTCCGTAATACCTTTACTACCAATAGTATACCGAATTACTATTTCCTAAATCTTAGCCTACAAATTTTTATATATATCCTCCTTCGTATCCAGAAAGTAAAGATTTTAAATTTGAAGAAATGTATTCCTAATATAGTATTTAAAAGTAGTAATATCAAGTTCTATAGTATTAGTATTATTAGCGCTCTCTATATTGTCGAGGGTAATAGTCTATATTGTATAAATCGTCGAAATACGACGCTAATTAAAAAATTTATAACTCAAATGAATCTTCGCAACTAGGTCTTTCTAATTCAATTTAATAAAGTCGAACGTAACCTTATTAATAGTTTACGCCTTTAATAAGGCAGCTTCTTCGAGGTCGTACGCTATATTATAATTTTAAGTATTAATCTTCAAATTTAAGTCTAGTATTATTAGCGACGCTCTTATTGCAGGGTATAAGCAACTATTGTATCGCGCGCAATCAATCTAAATTTAGAAAGTAGAATATTTTAAATCATTCCTAATAAATTAGATAAATTTTTCAGTTATCACCATAAATAGAAGAAAAGAATATAACAATACGACAATGACCCTACTTATTGATAAAGATTGAAAGATAGGGAAGAAAGTTTAAGATATAAGAATAGATTTGGCACGCGAAGGATATCCCAGATCCTATGCGCTGCCAAGGACCCTGCAGTGGATCCGGTGGAGCCACTGCGCCAGAACAGAATGACTAGCGGCTGAGCCGCGCCGTCACAGCAACTGCACCATACGATATAGCATCAAAGCCTCCAAAAACATTTTACTGTGTGACTCTCCTTGCCAACGTAAAATCAACTTGCATCCCCAGTCTCCCAAGTTCTACCAGTCGAGTTGGTTACGTCGGGGCAAGACCCGAATGTGGAGAAGAATCCGAACACCGGAGTCCCGGAGCATGATCCGTACAAGTGGAGACTTGGGATGTGCTGACCCGCCGGGCTCGATCTAAAAAACGGCCGGCACCCGAAGCCACTGAGCCTTCAGATTACCGGCAGCCGACTGGGGTTTTGAAGCCTGGGACGATAGAAGGGTCCCTATTTTATTTCTCCGAAGGTCACCACTCCGTGATTGCAAGTTTACTTCACTTCGAATAACGCGGGAAGAAGCATCACCACTATGGAGAGAGGGGAGGAACGACCAAGGGAGCGTGTTTATTAGGTTCTTCACAGCCACCCATCGCTCGTTTCGTTTTCCTCGTTGTTTTGCCTTCCTCCGAATCAGCGTCCGATATTCTCGTCTTAGTTGTTTTATCATGATTCTTTAAAATATTTGGCGTTACTTTAAAGGCACATATCCAATAGCTTGATGCACCGAACGAATGCAACATGTAGGTAGGTTGCACTTGAAGATATCCCTCTTATCCTCTCTATCTGGTTGAGTTATGTCAGCCATAATCAACATGAAGATTTGAAAAGGGATGATTTCCAATGTCTGTCATATACAGGGTCACACGCTCGAGTATCTACCTAACCAAGAGGATATAACAAGCATCATGTTACTCTGCTTGACATGCTGTTATCCTTTTAATCCAATGCTTCGTCCATTTCCCCTCCTCTTTCCGAGTTTAGCCCGGAGTTTTCCCCGGTTCAAGCGGAGAAGAATCCTCACCCGTTCTTTCGGATCTCATCCTTCGGTAATTTTCGAGCGTTGAGAGACGGGCCGCGCTTCTTGCCCCGTCGCGTCCGATATAGCCGTCTTCACCGTCTTCACCGACCTAATCGTGCTCTGGTCTCCATCCCGAAGCGTCCCGCTGTCAGACTCCGGTAGTACTGTCCCCTTGGCCAGCCACTGCTCCTGCGCCGTTGGTTTCCTGGCAACCATGACCCGGAGCTTGACCACAAAGCTGCCCGTCCTCGAGTTGTCCTCGGCAATCGCCCTCGTCTCCTGAGCAGTCTGCTTACACATGTCCCGCACCACCTTGGGATCCCAACCCAGACCCTTGGTCAGAGAGCGCAAGCAGCATGCCTCCAGGCCCGTGACGAATGTGAACAGCCAGAAGCTCCCGTAGCTGCTGTTTTCGCGGGAACCGACTCCCATGTCGTACACGGTTGCCTTGACGTCCACGTACCCGAGTTCCTCGAGGAGTTCCTTGTTCATGTGGTCAATCCCGCGCGGCCGCCCTGCCACTCGCGCGGCTTCCAAAATCCCTTCGGCCAACAGGTGTGCGGGTGAGTCTGGCGCGTAATATGATAGGAAGTTCTCGGAGGTGAAGTAGTCGTCGTAGTCGATAACCTCGATCCAGCCGCCGGGTTTTAGGCAGTTGTACGCCTGCTGGTAGATATAGCGCCAGTCGGAAAAGGCGCCTTCCATGTTCCGGAAATGGACCAGGTCGACTGTGTCGGGCGGGCGGATCCACTCGTCCTCGGCGTTCTCGATGTGAAACTCGACGTTGAAGGGTACCTGGTGGGTTGGCTGGATAGGCGCAATATCGGTCCCGAATACCTCGCATTGTGGATACTTTTCCGCCATTCCTATCGCCCATTCGCCGATGCCCGTGCCGATGTCGAGAATGTAGCGAGGGTTTTCCAACGGTACCGTGGTCAGCTCGAGGTTGAACAGCTTGAGGTACACTTGGTGAGCTACGTATTGGCGCGTTTGCTCGGTCTGGTCAACTGGCATGAAGTAGTCGCCGCAGTAGGTCCGATCGTGCTCGGTGGTGTAGTCGACATCTTCGGCGTATAATGTTCGCGCTGAGTCACTGGAAAAACGGGAGACTGTGAGTACGCCTCTACTATCACAGATACAGACGTCATTTGGGCAAAATCATTGAACGCACATTGTGGCATCGTCATGCGCAGAGCCAGAGCCAGAGTGATAAGGACGTTCGACTTGGAACGCAGCCGTCATATTGGGGTAGGCATCCATGGTGTATATCGATACCGTGTCTTCGTTTTCGTCGTCTACCTCGAGCTGAGCAATGGCGAGATTGTTCATTATCATTGGAGTGTCTCCTGACGGGCTTTGACTTCCTGCTTGCTGGCCTGCTGCCGCAGGACTATCCACATTCCCAGCCAAAGGTCTTGGACTTTGGGCTCCATTGGGGCCAGGAGAGGCTCTCTGATTTTGTGGCATTTCTTCTTCCTTTTGTTTTGCTGTTGTTGGTCCTATCTTTCTAGCGAGTGCCTGGTAGTTATGCTGGGTGTGTTTGCTCGTCGCCGCCTTTTACCCATTAGATTCGTTGGCGAATATTGCTGAAATCGCGAACTAGCTGAAGGACCGCATGAGAGGCCGCGTAAAGTGCGAAGACGGCAGTGTTGTAGTCGTTTTCGTTCCCCCCATACAGTGATCAAACGAGGGTGTGGAAAGGAGAAACGCACAAGGGTTGGGGAAACCGAAAAAAGAAAAAGAAAACTAAGACAAGAGGAAGCGAGGAACGGGAGGTAGTCGGTAGGAGGTGAGGTGGGATGGAGGAGGTCTTGGGTCATTCCAGACCTCTAACCGGGGCCAAATGGGACGCGGCCAGATGAGGAGGCCAGATGGAGAGGACGGATAACACCAGCACGGGACGGGACTCCGGCTGGAGTTCTGCCGTGGACCGTATCTCTCTGGAGCCAGGACCGGGGCAAAAAGTGAAAAAGGACTTTAGGCCAACGGCAGACGACTCCTCAAAGACAGCGAAGAGGGAGAAGAGAGGCGACCGGGACTGTTGACCGAGAGCAAAGAGTCTGGCGTCTGGCTCTAGGCCCGCAATTAATAAAGTGAGGGTGGACGACGGGCATAACGGGCTAGCGCACTTGTAACTAGTGCCCCTTAGGGTCGCCTTTAGTCTCCTTCAAGCTACAGTGGCACCGTCCCACTGGGACTGGCTGCTACTGGTACTCTTGAAAACTGCACTTCCAATTTGCCCGTGTCGTGACGGGATCGGTCCATCCCATCCATCCCTCGTCCCGTCCCTGACGACGAGAGCGGAGAAGGACGATGAGCTGGGACGAACGCCAAGCGAGGTCCACCCCCATGGGATGGGATACGGCACGGCGGCGCTGGGCCGCACCGGCTCGTTGGTGCTGCAGATGCGCGCACGTAAAACCAACAGCTGGTAGCCAGTTGGAAGAGAGCACGCACAGAAGGAGAGACTCCATTCATGGGGCATGGGCAGGAAGTCTCACCGTCCGGCTTTCCCCCGAATGGCCACTCGCGGCCGGGGACTCGATTGGCGTTGATAATCACCACGAGCACGATTGTGCCGCGAAACTGCCTCGGTAGCAATCGTTTTCACTCCTTGAAAAGCCGGATGATACCTTGATGGTACCTGAAGGAGATCAGTGATCATGGAAGTGGCCTGACATGTTGTTTTACCAGGAGGCCGGATATGTCGCATCACAACCCAAAGTGCATTTCAAGGTGGACCCCGTGTTTGGTGTTTTCACTCGGCGGCCCATCCACGATCCGACAAGATGCACCAACAAAGTAAAAAGGTGCATCGCCTGAGGCCATATCCCATGGCCATATCCATTGACCGTCTTATCCAGCTGCCGGATCGAGAGGTCCTTTCCAACACCCAGCCTCAGCCAGACCTACCAAAACCAATGCGGAAGAGACCGTGCGCGCTTTTACATCCATACTTGTACACTTCATGACCCGGCACTGGATGGTGGAGTCAGCCGCAACGGAATGGGTGGACGGTCAGTGACGGTGCAGTGCCGTAGTGTAGAGGTAGACATGGATGACTGGTGAGAAAGGGCCGACCTCCGGGTACTCTGTCCCTTCCGTTTTCCACTGAAAAAGACCCATCGCATTTCTCGGGCGCGCTTCCCCGTCTGCAATGGAATGCAATCCTGCAGCATCTCGTTCTCCCGCATCCCACAAGACTCCGAGGTTGACAAAATCCCCATTGGATACACGTACAATTGTACGTTCGTGCTTCCGACATATCACAGCCTACACCGTACACAGCAGATCATGTTATACACCTGCAACAGAGTGGCAGCGGCGGACGGGCATACCCTCGAGACACATCGTCTCGTCTCAAGCCATCATTCCTGCAAATACCCTCTCCTTCAACCAGCTGATTGGGACGAAACCGAACCCGGTGCGCTGGACTCGGGGCCCCCTTGACAGCTTCCCCACTTTGTATGCAAGCACAGCGTTGGTGCCATGTGGAGAGCTTTCAAGAGACAGTCGACCCAAGGTTCACAGCATAGGTATGTCTCCTTTCCCTCGTTGGTGGTCCCACGAATACAGCTCTCCCTCGATCTAGGGCCCCCAGCAAGTGCTTATTTTCGAGGACTGATGCGTTCGGTACCCCGTACCTGGCGTTAGCTACTACTAGCAACAAATCGGGCCCCGCACAGATCTTTTACTCATTTACCTAGACCGTCTTTCGAGGTTTTCTTTGAACCTTCGGATTTATGACCCATGAAACCCGGAGATGTGCTCTGCAACATGTTTTCAATGCCATGAACTTTGTTGGTGGTTCTTGTTCTGGCCCCCGATGCCCCGGCCGCCCCGGGATGAACGTCGGGAAATATATTATTTTGTCTTCCAAACGGGCGTTCACCATAACTCCCGACCCAACATCCGGCGGCGAAGTATACAGATGCAAGCAAAGTGCATCTCAGGCATCCTCCTGTGGATAAGCCCTTGGAGTATCTCAAGTTTACGATTCGACCAGTTAAGACCGTGAATCTTGATGCTTACACTAAAACGGAAGTATACCAACTGCAAGCGCTTCATGTTCATGCTTAACTTGACCATTGCAGCTCAGCATCATGAAAAAGATCATGATCATCTCCATCATGCTTCCTTCTGTCCTTCCATGCATCTCGCCCATCCTTCCAGACTCATCCATCAATAACTCCTCCTGCCACGCGGCGTGCATTCGTACATACATATTAGACAGTCACCTACCAGTGCCTATCTACCTGCCCTCACTCAGCACTCAGAGAGAGGCCGGCCCGACCATCGCTTGCACTCAACTGAAATAGCGGTCAATTCTATCACCAACATCTCTCACATTTTCCCCTTCTCTCCCTGTCTCCCTACCTCCACCTCCCACACGTGTTTCTACGCCATCACGAATCCGCGCCTTTGGAAAATAACCCGTTGTGCGCAAGAGGTCACACAGATACCCGGCTGCAAGTGTTTTTCTGTAACTTTCTTACTCGAAACAGGTCCGACCAACCGCCCGTTCGGGCAGATTTGGACCCCAAATTCGAAGATCAAAGGCCGGCCGCAGGGAGGCAAGAGGCAAAAAGGAACCCCCCCCCCCCCCAAAAAAAAAAAAAAAAAGAAAAAAAGAAAAAAAGGGAAGGATCAAAAAGAACCTGTCACTCCTGTCGAAAGTCCCAGGTCGTCGGATCTGGACTTTCTTTCTGGGAGTGGATGTTTGCTTGTTTGTTTCCGTTTTTGGGTTATTTCATCGGAGGAATAGAATATGCATGGAATAAGAATAACTGACTAGTGTTTACAAAAGCACAAGTTGCGTGGCGGAAACGCAGGTAACGTAACGAGAGATACCAACCTCGTTCTTTCTATTCAGTAAACAGGCTGAGCAGCGAGCATAGTTTTTGCCGAGGTAAAAGCATTCCCTGAGACGGGAGTTAGGCGAAAGTGTAGATGTGTGTGGGGAATGGTCTAAGCATCTATTTCGAGGAACATGTCTTCTATAATAGTAAAGGGGAAAGGAAGAGATCTCGCTGCTATCCTATTGGGTAATCGAGGTGTCCAAAAGATCTGTCTTGTCTGCTTCCTCGCTAGGAGGGCGAGAGAAATGCGTAAAGAAGCCAAGAAAACCAGCACATGGGAAAAACTCTATATGTGAGATCCCATCAACTAATTGACCCTCGCTCGTCCCTAATTTTTTTTTTAAAATCCATAACCATTCAACCAAACCATCGCGAACCTCCTGGGCAGGCCCTACCCATCTTTTCCATCATCCCTAGCTGTTCTCTTTCTAAACTCCGGCGTTGCTCAGCAAAGCACCTTCCCGTATTTATCCTGGTATCAATCCCTATTGCCTCCATCTGGTATCAAAAGAAAACCCCAAAAAGAAGGGCACAGAAAACGGTTCCTATAACCCCAAATCCAACGCAAAGTATCTGACTCTCTCTCCGCTCCATAAGTGCTACCCCTGCGCCATTCCCATTCAAACAACCTTTGTCGTGCCTCGGTAGTCCTCTCAAAAAGCAAAACCACAACCTTCTCATCAAGCTTGTCCACGACAAGTTAGCACCGGGACCACCTTCCTAAGCAATAATTCCCCGGGCCTTCTTGTTGAATCTGTTACTGTCGTTGGTGATATCATCTCCGACCACGGTCGAAAGCTTGCGCTTATTTCGTGATTGTGGCTCGTCGTCGTAAACGATCGTTGGTCGGTCATATGTTGTATCCTCATCGTCGAAACCATCGTTCTCATCTAATGTGATCCCTGGGCTTGCTAGCCCGGTGTTGGAGGTGGGCTCTCTTGGGCGTGGAGAAGCTAGGGCGCAGCTTCTTGGTATCCTATTAGTTACACAATTCGTGTTGTCTCGCGTCATTTCCCTCGTGTGGTGTTGATGATATTTTCTTGCGCGGTGTTTGTGTTGATGTTGATATTGTTGGTGGCGTGACCTGGACGAATCCGATGCTTCCTTCAGTGTATCGGATAACTTTGAAACCCCCGTATCCTCTCTTTGAAATTCCGAAGTGACGGGCTCGTCACGCAGCTCGGCCACCTCCTGATCCAGTACCCCGTCTCCGCCCCCCGCTGTAATGGGGAAGGGCGTCAACACGTTGGTAATATCACCCCACCACCTTTCTCCAAACCGTCTGTACCAGTCCACTGTGATCCTGAGCCCCTCTTCAAAGCTCGTCTTCGGCTCCCAACCTAGTTTTCGCAGTTTCGTACCGTCAACGGCATACCGGTGATCGTTGAAAGGTCGGTCGTGAGTGTACTTGACCCGACGATGGAACTCTTCTTGTTCTGCCTCAAGAGGCGACGATAAGGGCGGGGATGTGGTGTAGTTGCAAGGAGGAGATGATGACGGAGACCGAGAGGAGATAATCTCCATCTCGGCTAGGAGCTTGTGGCAAAGCGACAAGTTGCTGATTTCATCGTAAGAACCAACGTTGTAGATCTCCCCTAGCTGGCCTCTGTGCAGAATGGTATCGAAGGCGTCGGCGGCGTCGCCTGCATAGAGATAACGACGAGTGGGCGAGCCGTCTCCGTGAAGGACGACGGGCTTTCCTCGGGCGAGTAAGCAGGTGAACTTTGGAATGATTTCTGGCGGAGGCATTAGCAAGGCAGACATGGTGAGGAAGAAGGGATGAACTCACTCTCTGGGTACTGATGAGGGCCATAGACATTGTTGCTCCTCACTATAATGACGGGTAGTTTGAAGCTCTTCTTGTAAGAGTTCACCAACATCTCGGCAGCAGCTTTACTGGCCGCATAGGGGTTGGTGGGTGCCAGAATGCTCGTCTCCAAAAGATCATCTTCATCATCCTTCACCTCGCCATATACTTCATCGGTAGACACGTGGATAAAGCGCTTGATGTCCGCTTTTCTGGCGCTCTCGAGCAGAACATGGGTGCCGTAAACATTGGTATGAGTGAAACCGAACGGATTTCCAAAACTCAGATCGACATGTGATTGAGCGGCAAAGTGAAAGATGGTGTCGATATCATACCGCTTCAGACAGTCCATGACCTCGGAAGGATTCGTAATGTCGCCCCTGTAAAACGAAAAGTTCGGCTCATGTTCTAGTGCCCTGGTGTTGTTGAGCGATGCGCAGTAGTCTAACTTGTCGAATGAGACGACATTGTAGGCTTCTGGATACGTCAATACCAAGTGCCTAACAACCCAACACGCTCTGACATACCAACTCTGTTAACCACAGTTACGTATAAGGAAACAAAAAAGGCGGATTCATGCTAGACAGGGGTCGGTAATCGTGGGTAGGGTAAGTCTTACATGAAACCAGCGCCTCCTGTAACCATGATGTTCTTTACATCAGGCAGAGGATTGAACTTTGCAGTGCCGGTAAGCACAGGAGCATCACGCCAAATCTCGTTGTCCTCGAAAAAGCTCTCCTGTTGAGAGCTGGGCGAGATGGGCGTAACCGCTAACAAGACGAAGATTGGTTAGCATAAAGGTCAAACCAGTAAAAGACAAGCAATGAATTCCATCTTTTGGGATTGGACTCACCACCGTTGTACCGGCTAGTTGACTCTTGTGTCGCGAACGTCATTCTTTGGTTCTGGCCGACTCCGAATACCCGAAAAGTCGAGGTCTGATGGCAAAGTGGCTGGCTGCGGTGCACCCTTATGAGCCACCCGAGAGTTCGCGTGGAGGCGTATCCGTACGCCCGACGACTAGGTGAGCCGGATTTTTTTTTTTTTCTTGAATGGCTATATTTTTTCCCCCTTTGTGAGTAACTGAATCTGTGATAGACTTGCACCGCGTCATTGGAGACTTGCGTCTTGGGCAACCACATACATAAGACGTGCAGTGAAATATGCAGAGCGCATAGACGCGCGAGTGTATCCTGTAAGTTACTTGACAAAACCTCGAAGATGCGGCGCCTCTTTAAGTCTTCGAAAGGGTCGAGAGTAGTGATCACGGACTGGATGCGCCATGCGAATGATGAGGGCGGAGTTGAGAACAAACGCAGGTTGAAGAGACGAGGACCAAAAGAGTGACAGCGGCGTGACAGTGACACAACCAAGTTGGCATGAATGTGGTGGAAGAAGTCAAGCTCTCGTGATTGTCGTAATGGTAATGGTCGTATTGATCCCTGGCGGACCTTGGCCCTCCGAACACCCAAGACTCGATTCGGTATGCGCACCAGTACCACCTCGGCTGGGGATAAGAAGATGCTAAACCCGTGAGAAATAGAATGATGATGATGGGAGAAGGCCAAGTTTTTGGGGGTTGCCACTTTTGTGTTAGATTGAAGGATTGCACGTTGCGGTTTGGGTTCCGTTCTCTTCTGCAGATTTCAATTGTGACTTGCTGCCAATGGAATGAAGCCCTGCGTCAACCAAAGAAAACATCCCTGTACGGCCCTGAAAGTTACCTGACGCTACGGGCAAAGATCCGAGGATGTCACTGCCGCTTTTCAACGACAGTCCAAGGTTCCTGCCCGGTTTGTTCTGTGATTTGGGACGATTGCGGTGCTGCCCCTGAACTGAAACTTGGTTATCCTTCCACTTATCACCACCACTCTAAATAACGATATGCCCCCGAGTCCCCACGAGGGCATTACCCACTGCAGGTTGGATTAATTCAATGACCTCGACAGCTCGATAACGACCCGACGACGACCAAGTGGAAAAGCATGGGAATAACCTCTACCTGATAGGCGCGGTTGAAATTCCATTCCTCCCCCGCACAAGTCCACTCGCCTCCGATTTCCCCGTATATCTCCACGTTTTCTTTCTCCTTTAAAGTTTAGGGTTCTCCGCTCTCCTGGTGGAGATCCCGCTGTGCGTCATAACGGCCATGTCCTTATAACCCTCGGCCTTTCTCCCAACCATCTGGCCTTCATCTCTTTGACCACTACGAACAAAGCCTTGTATGCGGAAATGACAATGGGAGACCAAACCAATGCCGGCAAACAAACGCCTTCACCCATGAAGAAACCGTTTTCTTCCTGTCTGAGCACTCTTCCGCCGTGAACTGGATTTTCCACTAGCTTCATGCGAGGCTCATCATCTTCCGTCTTGGCACACACTCTTTGGTTCATCCACGGAAGGAAACTCTTTTTGGCCGAGACAGAAAACGGACCTGGACTCGGCGTCAGAATCATTGCTAATGCCGAGGGCACTAGAATGTGTTTACGGTCTCCGTAGTCTAGACATACAAGATGTTTCGGGAAGACTCAGTTGAGCCGTGTTCATCAGATCTTGTCTTACACAGAGAACCGTGGTCACGGTCATCTTCTTTTCCTCTTCCGTGAGGGTTTGACATTTCCGTCCATGTAGATTGCTTTGACGACATGTGGTAACCGATCGGTTAATAACTCAGTGTGACTTTAATCCCCGCGTTATCAGAAGAGGGAGCTGCCGTCTCGGTCTGGCATCATATTGCCCGTCATCAAATCTTCAAGATTTCACTAGCAAGAAGACAGAAACACTAGACGAACAAGATGTTAGGAGACCAAGATAAAACGGCCACAACGGCATCGTCACCCTCAGAGGGATCCAGTTCAACCAAAATCAGCGAGACAAACACCCGACGAATCAGTCATGACAACTTGCATCTTGAAAAGCCCAAGACACCGGGAGACCTCGAAGTCGGCGAAGATGAGCACGACCAAAGCCTCTTGCTCCCCGAACAGGAAAACCAAACATATCAACCATCAAGAGAAAACTCTCCCGCATCCGCCTTCTTCTGGATGGCGATCAACACCATAGCCACAGTATTGATTGTACATCTTTCCCTCCCCTCCCTCCCCTGCTCTTCCAACATCCCCTTACTAACAACCGAATCACCCAGGTCTTCACAAACAAATCCATCTTCTCCACGCCCTCCCTCCGGCTAACCCAGCTCTCCTTCGTAACCTTCCACTTCCTCACCACCTACCTGGTCCTCTTCCTCCTCTCCCGACCTTTTCTTCAACTCTTCGTCCCCCGCTCCATGTCCCTCCGGGACACTCTCCCCCTCAGCGTGGCCATGTCCCTCAACGTGATCCTCCCCAATTTGTCATTGGCCTTCAGCTCCATAACCTTCTACCAGATTGCCCGGATCCTGCTCACGCCGACCGTGGCGGTGATGAACTACGTTCTTTATCGATCTGTCTTACCGGCGCGAGCTATATGGGCTTTGGTCCCGGCTTGTTTGGGGGTGGGGATGGTTAGTTATTATGATACCCTGCCCCTTTCATCAACCGGTTCATCGCCAGATCAAAACCAAAAGCAAGTAGCCGAAACCACAACCCCCCTAGGCATCCTCTTCTCCCTTCTCGGCATCTTCGCCTCCTCCCTCTACACCATCTGGATCGCCCACTATCACCGCAAACTCGGCGGCATCTCCAGCATGCAGCTGCTGTACAACCAAGCTCCCGTGGCGGCGTTTATGCTGCTTTACGCGATCCCCTTTGTGGATGTCTTTCCAAATTGGCGGGTAGATGTACCGACGAAAAAGTGGTCGTTGATACTGCTGAGCGGACTGTGGGCGAGCTTGATCAACATCAGCCAGTTTTTTATCGTGGCAAGGATGGGCCCCGTGTCGAGCACGGTGGTCGGGCATGTGAAGACTTGTACAATTGTGGCGCTGGGGTGGGTGGTGGGTGGGAGGGCGGTTACGGATCGAGCGGTTTTGGGGGTGGTGGTTGCGTTGGGGGGGATTGTTGCGTAAGTTTTATTCGCCCGGGTATTTTAGTCCCTCTGTCGATGATGATGATGAAAAGAGTGGCTGACTGGCTGATTTTGTCTTTGCTGGGTTAGATATTCGGTAGTAATGCTCAAGGAGAAAACCAAGGAGGCTGGTCAGAAGTCGTAGGTAGGAGGAGGATATCGGGTGATGCATGCACAGAAATTCGACACGAAGTACCATTATGGCGACCTGAATACTGATGATTATGCCTTCCCCCAAGTCCTTGTGAACCGATAACGCCACACACACACTCGTACAAGACAAATACTCTCCAGTGCCAACAGAGACGATGACATACTGAAAGAAGGGTATACGAATACTACCATCATGATCAACTCCCTTAGAGGTTGAAGCGCGTGCGGACCTTCTCCATCTTGGCCTTCCACTCCCACTTCAGAGCATCCTCTCCTTCGCTGCCAGCCCTGCCGATACCCTTGTCCACTCTGCGGAGCTTGAGAGTGAATCCTATCATAACAAGTCAGCCACTTTTCGATCCATTTATAAAGATTGTTTCCACAATGACACAACTTACTGGGTCCAATCTCCTGCAAACCAGCACGGATACCCTGCATACCCTCCATCTCCTTGCCTTCCGCAGTCACCACGTTCTTCTCTGTCGCGCGCGCCTCGCGGAAGACGTAGCGGTGGCGCCGGAAGAAGATGTAATCACGCTGGTTGTGCAGCGTTACGACCTGACGACCCGAAAGCTCGGGCTTGGGAGGGAACATGGTGTGCATGGACTTGGCGGCGAGAATACCAAGAGGGGTTTTGAAGCCGTTGAGGAGAAGCTCGGGCTGTAGTTTGGCGATGGTTAGTTTCTTTGCTCCATGCTTTAGCACCTTAGAAATCAGGATGGACGGCTTTACATAGTGGTTTGTGGGGTTACCGTGGCCGAGGAGAGCCTTTCCGGGCAGGTAATTCCGGATGGTGTATGTCAATGAAGGACCGGGGGGAACATCTTCGCCGTTGAGATGGATGACGGTGAGGGAGCTTGGCTTCTTGAGATCTTCGCCGACAATCATAAGAATCGTGTATCCGCGATCTGTAACAGTTCAGGCATGTCAGCAGTCTTATCTTGGGCAACAGAGCTCCAGCTTGGGTGCGCTACTCACTCTTAGCGAACTTTGCGATCTCGCGAACACTATACTTGTGTCCATAAGCGTGCGCGCTGCGTCTGATGTACGTGCTGTTGGGGAAGATGGCAGCAATGTCCTCCGCCTCCTTGTGAATGGTGCCGTTCAGATGGGTGGTGACCAAAACCTTGGGGTCGACTGGGGGTTCTTCGTTGAAGAGATTGGGGAATTGTCGTGTGAGCGAGTCGGGAGTCATGTCTAGATTTGTCGACGTGGTCGAGGGAGCAATGCTGGGTTTCCTCTGCGCGCGCTCCTGTCTGAGTCTCTCGATGCGCTCCTCGGCATCTTCGTCGTCGTCCTCGCCCTCCTCGTCGGAGTCCAACATAGAATCGGCATCATCGTCCTTCTCCTCATCCTCCTCCGTGACGCCATCGGCTCGCCTGGCGGCCTCGGCCTCCTCCTTCTCCAAGCGCCTCCTCTTGAGCTCGGCAACATCCACAGCAACGCCCAGGCTGTCGTCGTCGACATCGTCCCACACACGTTTCCTCTCAATGGTCAAGGGTTGGTTGTTTGCGAGGCGCTCTTCTCTGAGTTTGGGGTCCTTGGCCTCCTCCTTCCTGCGCCGGTGACGCTCCTCATGGCGTTCCTTTCCCTGCTCCTTCTTTTGCTTGACGTATAATTGCTTTCTGACAATCTTGTTGGAGGTCTTGAGCGACAGCGAGCCGCCGGAGCGGTTTTTGCCCTTGTTACCGGACGGCATATCGGCTATGATGTGGTGATACGGCGATGGGATCGGTGGTTGTCGCGGTGATTGGATTGTAGGATCGATCCTCCAGGTCGCGGTTCAAACTTCGACGTGATGCTGGGCAGTTGTTGATAACGATTGAATTGAATGGGCCCCGATAAACTTTCTCTAAACTTTTTCTGGGCCCAGAGCCGCCAACGACGCCAAGGCGTGCAGCTACAAGGGTACCCCAACAGCTAACGCACGGCCCCAGCCGGGGCCAGGTACGTACCGCTACCCCTCAGTACTTCCTGACTGTCACCTGCACAGGATGACTCCATCCCGTTCCTTGCTGTCGGTGCAGGCAAAGTTGGGACGGAAGTGACTCTTTTGGGATGAAGAACGGCGGTATCACGAACTCTTGAAAGTAAATCGAGTGTCTACTGTAATTCTATGGTCAATAGTCGATGAAAGAGTCACAAGAAGCTTGTCAGCGGAATGGCCTTTCTGTAAGGGAGTTACAGCAGCATGTGCAGGTCCACTTCCTGATATGGCTGGTGGATTCCAGCGAGTCGAGCCTTCTGCCGTCGCGTACCGCGCCGCCCAACTCGCACTGACAGCGGGAATCTGGACCGCTGTCCCTTGGCTTGTCTGGGTTGGTGCCGGCCCCTCCATGGCGCCCCCCAAGAAAAAAATCATCCCGCGATTGTTAAAACGTGTTTGAAAAGGCCTCGACGAAACCACAGTGGGCGACCCTGACTCACTTGGTTCCCTTGAGCACTGTAACAAGACCAATTCATGCGACCTCTCACCCGTCTCGCCTCCCTCCGTTCTCCTGTTGCTGGTCAAGCCTTCAAATCGACGTTGTCCACCCGAGCTGTCACCAGTCGAACTACTTGGACCCCGGCGACCATCTCGCGAATCTCTTCGACTTCGCTCCGATCCTTCTCCCTCTCTACCCCGCACCACCGCTTCGCAGTCTACGTCAAAAAACAAAACACCAAGATGACCTCGACGGCCACCACCCTTAAGGGCCAGCCCCTCGACAAGGGCGTTCTCGAGTCCATGCTGCGCCGCCGCATGTTCTTTGCGCCCTCCTTCGATATCTACGGCGGTGTTGCAGGCCTCTACGACTATGGCCCGCCCGGCTGTGCCCTCCAAGCCAACATCATCGACATCTGGCGCAAGCACTTCGTCCTCGAGGAGGACATGCTCGAGGTCGACTGCACCGCCCTGACCCCCCATGATGTTCTCAAGACCTCCGGCCACGTCGACAAGTTCGCCGACTGGATGTGCAAGGACCCCAAGAACGGCGACATTCTGCGCGCCGACCACTTCGTCGAGGACGTTCTCGAGGCCCGCCTCAAGGGCGATAAGGAGGCTCGCGGCCAGAAGGTGGAGGACAAGGAGGAGGACCCTAAGCGCAAGAAGAAGAAGGCCAAGGGTACTGAGGCCGTCAAGCTCGAGGACGCCGTCGTCAAGGAGTACGAGGAGATCCTCGCCCAGATCGACAACTACAACGGCGAGCAGCTCGGCGAGCTCATCAAGAAGTACGACTTGAGGAACCCCGCCACCGGTGTCCAGCCTGAGCCTCCCGTGGCCTTCAACCTCATGTTCCAGACTGCCATTGGCCCCAGCGGCAACCTTGCCGGCTACCTGCGCCCCGAGACCGCTCAGGGCCAGTTCCTTAACTTCGCCAAGCTCCTCGAGTACAACGCCGGCAACATGCCCTTCGCTTCTGCCTCCATTGGCAAGTCCTACCGTAACGAGATTGCCCCTCGCGGCGGTCTTCTCCGTGTCCGCGAGTTCCTGATGGCCGAGATCGAGCACTTCGTTGACCCCGCCGGCCACAAGAAGCACGACAGGTTCCACGAGGTTGCGGACATCGAGCTTGCCCTTCTCGACCGCAACGTCCAGCTCTCTGGCCAGACCACTGTCACCAAGATGACCATTGGCGAGGCTGTCAAGCAGAAGATCGTTGACAACGAGACCCTCGGTTATTTCCTTGCTCGCATTCACCTCTTCCTCAAGAAGATCGGTATCGATCAGTCCAAGATCCGCTTCCGTCAGCACATGGGCAACGAGATGGCTCACTATGCTTGCGACTGCTGGGATGCTGAGCTTCTTACCTCGTCCGGCTGGGTTGAGTGCGTTGGCTGCGCTGACCGTAGTGCCTACGATTTGACTGTGCACGCCAAGAAGACTGGTGCGCCCCTCGTTGTGCGTGAGACTCTCGAGACCCCCGAGGTCGTTGAGAAGTGGGAGCCCGAGATCAACAGCAAGAAGTTTGGTCCCACCTTCAGGAAGGATGCCAAGACCGTTGAGGCTGCTATCCTTGCTCTTCCTCAGGAGGAGCTTGCTAAGCTCGCCGAGGAGCTCAAGACCAACGGCAAGATCGTCGTTGACGTTCCCGGTGTTGGTGACGGCAAGGTTGAGGTTAGCAAGGACCTGCTTGCCATCGAATGGAAGAAGCACACCATCAACATCCGCGAGTACACCCCCAACGTTATCGAGCCCTCGTTCGGTATCGGCCGTATCCTCTACTCTCTCCTCGAGCACAACTACTGGATTCGCGAGGGTGATGAATCCCGCGGTGTAAGTGACATATTCAAGATTTACTTGGTAATATTTGCTAACCAGACCCTTCTAGGTCATCTCCTTCCCCCCTGCCGTCGCTCCTGTCAAGGTCCTTATCGTTCCCATCTCCAGCAAGACCGAGTTCGCTCCTCACGTCCGCAGGCTTTCCCAGAAGCTCCGCTCTGTCGGTATCTCCAGCCGTGTGGATGACTCGTCTGCCTCCATTGGTCGTCGTTACGCCAGAAACGATGAGCTCGGTACCCCCTTCGGCCTTACCATCGATTTCCAGACTCTCCAGGATGGTACCTTCACCCTCCGTGAGCGCGACAGCACACGGCAGGTCCGTGCTGAGGAGGAGAAGATTGTTGATGCCATCAAGGCGCTCGTTGAGGGCTCCAAGACATGGCAGGATGTCGAGTCCGAGCTCCCTATCTTCGAGGGCCAGGAACTTGAGATCCGCCCCGCTGAGAACTAAGATATATTAAAATGGGTAAATGGGTAAACTGATTTTGCTAATTTAGCATGCCATGTTTGGAGAACTTTTGGTTCGCTTTGCGGTAGACAAAACGTTTGAGCGAGCGAGAAATGAATGAATGAAAGCCAAAACTAATGCTTGGTTTCCATTGTGTGAAGTTCCATAACTGCACATTGGGTCTTGATGGTCACATCTTTTTCGTCAATAAAACGCCTGCACTGTTGGCTCATACAGCCGTTGGTTGGAACACAAGAATCCTCGGACCAACACCAACCGTTATGCGCGCCCAAAGGGATTGAGACTCTTCACAATGTAGTATTTCATCGTCACATGTGATGCGAAGGTGGTCTCGCCGGATTATTTCACGGGTCCTGGTGGCTTATTCGGGCGCTTGAGGAATAGGAACAAAACTTGAAACAAAGTCTCGTACTCTTCATTTCGTTTCTTGTTTCTCCTTGCTATTCCTTCCCTATCGTTCTCCCTTCTATTGACGAACCGAACACCCACCCAACGACGACAAAAACAAGAATATTCGAAACATTTGTAAAGGAAATCCTCCGGAAGCCCCTTGTCAGCATGCTACCATAGGCCTCCCGTTTCTGTCTCAGGATAGACAGGGGTGCAATTCACGAGCCCCTCAGCGCCAAACCGCCCAAAGATGTTTTGGATGGTCTCGAGATCGTTCTTTCTGACTTTCTGAGGCCTTGTCTTTGCCACCGTCGTGCATCAGAAGCGTGGCTAGATCTGTAGTGTAGTAAAAGAGCCCCGTGCGTTTTGTGCTTGTATTGTAGTATACCAAGGTTTATAGTTTTCGAAGTAACACGAGAGAAGTTTTAAGATAGGTATTATGTACATTACAGCCAGAGGCTGTTCAGGTGGGAGCGATGGATGGCGATCCTTTATTTCTTCTTCTAGAAAAGGGACCAGAAGCAAAAACAGCCCCAAGCCAGGGGTTCTACTAGGTATGTAACTATGACCCAAGATTTGAAGCAAGGGGTACCTACGCGAACTCAAGTCCGGTACGAGGGGACGGTCACCTGGTTCCCGTCCTTTTTCCTTTCTGTGTTTCAACGGAACAGTGGGCGATCTTTCGCTCGTCCCTCGAGATGCACGTATCCGCATTCCGCAGCGGGAAAACGAGACGAGAGACCCTTAAATTCTTCAAAGTTGTCTTGGACGAACTGTTCGTATTGTCTCCGTTGTTTCTGCTGCTGAATGTGATCCATATGTTATTTGACGACGTACGATGACCCTCGTTTAAAAGCTGAGACTATTCCGTCGGTTGATCGTAGCGGCATAATAATATCGAACTAGTGGCAGAGATTCTCCAGGGTGTTTAAGATTGGTGTCTTTACCGTCGTGGTCTATCCATATCGGAACCGAACACTTCAGCGGGACCGGATGAAAGGTTGGTGGTGAATGAAGCGTTCAGGGTGATGACGGCATAGCTTCCATGACAAAGAAGGTAGCGCCCGATGTTTTTGAGATCACACAAAGGGTGGTGTTCAAAAGTTCTGGGTATCTCTGTACGCCTGCGCTTGGAGAGCCTCACGACGGCGGACAGCATGTGGGACGGGGAAGGGAATGACTGCAGAGATATCTGGGATGGGCTCCCCAGTCTTTGTTATTTACAATTTCATAGGTCCCAGACTGGCGCAGAGCATCCCAATTTCCATCATGATGAACTCCAGGCTTCCCCGGTGGTCGATCCCCACTGGTACTTTCACCATTCCGCTGGTGTGTAAAGTCGATAAAAAAGATGTCAAAAGGCTACGTTAAGACGGTACCTGCGCGCTAGGCGCAGAATGTGTTGCACAAATAAGTATCTCGGTATCCACGCGAGCTAAGGCAGTAAGATGAAGACGTACCCGTTTTGATCGAGTCCGCGATGGATCTGACTGGTCGGCGCGCTGTCCCCCCTTTCCCGCTGCAGTGTTCGTTACTCTGCCACTCCCACACGTTGGCGCACTGCATCTGCCCCGTTCCCCACTATTCTCACGCTAACCGTCCAAGGCTTCAACGTTCAATGGTCGCTCGAACGGGTGCCGGACCACAGCTGTAACTGACGGGCCAGTTTGATGGACCCTCACAATGCAACTAGCTGTGGTGAGAGATGTTCAGCGCAAAGAGGAGACAGTAGGGTATCTGGACATCTCACCCGCGTCGCTTGTTGTTGTTGTTGGGTTGGGCGTCTGGACCATAGTTGTGGATGGTATACGTAAGGTAGTTAGTTGTTGTAAAAGAATACAAAAGGAAACTGGAAACAACCAAAAAAGACACCACAACCCGGACGCACCAAAAGCTCGACCGGGATCCCAGGACCCCTACATGTTTTTGCCCCATACAGGCAATAATACCAATACCCCTTACTACTGCAACCTCACACAGCGCCGACCTGGAGTCCTTGCCAACCCCTTTCGACTCTGCTCGTCTTTCTTTCAACTCCGAGCGTTGTCTGTCATCTTGCCCTTTGACATCCCGCCAGCCTGTCTCCGTTGATCACCGGCGTCAAGGATAACGCAGATTCGCGAACCAGACAGGCAATCGTCTGGCCTGACCGCCATCGCATCGTTCCGCTTGTCTTGTCGCCTTTAGTCTTTCACTACAGCAACCAGCACCAGCACCAGCAATACACAGCACCGCTACCAGGCGTGCCTTGAACCTGCCTTTCTCTCGACAGCGACGGCCTGCGAACCGATCGCTCCGTGGCATCCAAAGAAACAAGTATTCGAACCAGAACCGCAAACACATGTCGCCTTAGTCGCCTGTTGATTCTCGAACGCGCCTGAACCGACCCTCTCCTCGGTCGCTTCTTCTCCCCTGTCGCGATCGACTCGCTTAGTCTTTTTCTAATTCAACCGACCTGCGCCAACTGACCATACGACCACTGTCGATACTGGTCCATTCTTTTCGCACATTGCGTCTTGTCTTTCGGACGGAGCCGGCTTCATCTTTGGGCCTTCTGGTGCGTTGGCGACCCTGCCACCATTCACGCGCAACCCCGCCTTTTGAACCGTCTATTGACCCGGCGACAATAGGAAGCACACCCGTCAAACTCCAGGTCCCGCAACTTAGGGGATCGTCGCGACTACGCGCAGTCTATTTCTGGCTCAAGAACAACTAGACCTATTTCTATCGAAGGAGTAATTGCAATCCGACACAATGGCGCAAAATGGGTATGCCCGCCTTCTGCTATGCTTCTCCCACTCCGCCCAAAGACGCAAATCTCTCCTCCTCTCCCACATGACATCTCGCTCCCGCTACTCGGACAATTTCCCCAGTGGAGCTTGGGTTCATTACCTTGGCCTATCTTCATTCCTTCCCCTGCTGGAAATCCTATAGGGTCTGTGGACATTATGCTAACCTCAACCTAAACCGCAGCAACATATACTCGAGGGAGCCGTTCATGAACCCAGGCCCAGCGCCGCGACCTCCCACGGACAAGCCCCGCCTCGGCCTCACCCCCAACACCAATACACCCGGGAACATGTCCAATCTTCCTGGGAACATGTCCAACCTGAGCCTCCGGTCGCCTGCCCCAGGGGTAACTAGCACATACAGCGGTTCGACCATCGCCCTCCCCATCCAACGACAGATGTCAAACAACGATGGCACCGGCGGCCTTGCCGTCATCAAGCAAGGTTGGGCCAGTGTCAAGGAGAGCAAGAACTTCATCAACCCGTGGAAGAACAAGTACCTGATACTGCGAAAGGAGTCACTGGATTTCCACAAGGCCGAGAGCAGTAAAGTTGCCTATACCCTCTACCTCAAGGACGTTATCAATGTCGGCCGTGTGGAGGCCGCAGGAACAATTTTCGAAATCAAGAGGCAGTCTAGCGGTGCCTCCACGAGTCCCGGCGAGGAGGAAAATGGCATTAGGACCCTTCAAATCCGCGTGAAGGCCGACGACGACCTTTACGAATGGATTGACTTTATTTACGCGCGCTGCCCCGGCATGGGCGGTGTCAGTAACCCTACCAACTTTTCGCATGCCGTTCACGTTGGATTCGATCCCCAGACGGGCGAGTTCGTCGGCCTGCCTCCTGAGTGGTCTAAGCTGCTCAACTCTTCCGCCATTACCCAAGAAGACTACGAAAGGAACCCTCAAGCCGTCTTCGAGGTTCTCGATTTCTATTCCGACTTCAACAAGAATGGCGGCCAAGCGCCCACACCCAACTTTCCCGCTCCCCCATCGAACAGCATGCAGAGCAAGCAGCTCGGATACCCGAGCGGTGGAAACTCCGTCGCGCCACCGCGCCCTACGCAGCCGTTGCAACAGCGTAACCCAAGCTCCAACTACCCATCCTCGCCGCCGCAGCAAGGTGGCGCCAGTTCTCGCCCATCGCCCCCCGAGCAGCGCCAGCAGACGTCGCCTAGCTACAACTCTGAGCGCGCGAGAGAGGAGCAAAGGCGCGAACTGGAGCGCCAGCACAGAGAGATGGAGGAGCGGGATCGCCGGGATCAGGAGGCTTATAACGCGTCCCTTCCCAAGACGAAGACTCCTATGGCTCAGCAGGAGATTGGAGGAGGTGGTGGTTATGGTGATGCCGATCGCTTCAACCCAACACGCGCCGCTCCACCAGCGCCCAAGGGCTTGCAGCAAGCGCCGAGTCTCAAAGCTCAGAGACCTGCGCCTCCTCCACCAAGTTCCAGTTCGAGCCGCCCGCCCATCGCACAGCAGTCCAGTTCCAGCTCGCAGCGTGATCTTGCCCAGGCGCAGGCGCAGAGACGGGCTGAACAGCAGGCTCAGGCGCAACGGTACCAGAATGGCCAGGCCCCGCCACGACCACCTCACCCATCGGCCAACCAGCCATCCAAGATTCCTACAACCGTCAAGCCGCTTAACGTGGGTCCGAAGCAACCTCAGGATGGTGTCAAGGCCGCTGAAGCAGCCCTTACGTCTAAGCCCGCTGCCTCTGAGCGTTCCAAGGATGTCCGCATGTCGACCATGTCGGAGAAGGAGGTTATGCAGAAGCTCAGGGAGGTTGTATCTCACGAAGACCCCGAAGCCAAGTATTCCAAGCAGAAGAAGATCGGGCAGGGTGCCTCTGGTTCCGTGTATGTCGCCAAGATCAGGGAGAGACCCGGCCAGGATCCCAACGTTGCCAGGAGACGGGGCCAAGTTGCTATCAAGCAGATGGATCTCGCGCACCAGCCGCGCAAGGAGTTGATCGTGAACGAAATCATGGTCATGAAGGACAGCAGTCACCCCAACATTGTCAACTTTGTCGAAGCTTTCCTGAAGAACAAGGACTCGGAACTCTGGGTCGTCATGGAGTACATGGAGGGTGGTGCCTTGACTGATGTCATCGAGAATAACCCCGTTATCACGGAGGAGCAGATTTCTACCATCTGCTTGGAGGTGAGTTGCCGTGTAGTCCTAACCTTAAGCGTGATACGATCGTTTGCTGACTGGAACTTCTACAGACATGCCGCGGTCTGCAACATCTCCACGAAAGGAACATTATCCATCGTGACATTAAGAGTGACAACGTCCTCTTGGATGCCCGTGGCAATGTCAAGATTAGTAAGTTTTCCTACAATATATCCTTGATTACGCTCAACTGACTCTATGATTAGCCGACTTCGGTTTCTGCGCCAAGTTGACCGAGGCCAAGTCCAAGCGCGCCACCATGGTCGGCACGCCTTACTGGATGGCTCCCGAGGTCGTCAAGCAGAAGGAGTACGGCCCCAAGGTCGATATCTGGTCGCTCGGTATCATGGCCATTGAGCTGATCGAGTCGGAGCCTCCCTACCTGAACGAGGAGCCACTAAAGGCCCTCTACCTCATCGCCACCAACGGCACTCCCAGGCTGAAGAAACCCGAGAAGCTCAGTAAGGAGCTGAAAGCTTTCTTGTCGGTGTGTCTCTGCGTGGATGTCAAGAGCCGTGCGTCGGCGGATGAGCTTATTGAGCATGATTTCCTGAAGCATGGATGCCCCTTGAGCAGCTTGGCGGAGCTGCTTGCCTTTAAGAGGTCGGCGAAATAAAGGGGTTGTTGATGAGATGAAACAGGTAGGGATGATGGGTGATTGGTGGGGGTGGGTGGTTAGAGGATCGTTTTAGCTAGAAGCAAGCCACCTTTGCATGAAAGAAACTTGAAAGGGACGTTTTAATACTGATGGATACCTAGGCAGGGCAGGGTGGTAGGGTGAAGAGGATGGGTGGACGGATGGGTTCAATGTCGTTTGGGTCCGGAACTTTTGTCAAAGAAAGAAAGAAAGCAAGCAAGCGGTGATAAACAACATGATGCACGGGTTTTGGATCTTCTCTCCGATGAGGTTTCTAAGTGTTATTGTGCGCGTACGATACCCTCATGGCAAGCAGGCATGTGTCGTCCTTGTGGATGTGTGGCCGGGAGGGAAGTGGGCGAAGAGCTGAGGAGGTAGAAATGAAAATCGATGTGGAACATGTGGTTTAAGAATTACGCCTCTCATCTTCAACTCCATACCATCCTTCATATCCACTACCATATACCATTTTCCCGTACTAGGAACCATAGTACCTTCCACATCCTCTCAACTTATACAGACGTGATAGGTGGCCCGTGCGCGTTTGGACCTTATTTAGAGAGAACCTCAGAAACGCGGGGGTTGTCCTGGCAACGAAAACAAACGATCATCAACGAATCAGGAGGAGCATGGATTGCCATTCACGAGTCAAAGAACTTTGACGGCCTCGTTTTATGGAAACTTATCGTCAATACGATCGCATGTACTTCTCCCGTTCTTTTTTTGCCGATTGCAACAATCCCGAGCAGTGGATGCAAGAATGTCTAGACTTACAACCAAAACAAAAGTCCGCAAGTATGGAAAGCCAACCACGAAGAGCAGGGCAGAACTGCTCTTCGCGGAACTACCTAAGACTCCGGTGAAACAGCCACGCCGACAGGCCATACCACAGATCTTGGAGCCGGGACCATTACAGATTTCGGAGCCCGAAATCACGGAGCCCATTCCGGCATACCATGAACAGAAAGCGAAACCACCCCCAGAAGCGGAGCCGGAACCAGTCCCAGAGCCAGAACCCATGTCCGATGAGGATGATGTTCATGATGTTACCGAACACTTCGACTCGATATTGCTTGATGAAGAGAACGATCACCAAGATGCCCCCTACGCATCTACGCCACGACCTTCAATAGGAAGTTATACGAGTTACAATACTTCAGCACCACCACAACAGCAACAACAACAACCACCACCACCACCCAGGACTTCACTCTCATCACAACCACCACGCCTTTCTCCATTCAGGAAGCTTGCATCCCCATCAGTACGAAGTCCAGCAACACTTCAACCACCAACAACCAACTCCCCATTTGGCCGCTCGCCATTCCCCCTCCAATCTCCACGAGTCCAACAACTCACCCAAGAAGCCAACCACCAACAACAATACCAGCAAGACGACCAACAACAAGAATACTCCTTCTACGACACCTCCTCCTTCCACACCCTTTCCTGGTCCGACATCTGCGGTCCCCCCTCCCCCTGCAACTCCATCACAAAAATAGCCGAAGCCTCCTACGCCGAAGTCTACCGCATCACCAACCCTCGCGGGACGTCCATCATCAAAGTGATCCGTTTGCAATCACCCATCAAACCGCAAACCAAAGCCCAGATTAAGTCCGGGTTGGTAGACGAAGAGCCCCACGCCGAATCGGACCTACAAGGCGAATTGAAAATCAGTGAATGGCTAGCCGACATCCCGGGGTTCGTTATTTACAAGGAGAGGTTTATAGTAGAAGGTAAAGGAACGAAGGAGTTGTTAGAGGCGCATCAAGTGTTTCAGAGGAAGATGAAGAGGAAGGATCCCGGAAGGGCGCAGTTTTATCCGTCTCCGAGTCGGTATTTGGAGAGCACGAGGTTTTTGGTGGTGGAGTTGGGGGACGCGGGGACGGCGTTGGAGGATTTTATGGTTGAATTGAAAACGGGGGAGATGCTGTGGGATGTCTTTTTGAGTACGGCGGTGGCGATGGCGAGGGCGGAGGGGATGGTGAGGTTTGAGCATAGGGATTTGCATGAGGGGAATTTGTGTGTGAGGAGGGTGAGGGGTGCGCGGCAGAAGAAGCCGGCCGAAGGGGATGAGACGACGGGAGGAGGGGGAGGAGGAGGAGGAGGAGTCAAGTTCGGTTGGTCAGGATTGGAGGTTACCATTCTGGATTATGGTCTTTCGAGGGCTACGGATCCAGAGACGATCGGGCCTGATCTAGAGTCATGTCCGGCATCGCCTATCGGACGGAGGACTACAACCGACAGAGAAGTCAAAGAGGAAGCAGTTGTCTTCTACGACCTGGAAAAGGATCCGTCAATGTTCACTTCGACACACGCCCCTCAATGCGATATCTACCGACTTATGCGCGCCCACCTGCTCAACAACACGCCGGAAGGCAAACCGGTGTCTTGGGCGGGGTATTACCCGTACACCAATGTTCTGTGGCTATCGTACATTTACAGTTACCTCTGTCAACACTTCAAAGGAGACAAGCGCGAGTTGAAAGCGTGGAGGGAGGAGACGGAAGAGATGTGGAAGTACTTGGACCCGGAACAAGTCGATGCCGTCAGGCAAGAGGGCAGCATTGGGTTCGGCGCGGCGGGGGACGTGGTGGTGTTTGCGGTGGACAAGGGCTGGATTACAGAAGAACAGGTGATGGATGTTGGGGACAGGAGTACGGTTCTATTTGAGGAGTCGAGACTTGAAATCTCGCCTCTAGAGGGCATGAAGAGTGGAGGCGGACAGGCAATTATTGTGAGTCTTGAAAATCAACAGGCCGGGGAGAGAATTGAGTCACGGCATGAGGATGAAGAAGACGATCAGATTTGTCGCCATTCTAAGAGGAGACGGACGAGGAGGGAATACATTGACGAGGATGAGTAGCATATGATTAACGAACGAGCATAGCCTAGCGTTTGGTGACATTGTTTTTGACCTTCACTGTTTATATTCGTACGGGAAGGATACTTCTGGTTTTTGATGGTCTTCACTTTCTCTCCTTGGCCTGTGTCTCGAGACCATCACCACGACAGACCTGACCATCGTCCCACGTTCTTCATTCTGCCTCTTCTAGTCCTCTTCCTCCTCAGCCTCGTCATCATTCTCATTAGCATCCTCATCAACATTCTCGTTAAGCACGCCAGAATACCATTCCAAAGGTCACCACCCCTCATCCTCAGCATATTCAATGCCATCAGCAGCGTGATGGTAGGCCCTTGTACACCCGGGGTCCTCATAGGGATGAGGGGGCCTGCCACAGCAAAGATAATTGAACCCTCTGAGGAGGTGTAAGTTCTTGCGATTCTCCGGCGTATCCTTTGGGCCCTGATATTTGTCGCTCCAGCCATCCCATACTTCGGAGCAGAGGTCGATCACCATATCCTCTGCGCATTACAGAGACATTTGGTAAGGCTGCAACTCATCGCCGACTTTACTTACCCGGGTGGAAGAGGCATTCCTCTCTACTGTCTTTGTCAAAAGCATCGCCGCAGCGCCTGCAGATGTAGACGGGAGATGCCGCCTTTTGCTTCACACCAGAACTGCTGGTATTGCTTGAGTTGAGGGAGGACATTGTGGACAAGTGGTTCTGATTTGGTCTCGAATATTATCCGACTTGGTGCTAAGTGCGAGCACAACGCCACGAAGGCTGGTTTCGTCCGCCGAGGTAATCGACTCTGATGGCTTCTCGTCCTTGGATTTTGTCAGGCAAATGGAGTGCCCATGCAACCAATGGCTGGTAAAAGTGATGAAGAGGGAGAAGTCCAGGAAACCCACCATGGATAATGGACTGGGCTTTATATACAGAAAGGGTGAAGGCATCGTAACTACCCTATCTGGGAACCCTGTGCAGTGCACCTGCTATAACCATGCGTGGCAGGCGTGCCTGGCAGATCTGCTCTCCATGGCTCCTGAAGAGGGATGAGAAGGCGCTTCTATTGTGGAAGAGATATGGGAGCGGCAGAGTCGAAGGGGATTTCTGGGTTGTAGGAGGAGCAGGGGCAGGCAGCAGGGGCAGGCAGCAATGTCCTGAAAAGATGGTGTGAACGTACGGAGGAAGAAACGAGAAGACAGCCCGGGAAAATTCTATTCTGTGCGCAGTTCTGTAGTGGACTGATCCCATCCTTTGCGAATATAATCAAAGCAGGTGCGGGTGACGAAAATTGAAGTCTGTTGATGTAGCAGGAGGAGGTGAAATGATGCTTTGGTCGTTCCTTCCCAAACCGCCAGCCGGAATAACCTGGGCCCACCAGTCTTCTACCACACTAACCCTCACCTCTTCTGCCTCACATCAACTACTCAACGCCATTCTAAGGGAGATGGGGGAGAAGAAAACATTATCCTATATTTCATCGCTTGTTCCCGTGTTTGTTTGCTCTGGCTCCGTATGGTGTCGCCCCGTTTGTTTGCCCTTGCTCTCACTGTTATCGCTCTAGTCGTCATCCTCCTCCTCATCCGCAGAATCATCAACATAGAATCTTCCTCTCTTGCCGTCAACAGCCCGGTGGTAACCCAATTTGCACCCCTCCGGCTCATCGGCTGGCTTATCGCAGCAAGGATAAACGAATCCCCCAAGGGTGTCAGGATTACGACGGTTCTCTTCCGAATCCATCTCACCATGGCAATTCTCATCCCAGTCATCCCACGTGGACGCATCGTAGTCGATCTCCATTTCCTCTGTACACCGGTTAGCTATTTGCCCCTAGAGAAACGCAGAAGTCGCAAACATACCTGTGTGGTAACGACATTCCTTCTTATTGTCGTCTTCCTCGAATGCCTGACCACACTGAATGCAAATGTGAACGGGGGACGTCGCTTTCCGTTTCAAGCCAGAACTGCCGGCCTTGGCCGCGTTGAGCTTGGCCACTTCATAGAAGTGTTTGCCGGCGAGTTTTTCAACCTCACGCTCAGCGCAAAGGCCGCGTAGAACGGTACGAAGGGTCGACTCGTCCGCCGAGGCAATTGCCTCTATGAGCTTCTCGTCCTTGAGAATTGACTCCATGCTTTTTTGAAAGTATTTGCGAGTATAACTTTGGGACAAACAAGAAGCTCAAGGGCTGAACGTCAGAAGGGTTACAGGATTGCAGGAGGGGTATGCAGGTCAGTGACGGAGTGACGGAGGGGTGAGGTACAAGGAAGAAAAGAGGGAGAAGTCCGAAAGAACCAGATGAAAATTTCTTTTATGCTCAGAGGAACCCGGCCCCACTAGGATCTAGAACAAAAGCGGTAGTTAGGGTGATTGTAAGTTTGATCCTGTCGGCTCGCGAGTTGCAGCGCAAAAGGAGGTGGTTGATTCGAAAGATGGTGGTTGGCTGCCAACTCAACTCCCAAGCCACCAAACGCATCCATCACTATCACCATCACCTTCACCTTCACCACCATCATCACCATCCACTCCCATGCATCACCTTTCCAACACCTAATAACAAGCCTCAACCCCCGTCCTACTCCTCGTCAACATCAAGATCCCCACAATCACCCCATAAAGCCCCAAGACCTCACTAAAGATCAAGATCAACACCATGCCCGTATACAGCCTCGGCTGCTGCGTGTTAGCCCTCACCCCGGCGTCTCCCACAATGCCGATCGCGAAACCGGCCGCTAACCCGGTCAGTCCGACGGCGAGGCCGGCGCCCAGCTGCAGGAACGAGACGTATAGCGGCAGGGGGTCGACCAGGGCGTTGGAGATCAGGATGGAGGTTACGAGGCCATAGATGGAGAGGATTTGGGCCATGATTGTTGGGAGGCTTTTTGACAGTTGTTAGGTTTACCATGCTAGTCCCAGAGAGGGTAAAAGGGCACGTTGTAAAAGGCAAAGACGGTGCTTACATGTTCTGTGGAACTCGCTCAGGCTTCAGGATACCCGTGGAAAAGATGGCCCCGGAGGACTTGGCCGTGCCGTAAGAGGCGCCGATGACGGCGAAGATGATGGCTATGGCGCAGCCAAGGGCGCCGATGACGGCGAAGATGATGGCTATGGCGCAGCCAAGGGCGCCGAAGAAGGACTATACTCGTTTGTGTGGCCCTTTTGGTAAGACTCTGAGATTTTGGTTGAGGATGGAGTGGTCAAGGTTAGAGTTCACGAACAGAGTAAACGGGACTGTCATGGAAAGAAGCGTATGTCAGTCGGAGGTGTACGAGAGTTTCTGGGAGAGAAGTAGAAGACGAAATCATACCATATGTCCCGGTCAATGTAGGCTTTCTCCATTGTTGAAGCTGTTGTTGTCGTTGTCAAAGTTTTGGTTCAGTCTACTGGTTCCTCGTCTTTAAGCAGCAGTTGAAGTGAGATTCTCGAACATCTACCCCTGACAGAAAAGCCATATGGAAATAGGCTTTATTTGAACTCGCGAAGTAAGCTCTTGGCCCTTTCCACACTACGTAATGCCGTTCTCGCAAAGAGCATACGCGTTCAAGGCACAGTAAGACGTGTAAATATTGGTGGTAAGCTTCCGATTGGTGAGGTCGGATCACTTAATGACTCAAACCCAAGCTCGGATTACAGACCAAAAAGCAACCACCGTAGAACCAACAACGTGGAAATACCACCAAAGAAGCGGTAGCTGCACCAGTCTATCGATTCCATGTACATTCTGCTCAACGTTCCGTCCTAGGCAGAAGCCAAGTTGATGGATGACCTCACCAAGATCGATGTAACCCATCTATGGTTCACACGGACTGTGTAGATGGTGAGGATTTATGTTGACGAACGCGAGCGGACGTACTCTCAAGCGTTGGGTGACTTTGGAGTTCTTCTGATATCTCTCGTCAGTTAGCTCGAAGGAAGCATTGCTTGAGACGCGAGTACTCCAGCCCGTTATGTATCCCATCACGTATAGGATTGTAGTACACACCTCATACGAACCCGCCAGTCTATTCCCCATCATGACCACGTTTTTGAACCATCGTACTCATCTAACCAGTCCTTATTTTTTCCTTATGCTTCTGCTTAACAATCCTACCTCCTCCTCTGATTCAACCAACTGCCCAACCACTTCCACCGTTCCGCCACGCCCTCAACCCACTCCACATCTCCAACCAACCCACTCACCCTCCCCTCCGGATCATCCCACCGGTTGCCCTCAAACTCGACAAAGAAGAGATACTGAAACGGCGCAATCAGGCTCGGCAAGCTATTGATGCTCGTCAGGTTCAGTCCCCTCCGCTTGAAGCACCCCAACACATCCGCCAGCGCGCCGGGCGTATGATGCGGCACCGTGAACGAGACCATAGACTTATACAAGCCCCTGTAAGCGTCTCCCTTCTCCGTATCATCATCCCTCCCGCCGTTGCTACCAGAAATCGACGAAGACGGACGAGGCGACAGAGAAACGGGCGATCCTCCCGAGGCCGAAGACCCAGGCAGAGACTCGGCACGGTCCGTGGTCCACGGCAATCCCTCGGGCAGCGAAACCTCCTGCTCGACGCCATCGTCGCTGCGGCTGCTGCAGGGCCGTCTCCGCAGGACAAAAAAGCGGGTGGTGTTGTCCTCGCGGTCTTCGATGCAGCGCGCCAAGACGTCCAGGCCGGCCATCTCGCCGGCTACTTCGCCGGCTACAGCGGCGCTCGAGCCGGAGGCGTCGGCGGCGGCGAGCTCGGCGGCTTTGCTGGTGGAGGAGACCTCGATGGTCTCGACGCCCTTGAGGTAGGTGGCAAAGAACTTGGCGGTTTGGCCGAAGGCTTGGGGGTGGGAGTAGACGCGCTTGACGTGGGAGAGGGAGGTTAGGGGAGTGCCCTTTGCGGTTTCGTCAACATTAGGTAGTAAGGATGACTTTCTCCGGCCTAGGAGGAAATGGTGGACGTCTAGGTAGGCTTCGCCGCATATGGTGATGTTGGGGTAGGTAGAGGCGCGGTCGGCGAGGCAGTCGAGGGTGAAGCTGACGGTGCCGTGGGTTGAGTTCTCGAAGGGGGCAACGCCGAAGTCCACATTGGAGGCCTGGACTTCGTCAAAGACCTCTGTAGTCGGTGTTAGTGAAACTTCTCATTTTTAGAAAATGTGAGTTCAACAAACCTCTGATCGTCGTTGTAGGGATGAGTTCCCACTCATCCTGGTTGGGAAAGGCAGATTTTGTCGCCTATACGTTGCAACAACCCCAAGTCAATATCAGTCTCACGAACACCACTGGGAAGGATAAATCCTGCAGCCATATCAAAGCCTTCGAGTGTTCCCTCAAGTTGGATAGTCTCACTATCCATTTTCTCAGGCTCCCTCTTAATGCACTGTCTCAACCCTGACAGGCTGTGATAGCTCCCATTCTCCAAGGCAATCCGAGTCCACCAAGCCCACGAGTTACCCAAACCCACTCAACCGTCCCTTCTAAGCCCATGTCACGCGAACCACATACCTGATGAGAATATGAAGCGAAAGGCCCCAAGAAGGCGACCTTCCTCCTGTGACTCCTCTCGCGAGTCCCTTCCGATGTCGGCGCAGTGGCCGTTGTTGAGCTCATGTTTGCAGGCCGCTCACAACCGTACTGCCTACCCTTCTAATATGCTTTTAACAGCACACGTACCCAGACCACCGCTTAAAGAGGTCCTAGGTTGTCGTCGGCGGATGTAGGAAGTTGGAAGAGTTAAGTTCCCTGATTTGTGTATGAATTGGGAATAAAAGGTGCCAGTGACCAATCATTCATAAAGCGCAGCGGAGCACTTGGAGACCCATGTGCATGGTACCTGACGCAGTAGACGGATTTTGGTGAATGAAGTAATTCTGAAGTCCCGGGGTACTACTTTATGTGTCGTTGCCCCGAGCAACAAGCCGCTCTATTTCATGACCTTCCAACTCAGATCCACCGGCCGTCCTGAGTTGTCTTGATGCTGGTTTCGGCCGGCCACACGGGGGTTTGCCCCTCAAAGGTCCGACCGCCGGGCCCCTTTCCGGCCCCGATTACCGGCTTCAGATTTCCCATACCTCATCAAAGTCGCGTTTCCGTGACAGCCCCACAATGAATGAGTGATGACATTGTGATCCCTGAGGATTGCATGGTCCCTGCTTTTGAAGCCTAGATTCTACGCTGAATAGTACAACAGGAGGGTTCATTTGATTTACTGATCTTTGGGGCACGGGCACCATTTGAGAGTACCAAGACTGTAAATAGTTACCCTTGAGACGGTTGTCAAGAACAATCCAGACCAAGAGCCATCAAGACCTAACAACAAAGACAGAATGAGCGTGTGATTCGGTTTCCGGCTACCGCGTACTAAGCCCTATTTAAACCATATCTCATAACGACCCATTTGATTTTTCCACCCAAGATTCCATAACCCAATTTTAACGAACCGAAAGCATAAAAGAGTGTTCATAAAGACAGACGCTGTCAGTCCCCGGAATAAAAGCAAATCCATTCCTCCTGGTTCCGCGCTAGACATTCGATCCTTGCCATCTTCCAACTTGAGGTATCGCTTTGCGCCTAGCTAAGGGATTTTTGATGAATTATTCGTTGGTCTTGGTCAGACCCACAAAGAATCAACCCTGGATCCCATTTGTAGAACTTCCGCTTCAGTCATAGGCAATTTGGTTCTGTTGCGGCGGTTAGCGAGTGGTCAGAGGTCGACCAAACAAGAAAACGCCATACCTTAGATTCCATTAAATCAAACTCAAGAAGCCGTCATCATAGAGCGAAGCGGGCTCGGGCGGGACACCTGGTGGTTACCCGGCTGACGAGGGCTTGCGCCGGAGCGAGCTGCGGACACTTTGTCCGAGCTGGTTGGCTTGAGGAGCGGCGCTGAATCAGCTTTAGGTGTCGTCGTCGGCTCGGACGGGATAGCTTGAGTTCCGGGTCCCTCGTTGTCGGCGAGGGATTCAACTTGTCAATCGTCGTAGTACTCATCATCGTCGCTGATGTCAGCTAGCTGCTCGAAGTTGACCTTGTAACGGAGGATACCGCCGATACCACCGAAGCCCTTGACGAACTGGTTGCCCTCGGTAGAACGATCGGAGACGAATTCGAGCGTGGCACCGAAATCCTTGTAGTGCTCCGCAATCCACTCAAGGAAGGACTCCTGGGAGACTACCTCCATCTCCTGGCCGGTCTCCTTGTCCATGAACTTGTCGCGGCTGGCCTGCTCCTGTGCCTTGGTAGTATGCAGGATAACTTCGGATCCGCTGCTATCCTTGAGAACCCAACGGTTGACCTCGAGGTTCTCGAAGACGATAAGGGTTTCGACGGCACCGAGCTCCAAAGCCTTGAGGGTATCCTCAACACCGTAGCAGATGCGGCCGGTATCCTGGCTAATCTCCTCAAAGTACTTGCCGATGAGCTTCTTCTCCTGGATGAACTTGACGTTTCCGAGGGTCTCGGAGGACAGCTCGATGGCCTGGTTGAAACCGTTTTCACCACCGTACGAGACATCGACAACCTTGACGACCTTGGTCTGGAGACGGGGATCGAACAAGTCGGAGGCGTTCAGGTCGTTCTTAAAATCGGCGGAACCAGCCAGAACGAGACCGGCAACGTTGGGCCGGTCGTTGGTGATGAAGCACTGAACAGCCAATTCGGCGACCTTGCGGACGTAGTTGTGACGCTTTTCCTCACGGAGACGAGCGAAACGCAGGGCGGACTGACCACCACGACCGTGCTTCTTGGGAAGATCGACGGAGAACTTGTGCACAATGTCGCGGGTGTTTCCACTGAGAGTACCGAACAGGGCACCGTTACCATCCATGATGATGAAACCGAACTTCTGGTCGGAGTCGAGAAGCTCGGCGAGAGCCTCGGTGTGGAACTTGTTGTCGCAAAGGTAGAGGGAGGTGTTGATGGGCTTGAAGGGCTCGAAATCGATGTTGACCTTTCTCTCCTTGCCTTCGGAGGTCAAGATTTCACCGCAGTACACGACAAGACCATTGGGCGGCACCTTGTTGTACAGCTTGAGCCTTTGCTGGGTCGAGGTAATGGCCGAAAGGACGGACTGACGATTGACACGCGACTTAATGTTCGAGGCAGTGCCCTATTGTAACAAGTCAGGAACAACTGTCCGGCACGATGAGGTGTCGAGGCTGAAGGGAAGCATGGTGACGCACATATTCTTCGGCCAACATCTTTGCGGCTCTGGAGATCTGATCCTTGGGGGCTGGAGACGACGAAGAGTCAGCATCACTGGACATTGGGCCATGGTACAGCAGAGCAGCGAAGATTACTGCCAAGGATCTCGCTATGCGATCAAGGGAGGGTAGACGGCGGTGACAATGCCATGGTAGAGACAAACGTACGGATGATGAGCGAGATCATGGAGGTGCCGTTTCCACGGGCGGCCTCAAGACGCTTGATAAGCTTCTTGACCTTCCATATCTCGATCTATGAGGGAACAAGGGCATCTCGTCAGCATGGGAACATCACGTCGGGAACTGTGTTTTTTTTGCGCGCGCAGTCGGGAGAGGGATGATGGACCACTCACGTTCTTCTCAGCCTCGTTGGCGTTGGGATCCATCTTGGCGGTTTTGGGGTGGTGAAGAAGAAGAGGAAGACGAAGTGCTGCTGGCGCCCCTGAAGTTAAGTTGGTGCAGCGAGCGAGGTTTGTGATGTCGTCCTTGGGTTGGATCTGCTTTCAACGGGCGGCGAGCAGGGCAGGACGGCAAAGTGGGCAGGTTGGGGTTGTTCTTTTTCTTTTTGCCCACTAATTCAACGATAGGTCGCCGGGGCAATGTGCCTCGCCGCTGGATTTCCTTGAATTCGGTGGGGTTCCAGTTCTAAAATAATGAAAGCGAAGCATGGGGTAATTGGCTGAATTGATGCTTGTCAGGAAGAAGAATCCAGGGAAGCCGGGAGAATGCCCCGCCTGGTCTGGAATAAATACGGTAGTTTGGTAGTGGGTGGGTAACGCCTGCCACAAGGTCCAGAGGGGTTTCCGCTGCCCTGTCTGGTGTCTGTCAGCCCGTGGGAATGTCCTTCCCTTCTCTTTTTATCCCTAACAAGTGGGGCATAACGCGAGTCATCCTTGGCGTCGGGTGCCCCTTGGGCCTTGGCAACCCTTCCCACCTGCACGTCCCTTCTCTCGCCTGACCTCGTCCTCCAGGCAGTCTCCAGCTTCAGTCCTCACCCAGTCACCCAACACCGCATCAACCTTGGCACAACTTCAGGCTGTGGCGTTTGACCGTCCAGCACACCGGGCCCCACACTTCCTTCCCGTTTCAGACTGAACTTACAGAAAATTGCCTCGTATCAGCCTACGATTGTCTCGAGGATTGTCGTCGCAATGGGAACAAAGATGGCAATCTCGAGGCAATGTCAATGGAAGCGGTCTGGCCGTGTCAGTGTAGTCAACCACTTAGGCATTCGATGGGATCATGATGTGTCATGCTGTTCGTTCAAAGACTTTTTGATGTATCGACCTCAATGTTACTGCCCATACTGTCGGGTGTCCTCGAAGTCGCGACTGTGACATTTCCTGGAGAGAACAATGTCATCGCTGTCTGCCCCTTGCCTGCCCGTAGCCCTACCTGTACGTAGTGTAGTGTACAGTAGCTGCTACCTCTACGTACCGCTCCAGTGGACTGCGCCAACCCCGGATGAAGGTACCTGAAGCTATGATGCATTATCGAGTGACCTCCATGTTCGCTATCTCCCGCTCGCGCGCAACCTCGAAGTTTTCAACACCTTCCATAAACAAACAACCTCGAGACTAAAGAACCTGCAGTCTGCGTCGCAAACCATGAATTCCGACATCCCCATCCAGATCGCCGAGACCGTCCAAACAGCGCACATCAAGCGCGAGCCCTCCCCTTCGCACGACATCAACCCCTCTACCGCCGCCTCCAAGCGCGAGCCCGCGTCCCTCCGGACCCAGACCAGTCACAGTCAACATCATGACTCACTAATACCAGACGACGGGATCGACGAGGACGATGACGAGGATGAATACGCACAGTCGGAAACAGAAACGGACGAGGAGAGCGAATACAACGTGGTCAAGTCTAGGCCCCGGCGCAACATCCATCACCTACCCCCGATCCCGGACCTGCGGTACGAGCAGAGCTACCTGCACAGTATACGCAATGCAGATACGTGGTGGAAGGTGGTGTTGATTACGGCGAGGGATCAGGCATGTTGAAGTTGTTTTTGGAATACCTACACCACCATCATCGCTCTCACCTACAGATTTCCTGGCCTTTGCCCCGCTGGCTCTATAGAAACTTCGCCCTCCTCTCAAAATGAATCCCCGATAACTAACAGTCCAAAAACAACAGGTCATGATGCCCCTAGTACAAGGTCTCCTCTACAACATCCTAGTCTGCGGCTGGCAGTCCTGGAACCGAAACGCCCAGATCCACGGCTCCTCGATTGGAGCCCGGGTGCGGCGCTGGTGGTACGGGGTCAACAACTGGGAGATTCCCCCTTCTCCCGGTCCCTCTCCTTCTGTTAAGCGATAAGCTATTATATGACCGAAAAAAACTATCTTCTGGATCCATTCTTATACTTTCTCTTCCCTCTCGTTTTGTCGGAAATAGGTCGCAAAATGTACGCATTTTCCAGACTCGCCGGTCCAGGAGCTGGAATCTTAAACGCAACTTCGGCGGAGGCGGTGGCTACGGAGGAAAGGAGGGGAGGAAGGTGGTGGAGGCGTTTAGCCAGAACTTTCAGAGGGAGTTGGGCGGTGGTTTCGCTTGAGGGGACGGATAGTTGTGGGAAATGGGCTTTGGGGATGGAGGGTCTTTGCCTCGCTGCATTGCATGGCGTTGTACATGGTATCGAGACAAGCATCTTGACTTAAGCTTTCGTGACAAGATGGGAACATCATGGTAAGATGTGAACATTGGCCATATCCGACTGGCTGCATGCCTGTTGGGTAAGAGACTGTCACATGCTGTGCACGCAAGATTTCAACTTGTCTCGTCACTCTAGAGAACTCAAGGGTTAAGATGCTATCGCAACACACATATTTGCCGGTCTAACCGCCTCCGTTCCGTGGTAGACGTTTTGTTCTCGTTCCTTCCCTTCAGGGCCCCCTTCAAGCTCCCGCTTAAGATGTCGGTTCCGTTCGCTTCAAGGCAACGAAATACTTAGAACTCTTGCCCATAGCTCGGTCTCCTGATCCTTTTTTTTTTCTTTCTCTACTCGCAAATCATACCGTGATCTTAGTCGACATAAAACTGTTTCGTGCATCGCAATACCCCCTAACCATGTTTTGTACACCCCGAACTCCCTACTTCACCCGTGACTGACTGAATCCCAAAAAAACTAACAATAGAAAGGAAAAGACAACTGGGCCGTGGCTACCCATAACTAACAGAGAATGCTCTGACATTCGTCAACAGCCCACCTAGAGGCCAACAAGCTTCTGAGGTTGAGGCTTCTCGGGGCTCCTGATGGGCAAACCCTGCTGTCCCCCGGGCGGTCCCAGTCCCGGGGGCGGCGACAAGGGGCGTTTGATACCACCACCGCCCTTAACAAGAGGCTCAGCCGTTGCTTTCTTGAACGGGATCGCAACGATCTCATCCTTGGCTGCTGGCTCATCCACGTCCGCCATAGGGACGTCGTTCTCCTTGCCATCACCGACCGACTGACCACGAGACTGCGCGGGAGTCGACTCCTCGCTCACCACGATATTCCTGTGTGCCGTCCGGGGGTGCTTGTGAGTAATCGTTGGCGAGAGGGGCGGTCCATCAACTTTGGTGACTTTGGCATTCTCATCGAAGCCAACGCGGATGGGGAACTTGAACACGAGGCTGTTGTCGTGATCGTCGTCATCCTTGGCATCGCCACCATCATCGAGATCGTTCTCATCCGTCATGTCTGCATCTTCCTCATACTCCTCTTCGTCTTCTTCGTCCTCCTCTTCGTCGTCGGCGGCCGGGACATGCTCGTCTTCCTCGTCGTCGCCAAAGTCTGGTTCGTCACTAGCCTCGTCCTCTTCATCGGAATCGTAGTCGTCGGCTTTGCTGCGCTTCTTCTTTCCGGTGGTGGCGGCGGCAGAGCTCCATCCGTTCATGCTGTGGTGTACGGCGGCTGATCGTCTCGGGCGGCCTGTGGGTCCAACTGTGAGCTCTACTTGGTCTCCTTTCGCGTCAGCGACGCCTCCCTTCATCTCGACATCCTCGTCGCCCTGGGCACTCGCAGGATTGCTGGCCGTCGTCTCGAACCGGGTGGGTGCTCTTACTTGCCGCCCGCTGGCGGTGGTGATGGGGCCGGCGGGCTCGGCGGGGGTATGGTTCCTGGTGTTCCTGGTGGACCGCCGAGTCGCGGTCGAGTCCGTGTAGAAGTCGTCCTCGTCATCCGAGAAGGTGTACTTCATGCGCTTGCCGCGGGTGCGGCCCTCGTACAGCGAAAGACCGGGCTCCGGCCGCTTGAACTGCTCCTTGCGCATGATCCGGTACTCTCTCCGTCTGCGCTTCTCCTCGGTGGCTTCGAATCGCGGGATGCTGTTGGCGATCCTCTTGGCCAGGGCTCGGGCCTTGGGTCCTCCGTCGTTCTTTTCCAGCTTCTCGGCAAGCAGCTTCAGCTCTTCGATGTTACCGGCAACGCTCCACCATGTTCGTGTGTGCCCTGCGGGATTGCTCTCCCTGTATACTCGGAAATGCGTGTCGTCGTTACCCTCGATCAGGTAGTATCTCCGCTTGTCGCCGTCGGTTCCCCAAGGTTGAACGCTGAGGCCGACATTCAAATCGTCTTCGTGGCGGGTCCTGTAGTTTTTGTTGATCATGGTCTTGACGACCTCGGAGGACGCAAGGGACCAATGGATCAGTGTGCGCAGGAGAGCAAGCTGGAGAGTTACGGATTAGCCTTTCTTTTCCTTCCACATTTCTGGAGATTTCGAGTGCGGCGCGGAATGGGGCGTACCCGTTGTACTGGGGTCATGGAGGCAAAGGTGGCACCTCCAGCAAGAGGGTTCTGGCCCTCCCACTCCTTTGCCCATTGATTCTTGTGCGACTGAATAGCTTCTTCGAGGGCGCGTCCATAATGACCGGCTCTGTATTGGGTTTGTTGATTAGCATGTTTGCTGGAAATGGTTTTGGGCTGCTGTAGGCGGGGCAATACGCACTTGACGTCCTGCTTGCGGTTAAGTAGAAGGCCAAGCAGCGCGCAGAGAAAGTTTTCGACGCGCTCGCCTGGGATAGTCTCGACCACGTCACGCTCCAACTCTTGGGGTCCGAAATTGGCCAAACTTTTCGGAAACGCTTCGGTGAATCGGGAACGAAACATAACAATGAACTAGAATACCCATGTTAGCAACCGGTGGCGTCACATGCAATGGCACGCGCGACTGTTCGTGCTGTGTCGCCCTTTGAACGCGACGAAACGCGCAATAACGTACAGCAACATCAGGGTTGTCGGCTAGAACGTATTCATGAGGAGGGGAAGGCTCTCTCTTGCGTCGCGGTGGCGTTGTCTCCCTGGGTGGATTCAAAGCCGGGTTTTTGTCGACTCTGTGGAAGAATTTCAGGATGCCTTGATGGCGTTCCACCTGGATGTCGGCTTCATCATCGGTCGGAGGCGCCGATAGCGATGAGATGGATGAAAGATCGGAGGAGTCGTCGTCGGCCATGATGTGCGGTGGTGGTCGATGGCACTTCGTTTGCTCGTTGCGAGTTGCGGTGCTGAGGTTGAAGGAACAAGGGTGCTTGCAAGAGAGAAAGTGGGTGCAGCAGTGAGGAGCAATGTTATAAGAGATCGGCCGCAATAAATTACGTACCGGGCCGCCAGCAAGAGTCCCAGGGCTCCCAGCCCAAGCTCACAGGAAGAGAACTGCACAAGGCGCCTGCTTGATAGGCACATTCACCAACGAATCCAAGGCGAAAGCCGTCTTTCTTCTATCTAGCGCCGGAGCCAGGTTTGTCAGGTCCAACAAGCCGCTTGTTATCATGACAAAGTTCCATCCAACCGCACAATCCATCGCCTCCCCTTGGATTCCTGCCCGTCTGCCATCCCATCCGTAGCGCAGAGCCCAGAGCTCAAGCATCCCGTCGATGCCATAACATGATTCCCAGGTAGCGCTCCAGTGTATCGGAGAAAGCCCGCATGACTCGCTTAAGGCAAGCCCTCGTCAAATGTTCAAGTACCCAAAAAGGGGCCGAGGTGCATGGCTGGTGATGCCATATGCTAACTGTCACTATTCATAACGGTTGTAGAGGTGGCGGTGAGGAAATATGGGTATTTCGCCGGGGCGTTGGTGTTATGAAGCAGAGTGATGGGGAATTTGTTTTCGGGCCCCATGTTTTCCCCAAAAAATATTTTTGAGGGCGAGCCCCAAGGGTCGACGTGTGATCCCAACGGGGACTGAGATCCCCTCGCCCTCCATGTTTCCCATCTGGTGTGTGGCATGTCTTAAGTATCAAGACGCGAATGGAGGGTTCGTAAAGAGATACAGGGAGCGAATGAAGGGAGTAAGCCAAGGCGCCGCTTTTCCCTGGCCTAGACACGGCATATAGACGCGATCTAGCAGGGACCCTCTGATGCGATAGCCGTGCCTCCATCTCCATCGCCAAAACAGGTGGTGCAACAACAACTCGAGCCTTGAAGCTATTCGCATTCTGACCCTCGTTGTCCACAACCACAAAAACAAGATGACGTATCGCGTGTGCGGAGGCCACATTTCATGCGCGTGGAAGGAGTTTCGAGACCTACCAGCAAAATGCAATGTGCCCAACAGTGACAATGTCTTGGGATTGTGAATAAGCACAAGCATCAGCCCAACCTTGACTCGCACTTGCGAAACCCTTTGGCGGTGAACGAGAAGGAGGTGAGGTTGGCGAAAGTTCAACGACGCTGCTCCTACCTCCCGTCCTAGGTCGGGAGGGCCTGCATTCACTGCATCGGTCGCTTGAACGATTTGAGTTCACAAAACCCAAGGTCTTGCAGCGAAACGGTCCACATAGCAGAACCACGGGCTGGAGAACCCCAAAATCGCAGCACAAAAGTCGCCATCACGATGAGTAGTTCATCCGACGGCTGATAGTACAACGCACTCATGGAATCAGTTGATCGCACCTATCCAAATGTTAGAACACTTTCGGGATGGAAATGGAAAGGTAGAAAGATGAATCTATCGTACTTAACTAGGAGCATGCATTTGTTTGTTTGGTCGCTCCTGCGTTGAAAGTCATCGTTGCTGGCATCACTGCAGCGCGTCAATCCGACGAGAGTTGTGAAGTTGGGCGGATGACGATAGGAAGTGGGCGGCGTTCCTCCTTTTGGCGTGACCCGAATGCCGCGTACCGTGTGACTATACTACAGCGGAAGACGCTGCACTGTCCGTCGCATTGCGCTGCGAGATGCAATGCGATTTGCGAACAGTATCATTCGACACCAAACAGCAGACAGAATGATGAGATCTAACAGAAAGCTACGAGCTCAGACAAGTTCCAAGTTGTTACGAAACCCATGCAGTACTATGTGTAAACACTGTTAGTTATTTTGATGGAAGTAACAGCGATGGGAAGTGAATGGCACAAGGCTCGACCGTGAAGAAGGAGCACCAGTCACAGTCGTTTGTAGTGTGTGGTTGCGTCTCCACGTGACGCAATTAAGCAATTAGACGAGCGCAAGCCACAGGTCCCTTGCTGTCAGCCACACCAACTCCCCGCGTTAGGGCAGCTTGGGGAGCCGCACAGGCCTAGTGTGTGGCTTGTTTTCGCGCAAGTCCACACAAGAATTTGGAAAAATATCGTCTTGCACTGACTTCGGGAGCTTTTTACGAAGCGCAACTCAACCTTCAACTTACCGAAACCCGGCCTTTACTTTCAGTCATTTGAGGTAGGAGGGACAAAATGGGTCGCGTCGTAAGTAAATCCCGATATCTTCATTATCCAGCTGTTCTCTCGAAACGATCGCGACGAAATTTCCAATCTCGAAAACCGACGACGACAATTGGGGGGAAAACCGACAATCGCACAAATTCGGCGCCCAGGACGGCAAGGGGGCGATTTGGAGATTTGGAAGTGATCGAATCGAGAGGATATTTGGCATTCAACGGCACATGGCCACACATGGCGGAGGAAGGACTCGGGGCACGAAGCGGCAATGATGGCGATGCTGACCATGCATCTTCTACCCTCAGATTCGCAACCAACGTAAGGGCCGCGGTTCCATCTTCACCGCCAACACCCGGTTGAACAAGGCCCCGGCTAAGTTCAGATCTCTCGACTATGCCGAGCGCCACGGCTACATCCGTGGTATTGTGAAGGAGATCATCCACGACCCCGGTCGTGGTGCTCCTCTCGCCCGCGTTGTCTTCAACTCCCCCTACAAGTTCAAGAAGCAGCGCGAGACCTTCATCGCCAACGAGGGCATGTACACCGGCCAGTTCATCTACGCCGGCAAGAACGCTGCTCTCACCGTCGGCAACATCCTCCCCCTCGGCTCCGTCCCTGAGGGTACCGTTGTCTCCAACGTCGAGGAGAAGGTTGGTGACCGTGGTGCTATCGGCCGTACTTCCGGTAACTACGTCACCGTTGTCGGCCACAACCCCGAGGAGGGCAAGACCCGCATCAAGCTCCCCTCCGGTGCCAAGAAGGTTGTCTCCAGCAGCGCTCGTGGCATGATCGGTATCGTCGCCGGTGGTGGCCGTACCGACAAGCCCCTTCTTAGTACGTTTTTCCCGGTATATGTGGTTCTCCGAAAAGAGCGGAAGTGCTGACCAATTCTACAGAGGCTTCTCGTGCCAAGCACAAGTTCGCTGTCAAGCGCAACAGCTGGCCCAAGACTCGTGGTGTTGCCATGAACCCCGTCGACCATCCTCACGGTGGTGTAAGTTTTACAGGTGTCCGGAACTTTGAACGCGAGCTGACATGGTGCTACAGGGTAACCACCAACATATTGGTAAGGCTTCTACCATCTCCAGGTTCGCTGCCCAGGGTCAGAAGGCGGGTCTCATTGCCGCCAGGAGAACTGGTCTCCTCCGCGGTACCCAGAAGACCAAGGAGTAAAGCGATTTCTTGTTTGTCATCTGGGCTGGGGTTTCTGGGATTGCATTGGTCTTTGCTGCTTTGTAGTTACGGTACTGCGAAGGCGGCTGGGAGACTTCCTCTTTCTGCAAGCATCTTGGGACGTACCGGAATAAAAATGATTCCCACACAAAGCAGCAAGACGGGTGCCGGATGCGAGCCGTGGTCCCTCATATGGTGGGCGAGCATGACCCGAAGAGTTCAGGTCGCGTCAATCACATGAAGGAAACTCGGAAGGGCATGATAACTATCATCCTAGGCAAATTGATGAGCGGACATGATCGTTTTTCTTCGGTCAAGAGGAAGCAACTACAGCTACTGGTCTACACGTTGTGACAAGACTATGTATGATGGGTAATGCGAAAAGGAGAGAAGACCATGCGGCATCTGATATTCTTGATGCTAGCAGGGAGAAAACTTGATACCCAATTGCTCTACGCTGTTGTGTACGTACTGGCACCTGACGTCAAATGATGGAGACAAGGGACCGTTTGCTTGGGTGCTCCTTTGACATAATAGCAGCTACTAAATGTACTTCCATGTGCATTGCACAATAGCAATACTTGCCCAGTTCTAACGTGGTGCCTTGTCGTGCAATCTCCTCCTCGCGGCATCACCAGCTGAGGTCCAAAATGTTCAAGACGCTATCGATAACTCGGCCGAAACGCATCATCACCGGCAATCTTGAGTCCCTCATCGGTGTCTCATTTGCTGTTGGAGCTCGCCATTGTGGTCGGCCCAGGCCTGATGGGGCAACTCGGAGTTTCTACTCCACCGCCCCAGTCAATCCAATCCCTACGGCGAATTCCACTTCGAACCCCTTGTGCGGTTGCTACCCCGCCGTGGGCTGCTTCTCGCTGTCAGCTTCGAATATTATCCCAGTCAACAACTCTTTCCACACAACAACACCAAGTCGCTTCAGTATTCGTAGCAACTCGTTAAGCAAGATGGCCGCCACTAAGGACTACAGACTTCTCTGCCTCGAGAACCCCCTTCTCGGTGAGTTCTACTACCCCACACCATTTTTGTTTCCTTGCGCCTGAATTGGCGCCTGTCAATTTTCTACAGCACCAGTTCAGGCACTCTTCCATATTCCCGGTTCGCCCCGCGACACTATGGCGCATACCTTCCTTTTCTCTGCCAAAATCTGCGCGATACTGTAATCTGCAGCTAACAGCCGCATCTCAGACATCCAGGCCTTTGGCGATGAGGCTCTCCTCGAGAAGTACGGCCTTAAGGCCAACGACGCCATCCTCGCCGAGGAGAAGCACCAGGGCCTCTTCGAGGACCTCCTCCAGAACTACGATGCTAAGCTGATCGCTGGTGGTGCTGCCCAGAACACCGCCCGCGGTGCTCAGTACCTCCTCCCTCCCAACAGCGTCGTCTACCTCGGCGGTGTCGGTGACGACAAGTACGCTGCCATCCTCCACGATGCTGTCAAGCAGGCTGGTCTCCGCGTCGAATACCGCGTCGACCCCAAGATCAGCACCGGCCGTTGCGGTGTTGTCATCACTGGCCACAACCGCTCCATGTGCACTGAGCTCGGTGCCGCCAACCACTACGACCTTGAGCACTTGAAGAAGCCCGAGGTCTGGTCCCTCGTCGAGAACGCCGAGGTCTACTATATCGGCGGCTACCACTTCACCGTCTGCCCTCCCGCCATCATGGAGCTCGCCAAGCAGGCTGCCAGCGGCAACAAACCCTTCATCCTCTCGCTCTCCGCCCCCTTCATCTGCCAGTTCTTCAAGGAACCCCTTGATGCCTCCGCTCCCTACTGGGACTACGTGATCGGCAACGAGGGCGAGGCCGCCGCCTACGCCGAGTCCCACGGCCTCAACACCACCGATGTTAAGGAGATCGCCAAGGCTCTTGCCAACCTCCCCAAGGAGAACACCCAGCGCAAGCGCGTTGCCATCATCACCCAGGGCACCGAGCCTACCATCGTTGCCGTCCAGGGCGAGGATGAGGTCAAGGAGTTCCCCGTCCACTCCATCGACCCCGCCAAGATCAACGACACCAACGGCGCCGGTGACGCCTTCGCTGGCGGCTTTGCTGCCGGTGTTGTCGAGGGCAAGTCTCTCGAGGAGTCCATTCACATGGGCCAGTGGCTCGCTAAGCTCTCCATCCAGGAGCTTGGTCCCTCGTAAGTTTCCACAACTCTCTTCTCTTGCAATGGTTTTCATTCCGGATTCACCGACTAACAACTTATGCAACAGCTACCCCTTCCCCAAGCAGGCTTACCCCGGCCACAACTAAGTCTGGGAGACCGGCTTTGTTGGCTAGCAGGGCGTGAATTGAAGAAGAAGTAGAAGAGTTGTTGTTAGCAGAGCATTCTTGTTGTTTAGCGCAATAGGAGAAGAGGCGTTGGTTATAAGGTATCCAGGAGGCATTTAACATTAGGCTTAGGGTATTTGACTACATACACATGGTTTAAATTTTGGCATAGGATCACAAAGTCATCCAGGTCACAAAATGGGTTTCAACAACGGCACAATATACCACGGGGTTTTACGGCATCAACGTCATTATTTTTACTTCCGCTAGAGTTTTTGATTGCAACAGTAGTGTGAAGAAAGCTGGTCTGAAGAAGTGCGAGAAGCTGGAATGACTGTGAGTGAGTCAGGTCCTGACAGCGGACCTGGGTGACTGATATCAAAGATCTCGGCTCTCCTCTCTGTCCCTTCTCATGTGATACCACTTTGGCCATCCATAGAGGCGACGGTGTTCATGAATCGTCTATATTCCTGGACTCACAGGTGGTATTTCAAAATCGTCGTTGGGATGGGTTTTGCGTCGGCCAAGGGGATAAATGCCGTTCCTCCTTCCTCAAACTTCATGGTTTTCTAACTCGAATAAGCTCGACTTGTATACGAGCGATTCCCCCCGGAAGAATTTCTTGTTTCGAAAGAGGCATGCTGAGCGAGATCCATCGTCACAGGTTTTCTTTCGGCTAGGTCATGTTTCCACTGACAAGAGGTTCTGCTAATCTAACCTACTCGACTCGGATAACTTTCAAGTTTACGGCTCGACTCGACAAGAGAGGCGGGAAGCCTTCCCTCAACCACGTACCTCTACATATGGTAACCTACCCATCTTTCCCCAGTTGTCGGACAAACTACTAGAACTATCGCTTCTGCCTTACCCAACTCATGGGGCCGATGGTAGCGGTTCATCTTCCTCAATGGATGAGCATCTTCAGGCTCTTCACTTCCCCTTCCGCGTCTGCGGGACCATGGAGAGAACATCGACTAAGCCCCTTCCCTATGTTTTTTTTCCCCCCAAGGACAGCAACGGAACAGGCAGGGAAGACCGAGCAGTTCGACTGCTCGCTCTGTCTTTATACACTCCGGCCACCAGTCTGGGGAACGAGCGACCAGACTGTCTGACGGGAGTCGCGACCTCCAAATTTTAGCGAAATGTTTGGTTCCAGATCACCATGACCCTGACCATGTCACGAGTCCAACTAACACTCAAGGGAACACATTGGAGGACCTTGACGGTGACTAATCTCGAGGTAGTCTTGAAGAGACTGTTGGGCTGACTATTCACTGTTGACGTTCTCTTTGGAAACCCACATCTGAACGTCCTTGATTATTACACGCCCTTCATGATCTTTGGCGATCTTCCTTGTCTTTTTCTTCCTGTTGGCTTGTAGATTGTTTGGGCTTGAAGGACGGTAACGGCGGCTTTGGGGTTGGTTTGCGGGCAACGATCAAGGTCGATCTCGGAAATACATCTATTTATCTGCGAGGACGGGACATCAGCCTGGGGCCAAAACATTTCAGCGTACCCATGTCCCGACCAGATAGGCGTTATGATAACTAGCATTTAGACATTCAGAGATACGGTGTATTGTAATACAGCTTTGATTTTTCTCGTTAAAGTTATGGTTTAAAAGTCATGTGTTGAAGCTCGCGTCTGTCAATCTGGTAAAAATCAAATTCAGCTTTTGGTTATGTTGTCTTTCAGTCTCTTTTCTTCTTCTTCCTTGTCTTCATTCCTCTGGGTAAGCTTCAACATCTGAAGCTCCCGATTCCTCTTCTGCTCATATCCTCGTTTTTTCCTTAAGAACGGAAACCAAACCGCTTCTTGATTCTTTCGCTTCTCCGCCAACTCTTCACCTTTTGCCTCCTTCCAAAAAGCCCTTTCATACACATACTTGGGTTAATGATAATACGCTGGATCCCGTCACTCAAAAGAGGCGAGACGAAAGCAACAAGAACCTACACACTTGCCTCCAGTAAGTGACTGGACCAAGGGACGGTTCAGGTCGAAAAGACCAAACGCGCAAATAGTGAAATGAATCCAAGATGCATGCGCGGTACGCACTAGTAAAGGAAGCACAAGGCTGTGCGAAGCAGAATAACTCAGTGGGTGAGTGAGCACCTTGCTGACTGAGTTTTGCAGATTCCTTTTCAAGCGCGTTCCGTCTTGTATTCCCTGTGCCTCATCATCCTTCACCGACTCCTAAAGGAGGGGCAGCGCAGACGTGCAGACAATCAACAGCCGAGGTATTAACGGCAGCCAGAATGACTGAAGCCTCCAGCATGGTATGGCAAGAAACCATCGCAAATGTTCTTATCCTGTCTCGCCATCTGTTGCCCCCAATACAAGATCGGGTTCTGCGAATCATTGCTTAGCAAGTCATCGTGAACGTGTTTGTCGCAAATCGTTGTCGTGTCGACGTCTGCTACCAGCAATGCTGTGGATTCCGGACCAGACTAAGCAGACGAGTTCCTTAACGCAGATTTGTAGGCGAGAGGCACGGCCGACCATTCAACTGTTGTTGCCATCACTGAAGAGTACCATTATGGTAAAAACCAGCGTTTGTGTTTTGACGTGTGATCAGCGTCGACATTCAGCGCTTAGGGAAGCCAGGTGGGGGCTGGGGCCTTCCGCCAGCTCCGAAGCCCGGAGGTGCAGCAGCGAAGGCAGCTGAGGTGCGCCCGTAGTCATTAGCCCAAGCATTCATAAGAGCTTGCCTATTGTACTCCTCAACCTGAGAAGTGGCATATGTGTCTGCGTTTGACTGGTTGAAGGCATTTTGCTGTGCGGTCCTGGTAGCCATGCCACTCTGTCCGAAGCCGTTGACCGCGTCAAACTGTCCTCCATTTCCATATGCGCCACTGGGGCTCGAGTTTCCGTGACCAGGCCCAAAGCCCGGGGGGATCCTACCAATCAAACCGGCGGATTTGGGAGCCGCTGACACGCTGGGGTTGCGATTGGGAATAGCGTCCCAGTGGGACTTTGCTGGCAAGCCCCAAGGACTATTCACCGGAGGCAGGCTAGAAGTCGCACCTGAGAAGGTCATAGAGGAGAAGGGGGAGTTGGGCATGTCACCCCACAGCCCATGGGGGTTGCCGACAGCAGGATTCCAACCGGAACCAGCCCCGCCGACACTGGACCGTTGCCTCGAATGCGAAGCTGATGTCTGTCCCAGCTCCGGCCATACGCCGCGGGGAGAAGCAGACTGATGCTTTGCAGAAGTGGACGGGATAAGGCTGGCCAGCTGGTTGGCCAGTTGCTGTTCAACGGTGCTAGGACCAGTGGTGATCGAGGCTCCTGACGGAATTGCGGTGTTGCTCATGCTCTTAGAATGCAGATACGGCGATCCGTGTCCTCCCCAAGGACCGGGAGTAGTACGACCCACGGAAGACCTCGGGACGTCGTTGTCGGCAGCCCCAGGAGTGTAGAAATAGTTCCAGGGCAATTGCTGAAATCCTCTGGCAGTAGCTGACCCCGGAGCTGATCCCGAAGCAGAACCATGCCCCGAGCCAGAGCCTGGGCTAGGAGATCCGAAAGCATTGCGAAGCTCGTTAGCAGTGGCAGAACCAATTCCGTACGAAGTTTCGTCTGGTCCATGGCTGCTGGGCTTCCGAGTATGGTCCGTTGTGTCCGGGGGAGCAAGGAAATCGCTCAAGAGCTGATACATTTGGGCGTCGATGGAGTACTCGGAGTTTGAAGCGGCCTGGGGTGCTTTCGGCGCTCGCGAAGCAGAAGGCTGGCTCACAGCAGGCTGCATCTCCTTGGGATCTCTATAGAAATCACGATCTTCAGCAAACTCGTCTAGGCTGTCCAAAGCAACCTCCTCAATAGGTGCCGTGACAGGAGCGGTAACTGGGGCAGCCACGGGAGCCGTAACAGGGTTCGCAACCGGAGCGTTCACGGGAACCTGCTCAACTATGGGAGACGGGATATGCTCAGTAACCGGAAGTCCGGTCTCGGAGGCAGGTCGTGGTTCGACTTCAGGTTGCGCAACGGGCTGCTGTTTCCCGCCCTCTGCATACGCGAACTTGGTGACCTCACGCGAATCCTCCATAACTTTGCAAACCATGAGAGGGAAAGCCGAGCGTTCAGCAAGATCGATTGCACGGAAGAGGACATCGAAGATGCGAGTGAAAGCAATGTCGTCTTCCGTGAAGCTGGCATCCTTGACGTCCTCAGCTCTGGGCTTCGGCTTGCAAGTGGTAGGATCATAAGACAGTTGACAGCCGTCATGAAGGTCGGGCCCGTTCAGGCACTTGATACCAATGGTTTCCTCGTCCTCGGGGAACTGGTATGGAACGATAGACTTGAGGTTGGTATCGCTCAGCCACAGCTCGAACAGAACGGTGAGCGCGCGGGCGAGAGCCTTGCACATGTTTCCGTAAAGGGGCTCCAGGTAGGCCTGGAAGTCCACGATGTCCTTGCTGTAGGAGCATAGCCAGGTCATATACACGCGCAAAAGGGGCAGCGTGCGTTGGAAGGTGGCAGTATATCTGCTGGCCGTATCCGCTTTCTCCGCGGAAGCAGCACCAGGGGCAGCCGGACGCCGCAGGAGATCTTGAACCTCCTCGTGGAGGATGCGGGAGATTGTATGGATGACCCGAACGTTCTGCAACAGGATAAATTGGCAGGACAGAGATTTCTCGGCGGTCCAGCCAGCTACGCAGCCATGTCAGCACCCGGTCATGTCACAGTTACCGAGATTTTGCTTACCTTCAACGTTCTTCTTTCCGACAACGTAAGCCGTGATGTTGATGAGGACCATTTTGAGAAGAACCTTGGTGACATCGGCTTGGTTGCTCTTGATCAAAGCCAAGGCCAAACGAGTGTCAACCTCGGCTTCAAGCTCCTTACGCTCGTTGAACTCCTCGCCCTTTGAGTAAAAGGCATGGAGCTTGACAAACCAAGAGATCATAGCATCATCACTACCCTTAGCCGCGGCAGCAGCTTTCCGCTTCCGGAGGGTTTTGAACTCGGTTTCGAGGTTGGCCGGGGCATTCGGGTGCGGCTTGTCACAGGCGATGGCGCGGTAGAAGTGGTAGACAACCTCAAGATGGTTCTCGAGGGTGGCATAAATGTGTCCACTCTGGTGGTGGGCAAATCCAGACTCTGGCATGAGGTCGTTGGCCATTGAGTAGTAAGCCAGGGCGGTATCGAAGCGGCGGTCCTTGGAGCGGATGAGGGTGCGATATCTGGCCAAGTCGCCCATATAGACTAAGGTTCTGTGGCAGGACGCGGTGACAAGCCCCTCTAGATTCGCAGCGGCAGCGTCGACCCTGTCTTCTTCCGGCACAGACATGTCCTCCAGGTCGGCCATGCGGGCAATACGCTTCAGTTGTTTCATGTTGTAGCGGGCGCACACACGCTGGAGATAGCCCTTGTAGAAATATTGGGTCGTCTTGAGGAAGGCCAGGTAGAGCTTCTCTATGCTGCGCTTGTGGACCGCTTGACCAGATCCCTGGATTTTGCCGATGGCGTTTCGGTAGGCATTGGTGACCATGCTGTGGGTGCTCCAGAGGGTCTGCTCGACGTCCAGTTCGCTCGCCGCGCGAATGTCGGTCCAGATGATGCTAACGCAATGGAGACGGTAGCTAGCAGCGTATTAGTCAAACGTGAAGTCTTTGTTGGTCAAGGACAGCTCCCACTTTTCCATTAGCTTCTCAATCTTTTGGAAGCGAGCCTCCTCGTTCGAACCCGGTCCGCCATGCTGGATGCTTTGACTTTCCTTGTGGATCGCAGCTCGGAGCTTCTGGGCGGCCCTACGACACCAACTTGATTAGCAAAGAGTTTGGTGAACAATCCAGCCAGCAGAAATATTCCACATCTAGACAGCCATTATGCCCAGGTTCGAAGGTCACTCACTTCCATGCCTCCTCGGCCGGTGGGATTGCACCTGTTGTCGCCATGATGCCGGGTTGGGCGCAGTCGACGAGCAGTCGATGTCACCCGCCGCGGATGAAGTTGTTGTGCGGAGAAGAAAAGGCAAGGCGACGACAAATCGATGGGCGTCCGTCTGGAGGGGGAACTGGAGCCTTTATGTATGACGGTGGGGGGTGGGCGCCCGAGCAGAAGTATGTATGTATGCGTAGAGTTCGGCGTGTCGTAGTCGGAGGTATACCGGACTAAGTGTTATGTGCAGATTCCGGGCAATTGAGCGTCAAGCTCCAAGCCTGGACAAACCGAGATGGGGGCGGTTGTACTGCAAGTGCTCCATCACTCGTTCAGAGGTTCTCTTCGGCGGATGTGCGCAGGAGGGCGCTGCGTCTTGCGGGCTGCAGGTCGACGACGGTCCGGCGATGTTGAGCACATTGGAAGGCGGGACAAAAAAATTGTATGACTAGAACGGCGAAGCGAGACCCGTATCGCAGCAATCGGAGACGAGTACGCGGCGGGCGTAGTGGTGGTGGTTGAGAGGAATCCTATGCCGATCCGGTGACGCGCGCAAGGCGGAACCCTCAAAACAAAGATTGGGTCTCTGCAAAAAAAAGAAGTTGGGTCGGATAGAGATGCAAAAGATGATGAAGGGATTCACGCGCGCAATCATGTGTGTGGTCCGTCCTCTCTGCCGCTCGCCAAAGAGTCGGGTCCTTTGACGTTGAACTGCTGCGAGTGGAAGGAAGGCCGATGTACAGTAGTTACAAAGGCCCCTCCTGGAGAAGCACCAGCTCGCTCTAGACTAGCGGCCCAATCAGCGGAGATCGCCCGGATGAAACACGCTGGGGGCCGAGTCGTTAGCTGGGTTGGTGAAGGTTTCCAGCACCAACGGCGCCCTAGCACGCTAACAATATCCCAAAGGGCGGTTGGCCCGTGCACATAGGTTAGACATGAAAGTGGAAGCTTCCACTCCAAGCAACTTCCATTTTCATCATCTGTCGACATCGGATTCCACTCCAACGACATTCGAGCTTGCGCCAACTTACAAACAGTCATATGAGAACGGATTACGTACATATCACTAGTGACAAAGAGGGCTAAACCGGATAATAAAATAACGAAGTTCTCACCTTCAAGGAGTAGAATTGGTTAGAGAAACCATAGTATCGAATCATTCCACGACAACGTTACCGGTCTGATTCACTACAACCAACCTCGCTATCAGATACGAAACAAAGGGTAAAGGGAGCAAGTGGTATACCTAGCCCATGACCAACAGAATTCGGGTACAAATGTCATCGCAAACCTAGCCCATCAACGCACTCAAAGAACACCAAAAAGGCACAAACATGAAGCGGTCACGCGAACCCGAGGAGGACCCTCTGCCCCAACAACAAACAGTGACAACGACAAGCTCTCCTTATCCAAACCAACAGCACTTGGGTGATACCACCGGGACAACAACGAGCCGATCTGCCAGCGCCGATGCCTCCGGGTCACCACCCGCTGCAAAGATCGCTGAGCTAGATCCCACCGAAAACCTCAGCCAACCCGGGATCCAGATGAAATGTTCGCTGCCGCCACACAAGGACACACTGGTTTTTTCGACATACTCCGAGTACGAATCCCATTACAACAGCACCCACACCAACCGGTGTCTCGAGTGCCGTAAGAACTTCCCCTCGTCTCATCTGCTTGGGCTGCACATCGAGGAGAATCATGACTCCTTTATGGCTGTCAAAAGAGACAGAGGTGAACACACGGTATGTCCTGCCCTCCAACTTCTCCTCTTTCCCCCCTTGGTCCTGGCGTGTCTTTGGTCTCACCGAGTGCCGAGTCGATGTTGAAAAGCTGGCCACTAACAAACGTTCCAGTACTCCTGCTTCGTGGAAGGTTGTGAAAGAAAATGCATGACCCCCCAAAAGCGACGGATGCATCTCATTGATAAGCACATGTATCCAAAGAATTTCTTCTTCGCCGTGACACTGCACGGTATTGACGGGCGGCAATCGATGCTGTTGGATGAACGGCGGCAGAAACAGAAACCGGGCAACAAGCCATCAACAGCGGAAACAAAGGCCGGCTCTTCCAAGCCAAAGCCCACCTCCAAGTCAAAGCCTCCATCAGAAACGAAGGAGGAGCAGATGGAAGTGGATCAGCCCGAGCCTACTCCAACATCGACGAAACCCGATGCTGAGATGACAGACCAACCGTATGAAGAGGCCGTTAAGGAGCCGGCTGACGTGGATATGGGTGACTTGGTAGGCAAGATGTCTGCACTGCAGTTCGTGCCCTCCAGTGTAAGATTTGGTCGTGGTCGTGGAGGGAAGACTGGATTCGCCAAAAGGTGACAACAGAGGAAGTGCACAAACGAGGGGTGGTAATACTTGAGCAAGCCAATTCCATCAGTACTGAGCAATTAAAACATATCATTGCACATCCGTAGTGGAAACATACTGATACAGTCCTCACATTCCATGACATCATGACAGAACGTGTTCGTGAGTTTGTTAAATCTGCTCCCTAAACAGTAAGCATCAAACATAGCTTTGCAAAGGAGAAAGCATCTTATCTTACCCTCTCCCCGTTAACGCCTCTATCCCACCTCCCGGTGCGTGCTCGAAAAAGAGATAATGTTGGTATCCTTATCGCGGCGCTGAACGGCCGTTCGCCGGCTCCCGCTTCCCATTGTTTCTCCACCACATTTCGGCCTTGAAAAAAGTTGTTTGTCCCCGCCCTCGCTCTCCAGTTTCATAACCTCAACTCCTTGCATCCTCCTCTTTAATCACCAGTAGCACACCCTCTGCACCCACAGCTCACGCACTGCACATCCTGTCCCTCCTTCAGCTCGGCCTTGGGCACGCGGCAGATGCATGTCGAGTTGAAGTTGGTCTCCTTGGTCTGGATGCAGCGCAGGCAGCAGAGCTTCTCGTAGCCGTTCTTCTTCCACTTGGCGATCAACATCGCGTCCGCGTACCCGTTCTTGAGCAGCCACTCGTACAGCTGCTTGCTGATGGCTTCTTTTTCGTAGTAGAGCTCGTAGATGTACCGGCTCCGCTGGTGCGAGATCTGGAAGATGGGCCATTTGGCCTGGTGCTTGGGGATGTTGTCCGTCGGCGTGTTCTGCGCGTCCTTCATCTTGTTGGCGAAGATGAGCAGGTCCTCCTCGATGTCGGCGAAGCCCTCCGGGGGCGGCTTGCGCTTCGAGGCGGGGCGGATGGCGGGCATTTTGAGGTTGTCGTTGTTCTCGGTTTCGAGGTTTTATTGGCGACGCTGTGAGACACGTGGTTTGGATTACACTGCAAATCGGATTCGTGTGGCTTTGGGGGGGAGTATCGGAGGGTGTGGTGATATCGCAATTGTTTGTTAGAGAGATGAAGAACTCCAATGCAGTGAGCTGACCAAAGTGCTGTGATCCGCGCGAGGACTCCGTCAAAGTTGCCTGCCAGAAATCCTCGGGGACTGTGGCGCTAACGTCATGACCTCTAGTAATTGTGGCTAGTGCTCTCCGCGCCCGCAGTCTGAGTGTAAGAGCGACTGTGGCTTAGCTTGATGCTACCCCGAACCGACTGCTGAAGCTACAAGCCGTCATGCGAACGACGACCGACCTTGGCGAACGGCGACAATCTCCAAAGGTCTTCGAGTCGCGAATTGGCCCAAAATGCCTATCACACCTACCAAGTACGCCATCACCACCAGGCAGTGTAAGTGCCCCTAGCTTCCAAGTTGAACGAGCAAGTCTGACGGACAATTGTAGCGGTGAACTGGGACGACGCCAAGCGGAGGGTGTTCGCCCTTTATCGGCGATGGCTCCGATCGGTACGTTACGAATGAACAGGGAAACGAGCGATGCCAGCTTTCGACGACGACGGACACGTTCGATATCGACCGATATAATGGGAGGAGTGCGACCAACTCCGGTCGAGCATTCGCTGACGAAGATGTCGCATACAACAGACACCCGAGATGCAGTCCATGTACTCGCTACCCCTCCCCATTTCGGTCATTCGCACCCGCATCAGGCAGGAATTCGAGCGCAACCGCTTCGTTAACAAGTTGCCCGTGGTGGATGTTCTGCTCACAAAGGGCCATGCCGACTATCAAGTAAGGCTCCACTTCATCGTCACTATCCACATGGACATGAATCAGGGGATCCCTAGGAACGGGCACAGCAGCGGGGTCATGCCCAAAATATGGAGAATCCTCAAAGAGAAGGGGAAAGGGTTCCAGACAAGGGGTCCGGAGGGAATATCAAAACGTTGGTGCATATTTGCGCCGCAGCGATTCGGAGTGATTGTTCTGGTAACTTGACGCTGACTCTCCGTGCGTCTATCAGGAAACCATGAACTTCTGGCGCCAGACGACTCACATGATGTCGTACTTCAACGAGGAGAGCTTCCGTGGAGCCAAGAGACTTCCCTCCAGCTTTATCGATGGCTTCCTGCAGGTAAGCCTATACATGCAGCCCTTTGTCTCTTGGTGATGACCATGTTCCGTTGTGCGGGTAGCTCACAGTACTCTTCTCTCATTTAGGGTCGCAACTAAGAAGAGTAATAACGAAGGATATCAGTGTCAGCCTTTCCTCTAGAGCCTATGTATATAACGCAAGCCAGGGAAACATGCATGGACGCAGCCGCTTGTCCTTTTATCTTTTTCCCCCCTTTTGATATCCACTCACAGCAAGTCGTTCTCTGTCTGTCTCTTTTGGTTTTTCCCCTGTGGATTACTACTCCCAAGCCAAGCCCCCCAAAACGCCATTACCCATGCTGGTGAAAGTTCACGATGAAAAGAAAGGTAAGAAAAAAGAGGCTTATGCGGACGCAGCGGCCTTCTTCTCAGTGAAGTCCTTGCGAGCCTCAAGGAACTTATCCGATACGACGTCGCAGAGATCTTGAATGTCGCGCAGACCCTTGCGGAGCGCCTCGACAGCGTTTGTGCCCTCTGCATGTTCCTGTTAGTGCACAGATCCACGAATCTCACTAATTGATAGGACGAGGCAAGGTCACGCACCATAGGTCTGAATTCTGACGTTCATCTTGGCCTCGGAAGGATGGGGAATGGCGTAGGCGCAGAACTCGACATCAGGGCTATCAAATGGTGTTAGCACACACTCATTGCTCACTAAAACCAAAAAGACATGTGAAGCTCCAGGACTCACTTCTTCATTATGACGTATCTGAGAGCATTGCCAAGGGTATGGTTCTCCTCAAGGAACTCGAAAGAAGCGGCAGTGGGCGTAGAGCCAGGAAGCTGTGCCAACGTGTTAGTTTTAAGTCCATATGAATTCGTTATGGAGGGTTTCACGTACAAGTCTGACTTTGGTACCCTCCCCCTCCTCCTCATACTCCTCCTCTCCCTCCTCTCCATCCTCGCCCGCATCGGCCATAGAGACATCATCCTGAGCCTCCGGCTGGTGAGAAGTCGGGGTCTCCTTCATGGTGACCTCCTCGCCATCGTCGCCGAACTTGGTGATCTTGCCCATTTTGACTGTAATGGTTTTGGTGATCAGAAAATATGCTGTAGAAACTGAGTTGCTGATTGAGATCGTTGTTACTTTGAATGAAATAATCCTCCTCAGAAACACAAGGATGGGTGGAATTCGATGTCGGCGGCGGGCAAGTGGTTGACTGTGAGCCTGTTTGAGCCTCTACCTCTCTGTTATCGGAGAAATTTTTAGCGTGGAAAGTAAGTTCATCCGTCGCTAAGACTTTGGTAAGGTTTGCCCCCACCGGGCTTGGAAGATGCCGTGGAGGCGGCTGAAAGTTAGGCGAACCTGCGGCAGACAATTGCCCCGCCTGCTGACGGCCATTGGCCTGTCGGGCTGAGTCCCGGAGGATGCGCCACCGAGCTGAGAGTGCGGAGCTTTTGGCCAGACTCCACTTAGGTTCAACATCCACTTCCCGAACTCTCGACTCCAAACCGTTGACTTCACCCTCAGTTCGCCATCTCATCAACCAGCCTTCCTGAGACCTTATTAGGCCTTTTAGGTGCTTTTTTTGGTCATAGTTTCGTGACCAATTTCTCAAGTGCTTGCGGATACTTTGAGGCAAATTATGACACCACTGTCTGCAGAAGTCCCACCTCGCCCCGTCTATGACACCATCGAGTTGCATGCGATGTGTCCGTCAACGACTCTCAGAGGGTATAACTAGACAACGGCAGGATTAACGTCGAGGAAGAGTTCGAATATATCAAGGTTATGGTGAAGGGAAAGCATTTCGACACATTCAAGCGGAAACATGCGCAGAGAGGGGCGCTCAATTTTGGCTGGAAGGGAGAATAGAAGCCAGGAACCAGTCACATTTATGGTATACTACACAACTTCTTTCTGAGTAGTCTCACAACGCATCGTCGGTCAGAGCCGGTACCAGGCTCACGGTCTCCCCAGGAGACGTTCCCATGTCAGGAACTTGACCTTGTTCCCACGATAGTCAGTCTATCGCCGGCGATTAATCACCGACTGTGGTTTTGAACATGTCTCGCCTGTATCTCTACTGGTCATAGCCATAGCTCACGGTTTTGGGGCCTGCTGATAAACCTCGAGCCGGCCGTGATGTAGCCGTGCTTCGAAACCGGCCAGTACGGTGCGGTACATACGTACAAATCCGGGCCGCCTTTCATCCCATCCCATCCCATCCCATCCCTCCGCCCTAACCCCCCTCTAGGCCTCTACGTACCATATAAGGTCCGGCACCAGGCCCTAATTCCAGCGCGGGACCAATTGGCCAAATGGCGGAGCGGTTCCGTGGGATGACAACATTGCCGGTTGTACGCAGTACCCGTGGTACAGTTTTCGTAGGTCGCAGCTGGAGCGTGGTGGTTCGTTCCCCCAAGTCTCCTGGGCGCCTGAGCTTTTTTGCTATTTTTTACGCCCTTGGTCATGGTTTGAAATGCTCTGGGCGCGTTCTCTGCATTTTTCTCTTCCTTTTCACTTGTTTTTGGACCAAGTTTGTGTATTGGTTGTTGCCCGAAATGCGGCGGTTTCGATCGCAGGTCGGCACTACGGCTGCCCTGACCATGTGAGGTGGGGGGTATGTGCTCATTTTGACTACGTTGATGATTGTTGGTATTTGTGGCGTGGTGACTGGTCTGTCCGAAAGTGCTTGGAGGCCAGATAGGCAGAGGCTAGCTAGCGTTCTCTGAATTATGCCCCTGGAAGGCAAATGGGATAGCGAGTACTATATGATGGCAAGAGAGCGGTGAACATATTAGCTGGTGGTCACTCCTGGTGTCGGGATGTACCTGTTGCACCTCAACTCAGAGGTAGATTCTTGCCCGCTCTTTTTCTTACATTCATTGCTTGAAGAACATTCCTTTTTCTACGGGAGGCTTGAGGTCTGCGGCTGGGTGAATGGTTGGTGTGGTGGGGAGAAGGAGGTAGGTAGGATGTCAGGATATCAGGAACGGTCGACTGCAATTCCAGAAGGGATCAAACTCGTTGTGGTGGTGTTCGCTTAAGACTCTCGAACGCAGGTTTGTTTTCCACAGGGATATCTCAAATCATGCGTTATTCAGTGGTTGAGGTGGTTGAGAGGCTGCAATAGACCCAGAACGTGGCTTCACTTGAACTACTGAACTCCGTCCAATGTATGGTTGTGTTTATGATGATCATCTTCACAAAATGTCTCTCAGTGTGCTTACATTCGGCCTGGAATAATGTTGAATATACTCTAACCAGCAGATCACCCACCAAACCCTGATCTGCTTTGCCGTTAGCGTATGCGGATGTAGTGTCTCCTTTATACAGCATATCAACAGCCTAAGATAGCCATCATCACCCTCGTCTCGATCTGTTCAAAGCAATAAACCGAAGTTCATCAAACAACAGAAACTCACGGATACACTCATTTACAGCGCACTTACGTATTGCATGCCTTGAAGGGACACAGGACATCACAGTTCTCTCCAACCAGCCCAGGATCATCATGTAAGGACCCGTTCGTTCCCTGGGGGAACAGTGAACAGGTAATTCCGCGGCTCGCCGAGCCGCAGACACGAAAAGATCACGAGCTAGGTAGGGGCTGGTTATGGCGTAGTGTAGTCCTGTCCGACTTAAAATAATGCGGCGAGCCGGGAGTGGACAGACATTGTGGGTAGGGGGTCATTGGTACGTGTTCTGCTTCTGAACGGGTAGTTAAGTTGTCTACCATGTAGGCTGGTCTTAGAAGCTGGTGGCATACTCACGTTGAGTTTGTGGACTCTGTTGTTAAGTGACATTGTTTTCACTCTCTTCATATTCTGTGGCGTCTCCGTCCCTCACGTAAAAGTTACGAGAGTTGGTCTTGGAATAGTTCTGGTTTATTCCATCTACCGCAAGAACGAGATCACTGCCTGTTTCTCGGAATATCATCCATTCGCAAAACATCCAATTCAAGCTGCTGTCTTCGAACATGCCAACATCTTTCCCCCAAAACCAGAAGATCTAGCAAGTTGACGGTATGGTTTAGTAATCAAGTTTAATGAGGCTCAAGCATGTAATGCTACCAGTGTCCTCACACCCCCTTGGAGTCCTGCACGAATCCACGTTACCGTTCCGTGCCGTCTCTGCTTCGAGTGTGGTGTTGGAAAGGGAAAAGTCTTGTCTGGAATGCTCGTCGGAAATATCAGCATGCAACGCTTATTAGAAGATGCCTGGTGATATCAGAGGGCATCAAACATTGAAGCCAACACGAAGTAGCAATTAACCCCTGAGAGCGGGAAGTTTTTGAACAGCCGACAGCCGAATGGGGGTTTTTATATGGATGGTGGGCAATAGTGAACGATAAGTCTCCGAGCTCCGAGAGAGACAGAAATGCAAAACGAGCAAGAAATCTTCAAGTGATATGAACCTCGCCATAGCAACGTCATATGTATCTCTGATTCCAAGAAGAAGGAAATTTTTCTGACTGCCTGACACCGACTGAACGGGTGCTGTGCCGGTGGGTTGCATCTTGTGCAGATTCCTTCTCATCGTCACCACGCGAACTATTTGATCTAGGCTGGCTAATGTGTTCCAGTGAGCAGAGTTATAAATGGCAACGATTTCCATCAAGGCGAGCTCGGCGAGGTCGTAGATCCCTGGATTAATTCATTTGTTATAGATTGGCTGGTGTGACCTCGGCCGAGGATAACGGTAATTGTATGAGTGCTGTCCAGTCGTTCAACAGTCTGCCCAGACCAAGCTAAAGGCTTTGTGACATGGTGGTCGACGGCTTGCTGCACGACATTCATTATTTGATGCACAGACTGTTGCCGGCGTTAACTGTTCCGGGGCCTCGGGGTCGCCAAAAGGAGGGATTCCATTGGGCCGATGTTTGTGGCCGTTTCGTACCGTAGTAGTAGCAGAAAGATATCCAAAGACTGGGATATCCGTTAAGAGTTTTCGAATTTTGCTGGGCGGTAGCGAGAGTATTGTCTATACTACTTTCGTCGTTCTATGTCCTTCTCCTCTGACCTGAAGCTGCTGGAGGCTGTCTTAGATGGAAGAATCAGATGTTATAGCAACTCATTGGGAGTAGTCTCACACTTATCATGAACACTATGAGGGCAAAAGAATGGGAAGAAACGGACGAGATAACTCTTTGGCCGTCTCGACCATGGACCAGGTATGTATCACGGTAAGAAAAGCCAGGATCAAACTAGACGTTGGACGGGCGAGAATGTGACCCCTCCGCATGGAAGTGCCCGAGATCCACCGAACCGAGCGATCCAGACGTTCGAGATTGAAATTCTTTTGCTGTCGCAGATTGCGAGTTTCATGGGCGAGGTGTCCACTTGCAGTATGTACGTCGTGCAGTTACATGTACGTGTCAACGCACTTGTCTCCGCGTGCTTCAAGATATGTAGTATGTAGTGTATCTTTCTGTTCATGGCCTCTCGAGGCAAGTTTACTCGAGTCTTACTTGATGAGCCATGGGGGCGATACTTGGCCGGGAAGTGGTCCGTGATGAGTCGAGGACGAGCAGATCAGACACTTGATGCCGACTTTTACTTTCAGATGACAATGAGAGAGCTGCCTTCGTGTTCGTCTTGTGGGTTGGGTGATGTTCGGTTCGTTCGATGACACTTTGGGCACAGGATTTGGCCTAGGCGAGCTCGGACCGGATGTTTAGGTGATGATGTGCCCCTCCTTGGCCTCCCTTTCTCTAGCGTTGACGAGTTTCAGGTGAATCGGGGTTGGCTGGTCGGCCAGGCTGCGTTGTGAGAGAAGCAGGCGATGGTGGGGGAGAAATCCAGAACACTGGTCGAGCGGGCCAGAAAAGTGAAGTTCGTTGCAAATGGGAGGGAAGACGGCAGCCAGCAAGGGGCATCAGGAAACAAGCTGCTGCGCGCTGTGACCAATCAGAGACAAGGACAGCCCAAATCTAAAACAGCCAAAGAGCTTTGATGACCCCTGCAGCCCCCTTTCCCCCTCACGCTAGATTTCAACGCGAAAAGGAACGTACCGGGGACTCAGTCGTCGAGTATCGACAGCCATTCAACTCATGAATTCGACATGTTTCTGGGGAAGTTGGGGACTGCCAGTGTCAAATGGAAGGGCTATGAGAGCCGCGTGGATCGACACCAGATTATGCGCATATGAAGTTGTACACTAAGGCCGAAGAGCAGATCGGTTCATGAATCCTCGTGGAAGACATGCACCTTCCAAAAACCCGATGTCCAAAAGGCACAGCTCCTCGTGGCCATCTCAGCAGCCAATGTGTGAACAAGAGGCCAATGGAGGCCGAAACAGCTGCACAGCTCTGGTGCATTTCAGCAGGCACTTGTAAACTGATTGGACGCCTGTTTGACATGCTGTATGAGCCGGCGACCTGCCAGACCTCCCGCCATCGCCTCTGCTGTATGTACACTACGATGCCAAAATATTCCAGGCACGGATTGGCACTTGCAAGATCTCTCGCCCATGATCCGCGACGACTTTGTACATCAAACGCTGGACCACTGGATCATGGGGGACAAAGATGTGGCCCAACATGGTAGGTACCGGGGCTGGATCCATGTAGCCACAAACCTCATACACGACTTGCATCATTATCGCTGGGTCGTCCCCTTTCATAATCGGCGGGGACCCCTACCTACCTACAGCCCAAACAAAGTGAGGGGAGGGACTAACTTTCCTCTCGACTTGTTGCTCGTTACGTCTGGGCATCGTGTCGGGTCCCATAAGAAGAATATAATTTCCTCTTGTCCCTGGTTCTGGCACCTGTTCCTCGCGCGTAGTCGATTTCCCTACCTATCCTCTATTACTCCACGTTTTGCCCTTCAGTTGTGTCCCTTTTTTTGTTAGGTTGCTTGCGGCGTGGCGCATCCGGTATCCCCGACGACCGAGCTCCGACAGGCGACAGAAAGCACCTTGTCGCGACCGCGCATACTTGGCGTTTATCAAAGAGCAATCGACCGGACCAGTTTCCATTTTAGGGTACTTTACAGCGTTTGTTTTCTTCCTCGATAGTCGGCCGAATAGGGCCGGGGTAATCGAAAGGCGAAAAAAAGAAGAAAAAGTTGTTAATTATCTTCTTTTTTCGCAGAGTCGTATCTCTCCATCTTGGAGGAGGAATTCCAACCAATACGAGCCATCGGTTGCAAGCCTGTAGGCAGCGACTTCAGCGAATCCAGCAAGCGCCCGTTCGAAAGGTCCTGAGGACGACAGCGACAGTTTCCTGTTACGACGGACGAGTCTGCCAAAAAGAGGAAGGTGCATCGCGACGGCCACCACGGAGGACACCCGCGAACCCACAGACACCCCAACAAACGCAACACTTCAGCAACGCATCAGGCACATTTCCGCCGGCACACATTTGACACTGGCGGCGCACCCACTTCCACCACCTCAACCTCTTTACTGCGGGCGGCACCTACCCACTGGTAACCACTGGCAACCACCACTGGCAACCACCACCACCACCACAAACTGTGCCCAAGAGACAAACCATTCAGACACCAGAACCCGAATCCGTTTCGAGACATCCGCAGCGAGTCAAGCGGCTGGATCGGTCTTGATTCCCGGGTCAACCCAAGCAAGCAGAAGCATTTGTTCGGGATTCGCACTGTCATCTCAGCCGAAGCGCCCGGCACTCGGATCAGGTCGTTGCAGTGTGCAGTGAGTGACCACAGCATTCAGCAGCAAGATCGAAATATTGAAAGACACAAGGTTCTGAGGACTTGCAAAGCAGTGACATAGCTTCCGCTCAGCACCCGGCAAATAATAACCTGAGGAATCCTCTGTCCCTCCCTCGGCCGCCAATCCAAAGGGAATCCATTCGGGGTCTCGTTTGCCGTCTTCCGCTTTCCACTCCAGTCTCCAGTCTCCAGTCCTCACCTCCACCAAGTCCATCTCCTTGCGGTCTCGAACCCGCACCATCAATATCCTCGGGTTATCTGCATTTTCTGGATCGCCTCACACACACTAGGGGCAGGAACAACACAGCAGAGAGGGGCCCTGGAGAAAAGGAGTGCCCAAGTGCGTCGAGACGTCAGCCAGCGTCGCGATTGATAGGCCGCGGCACACCAAGTCAGGCCCGGTACCTAACGACTAGTCCGACTATACCTTGTCCCAGGGGGGGCTGCTCACCTGCGACCAACCTGGTTTGGGACTTGGGAGACACACGTTGCTGCGATCCATCCGACGTCGATTTCCAATCCCAACCCAATAGCAATAATTCCCAATAATACCGTCCGCCGCGCTTCAAGGCACAGCTGTTCGCCTCTTTTCAATCAATTTCCTGCCGACCCAACACCCCCCGGATTTGCAGAGCATTCCCAGGGATATTCAACCACTCATCCCCGTTTTCCAACCACTCGCTCCGTGTCGCTCCAATCTTTTTCTCTTATTCCCCGTCACGCTCTCCTAATTTCCACAACCATCGACAAAGAGTCCAAGTCGACCATGAGCACCGCCATTGCCATGGCCGCGTCTCCGGCTCCTCACGACAGGCCAAACTACGGCTCCGACGTCTCTGCTAACACCGCTGCGCCCGCTTCCACATCGTCGCCCAGCGCGCAACGAACGGCCGCTGTACCACCGCCGCCGCCCCCATCCTCTTCGAACCCGAATGCGCCAGCTCCCCGGTCAGGTAGTGGCAGCCCCCGAGGTGTGGGTGCGACACCCGCTGCACACAAGTCCTCTCCACCCAGCGCGTAAGTAATCTCCTTTTTTTTTTTTGATTGTCTATGTCTGTCGTCTTCTTCTTCTCCTCTTTCCATCTTTCGTCTCGATCTTCGTCTTTCGCTATTGCTACCGAGCAGTCACTAATCAGTCCGCCGTCTTCGATATTACAGTTCCCGCAGCGCTGGTGGCTCGGCGCCCAGGATCATTGTCAAGAAGGAACCAGGCTCGCCCGACGTACAACAACAACCACAACCACCACCCACTGCCAGGCACCGACCCAGCAGATTGGATCTTTCCAAGAACACAAGCACCAACAACGGCGTTCCGGGTTCTGCGCGACCACTCACTGCCCGTGACACTAGTGGACTCGGAATCAAGGAAGTCGGCATCGCTTGTCTATCGCCCGGCTTCGTTACACACGACCCTCTCATGAAGGAGCAAGTACATCGCAGTATGAGTGTGAAGGAGCAGCAGAAGCGGATCATCGAATCCAGGTTACAACAACAGTCGGCCGGCTTCAAGGCCCCCGAAATTCCGGATAGGGATAAGGATGGAGGTCACTTCGCTGCAAAGACACCAGGCCTAGCACGGAAGCGTGGCCCTCCGCCAGGATTGAGCATCGTCGCTCCCTCCCACGAGCAGTTCGCCAACGAAAGGGTTATCCAGTCTGCGCCCCTTGGCCAGTCATTCCCTGGCAGACAGAACCCTCACCCATTGACCCGTCACCTCATGAACCATAGTTCGAATCTCGCCAGCACATCGCACATCCACCATGTGCCTGCCAAGCAAACGAACAACAGACTGCCGCCGATTTCCGATGTATTTGGTCAGGGCCTGTCTGGCCATCCGGATTCAAGTGGACATGCCCTCTTTGCCAGCCAGAGTCACAACCACGGACCGCTAGCATCACCTCACCACCCACCGCCGCCTCCACCGCCGCAACCTCAACCCCCTACATCTGTTAGGCCAAGGGAGTACAAGTCCGCCGAGGAAGCACAGCAAGACCTGGCGGCCGGCCGAACAGAACTACTGCCCAAGTATGTACACTATAACAGCAGCAGCAGTCAACACCAACCCCCGACACCGCCATCTCCCCCCAACGGCCCAGCGCATCACCACGCACCGCCACCGCCAACATATCTGCCTTCTACGCACGCATCATCCTCTCAAAGAGGCCCGGGCTCTCATATTAGTAATCATATGACTGACGCCAGCCGAAGCGCCAGTAACAACACTCCCGGCAATAATTACAGCAGCAGCAACATGCACAGCAGCACACTTCCCTCGTCGTCTGCTCCTAAGAGGAGGACGCGGGCCGAGTACGAGGAAGGTGGGAGCCCCCCGCTCGGTAATGGGAGGGCGCCACAAAGGAGGTCAGGACCGTTCGGCGAAGGAAGAGATAGCCCCGAGACACAAAGAGCGAAGAAGGAGGAGTTCATCAGGCTTTGCGAAAGAGCTTGGGATCTTTTCCACTCATGATGATACTACTGCTATTAACCGATATCATACCCGCATTATCACAATACCAAATACATAGCTGCACTAATAAGGTTCAAGCTTTGGCCTCCTCTTTTTTCCATTTTTTTTATACTTCTTCACATTCCCCCTTCCTCTGCCCGATAGGGTATGATTATTACCACTACTGCCACCACCGCCAAAATCTTTTCTTTTCACAATCATCTCTCTTTTTCTCTTATGTCTTCAAATGGGTGGGTGGCATTGGTACGGCGACAAGGGCCGGGATGGGGGCGCGCGTGTGTGATGGATGGATGGTTGGACTGGCTGCTAGGTTTTAGGTGTTGCTTTATGTTCGTTTTTATGTAAGGGACGGATGTACTGGACTGGACTGGACTGGACCGGACTGGACTGCGTATGGTGGGCTGATTAATCTCTTGGGCGGACGGCAATGATGCCCAAAAGTTCGAAAGTTTACTACAATGTAGCTTATACTCAGAGCTATCTTTATCATGTTTTGTTATTTGTGTGTGTTTGTGTCCAAAATAAGGAATAGGAGAGGCCGAGAGAGAGATAGGTATCCTCATATACCAAACCTGCCAGTCACACTATTATCAATTAGATAGTTTTCTATGTCTGGTTCTCATATCATACATCATTGCTGTGTTGTTCGTTGGACATCTACAGCTCGTATTACGGTTACTTGGCAAAATGGATGTATAAGGTCTTTTAACAGTAATCCTAATGTAGAACCAGTATCACGGGCTGGGTTATTGTTTTCTTCCCAAGAATTCAGAAATTTCAACCCAAACCTCCATCTGTTTACTCCATTTATGCTTATGCTAAGGCTATCTCTTCTCTACTGATGTTGCCGCTGTTTTCTACCAACTGCTTCTTTGGTTCCAGATTTAAATGTTCTGCTCCCTCCTCTGCCTCCCTCCCCCCTCTCATTCCCTCTGTTCTCATTTGTTCTCCTCTCTTCTGACACAAGCTCCTGTCCCTCACTCCGTCACTCGCTCTTCACCCTTTGCCCGTCCGCCTCACAGCTCACAGTTCCAAATCCAAATCCAAATCCCCCACACGCATGCCCATCCCAATTTGTCCGCTTCGCCTCGGCAACCATCCACTTCATCCCATCCCAGGGGCGAGGGACATGGGTTCGGGTTGTTCCTCCTCCTCCTCCATCTTGACCCTTGTCTCAACTGTCATGCTTGTTCTAGTGCACTCGGGGGGTGATAATGGTGGCGGCGGCGACGAGTGAGAGGGCGATCGGGGTTGACGTCAGTGTCAAGTTCGATCTCGAGGATCATATCGGGGTCCGTTGGGTTCAGGAATGATAGGCGTTGGAGCGATGGCGGCTTTTCGGCATTGACCTGAAGTCTTAAGCGCCCTGTTTATGTTCTTTTGATTTGTCGTCAGAGGGTTGCTGTCGATCACTTGCTTTTTGCGTGTTCTCTCTTGCGTTCTGTGGGGGGGTTGTTGTTTTGCCAGGGACACTTTCACAAGGATCATGTCCTATTGTCTTTGGGTGCTGACAGTTGTTATAGCCCGGGCTTGTGGTCTTCCTTGAAGGCGAGAATCGCCGGCTGCTACCGCGACTATGGCCAGAGTAAGTGGCTGCATTGTTTGAGCTCCGCTCGCTCCATCAAGAAACCACCGCTGCCGATACTCGTCAAGTCCGCCTTGCCCTCTTGTCCCTAACGTTTTCCAAATGTGCTCGATTCGTTAAGTGCACCTCGAACCCGTCCAGCGTCAAGCCAGGGCCTACGACATACATCTTGCCGTCACAGCCGAGACATCGAATTCTTGGAAGCCACATGTACTGGGCGTTGGGCGGAAGTTCTCGAGCCTTTTTCGGCACGATCTTGACCACCACGCCGCCGCCGCCGCCGCCGCCGCCGCCGCCGCCGTCCGAGGCCATCATCACCGCGTTATGGCGCATTATGCAGTCAAAAGAGTCATTTGGGTACTTCTGGTGCAGGGCTTCGAGGCATTTATTGAGCCATTCTGGTATTGGGGGCTATACAAAAATGCATAGAGAAAAACAAAGATCAATGTCAATGTTGTCTGCGTACCACGAACGATCCTTGACCAGGTGTGAACTGGGAGGATATTACCGATGGAGGAAGCGGCTCTCCGTTGGCCGGAGGTGGAGGAGCCGGTACAGCACCAACAGTAGCATCGTCACCACCAGCCGCAGCTCCAGCTCCAGCCCCAGCCCCAGCCCCAGAGGTCGGCGGCGTCGCAACCTTGATGGTTAGGTTGTGTTGCGAACCGGCAGCTGGAGTAGTGGGCGGTGGACCCATTGAGCCAGGCAGTGCTATGCTTAGGGCTCTTTGGTTACCGGGCGTCCCAGAGCCAGACGGAACCGGCGTTGGCGGTTTCGTCCTGCTGTCTCGTCCTTGTATGATTCTCCGTAGCCTAGCGGGGTTAACCCGAAGAGTAACAATGTGTTGCTGTTGCAAAGGCTCCTCGGTCTCTTCCCGTGTCGCTTCCCTGCCAAACCTACGCGACATCCTAGTCTCGTGATGGTGTACGATGGTCTCAGGGGTTTCCGACCGTCCGATGTTTGCCATGCGCTGGGCAGCGGCTGTAGCGGCCCCACGCATTCCACGCGTTCGGGCGGTTCCTCCTTGGGGCACCGACATGGCGGGTGAGTCTGGCGCGGAGTCCATACTGTCTTCTGAATCGGAAAGGTCTCCGTCCCGGATGATGCGCCTGCCCCTTCCCGGGCCACCAATGGTCGCCACTGGTCCCGTTGTCCTCTTGAAGAGCCGGCTATCTTCGATATCCAGGACTCCGCCGGGAATGACTGAAGACACAATGGCTGTCCGAATCGTCCTTTGCCTTTCCTTGAGATCGGGCAGCTGGGGCCCACCACGTCTGTTGACGGATCGTTTTTGTCTGCGTTGCTCGCGCGAGAACATGGTCTCGGTCCGTTCTAGTTCCGCCTCGGTGTTCTCGTACAGGTAGGGGGCGTAGTCCTTTTGCTGTTGGTTGGGTCGCAGCGTGTAAGGAATCGGTGTTGGGAGGAAGGCGGCCGTGAGGTCTGGGTCCTCGATGGGGCGCCCGTCGAAGGGGTGTCCTACGCTATAGAGACTGCGGGTGAAGAGCTGCGTCTGCTCGCGGATACAGTGAGCGATGGCCGTTGTGAATTCTCCCGAAAGAGATAGCTCGTCGGCCATTCTCGCGGCAAACTCCTCTGGTGAGTTCATCGGATTGTTGATATCCCACTCGAATTGGTCCACCAGCGTGTGCTCTTTAATGGTGATGTTCAGCTTGATCAAAATCCTCATGTCATCATTCTTGTATGCTGAGTAGGGTAATTCAGGGTCCAAGGCGTCCTCTTCTGAATGGACAAAGGGATAAAAGTCCTGAAGTTGCTCCACCATCTGCGTGACCACTTGTTCATGAACGTGCTTGTCCATAGGCGGCTTCAACCCCATGTCCTCGACTAACTGTGAGGCAAAGACTTCGACGGGAATGAGGCGCTCATGGAGGTTAAAGGTGAACGTGTCACGTAGTTTCACCTTGTCCCAGTCAACGTCTATCCTGATGGGTACCAGCTCCTCGTGTTGTTCGGCTTGTTTCTTGAGATCTTTGCGACTGAACTTGAGCGGCGGTGTCGTCCGCTTGCCCGGCCGAGGCTTCTGCGAAGGGTATATAATTTTGACGGGGCCGCCTGTTTCTGTAACCCCGTTCCCGTAACCATTGTAACCCTGGCCGTAGAGCTGAGCTGGGGGTACTCTGTTCCGACTATCGCGACTGGTCATAGCTTTGTACTGGTCGACCCGTGCCAGCCTGTTGCTCATGTCCTGATTCAGGGCCTTCTGCGAATCTTTCAGAGCGGCGGCGTGAATCAGGTCGCGCGTGACAAAACGGTCAACCAAGACCCTATTCAGACTATCCTTGTCGCGTTGGATGACGGGCGGCGTCGCGCCATCTTGAGGGCTACCGGCCTTGGAGGCTGCCGAGGGGGCCTGAGAAGCCGAAGCGGCAGGCGTTCCGGAAGCATTGAGCGAAGACGAGGCGTCGGCAGAAGAAGTGCCAGCCTCAGCGCCGGCACTGCCAGAGGCCATGGCCGAGGCAGAAGACAGCGAGGCGGCCATGGAGAGTCGCAGTCGCAATGCGTCGCAGTACGGTCGGTCGCGTGTTCGACTATAGAGGAAGAAATGAACGATATGGATGGTGGTTGTCAATGCTGGGTAGCTAGCTACTGGTAGCTCTGGTCGTGATAATGTTGGTGTAAATCCGAGGAACTGAGGAACTGGACAGGTCGCGTTGTCTCGAGGTAACCTCTACCGAACTCCCGTCGTGCGCTGGAGCCAGTAGAAGGGGCAGCTGGTTGGCGATGTTCCGTCTTGTTTCTCGCGTTTCGTGGTCGTCGTGATGCGATGGAGCCTGAGCTATGCCAATTGTCGTCTATCGTCTATTGCTTCTCCGTCGTGTTTGGTTTGTCCTTTCTGTCAGCTTCCAATTTTTGGGAGAAGAGATGAGGCTGGGCTGCGGGATACACCCCTAGTGTGCTCGAGTAAGGTCAGGTCGGTACAACGGGAGGCAGTGGCAGCGAGGCAACAGAACTTTGGCACGCACGGCGCATCTTTCACTAACAGACTGGAGGCTGACAGGCAATTGGATGCCAAAGGTGAGAGCGACCTAGCGGGAAGGGTGTTGCAGTGCTGTTCCTGACCAATGGAACAACAGCACAAGACAGCCGTGTCCCCAGACAAGGACGTTGTGTCAGTCGCTCCCGGAGGTACTCGGTACCCAGTCACCAGTGCAAAATTCTAGGTCAGAATAGGTACTGAGGACCTGTCAGCTCATAGCCCGAGCGGATCTCATTTTCTGCCAGGGCAGTTGTTTCTTGGCGCGCCTGAACCCGTGCCACTGTCATTGTCTGCCCGCGCTTTCATTAATGGCACCGGCAGACTTCAAGGAAGAGTCCCGGCAGGCTTCTTTTGCCGTGCCATTGCGCTGCCGCGAGCCTGCCCCAGAACAAGAGAACTCGACGGACGTCTTGCGCCGGTGCAAGCGTGAACGTTTGTGACTTGGAAATCCCCGGAGTGAGAAATTGGTCCAGACTGATGGAAGGCAGTTAAAGTGCGCAAGAATGCGATGTGAATGCGCTCCTCTGCGACAACTTGAAAGCCCGCCAAAGTGGCCGTCGCAGTCGCAATGACAATCGCAAAGAGTCTATCGTCATGCACTGGATTTGGCTGGATCCCGTACATACTCTAAGAAACAGCCCAGGTGGAGCACACAGGTCAATCCAATGACAGCAGGCGTGAGCACTGAGCACTGAGCACTGGGCACTGGGCACTGGACGAGCACAAGACCCAGACCCAGACCTAGAGAAAGAACCCCCCTCCCCCGCCTTCACAAAATCCAGCAGCAAAGCAAAATCGCACGCATCAAGCAGGTCCACCTCGAAGCTCCCGACTTTGCTGTTTTTCCTTCTTCTTTCCACTCTCCACCATCCACACCCCAAGGTAGCTTCAACACCCGCCCAATCCTTAAACTAGCACATTCATTCTAAGCTTTAGTTACTAGTAAACAGTCTATCGCTGTACATTTGCCCAAAATGGCGTCCGAAACTACCAAGCAGGAGATCGGTTAGTTGCAAAGGAAGCTGAGCTACAAGCATGAAGCTTTCTTCTTCCGTTTCCCTCCCTCTAGTCCTCTACTCCTCCCCTCCTCCAGCTGCGCACTTTGAGAGGTTGGCGTCTAGACTCTCCTATCTTGTTCCTCGTCGTCGCTGGGAAAGCCGGCCCTTGCCTCAGGCTCGGGAGCTTGCTTGTTGCCGGCTTGCTCTGTTTATGCGCCCATATGCTCTTCAAAGGCTGACCCCTGCTGCTAGACTACTCCCTCAACAACCCCGATACCCTCACCAAGTACAAGACCGCTGCTCAGATCTCTGAGAAGGTCCTTGCTGAGGTCTCCAAGCTCGTTGCCGCCGGCGAGAAGATCGTCGACATCTGCCAGAAGGGCGACAAGCTCATCGAGGAGGAGCTTGCCAAGGTCTACCGCGGCAAGAAGATCACCAAGGGCTTCTCCCACCCCACTACCGTCTCTCCCGCCGCTTTCGTCACCCCCTACACTCCCTTGAACTCCGACGAGAAGGAGGCTGCTGTCGAGATCCAGGCCGGTGAGCCCGTCAAGATCCAGCTCGGTGCTCAGATCGATGGCTTCGGTTCCATAGTTTGCGACACCGTCATTGCCCCTGCCAAGGACCAGACCGATGATGTTATCGAGGGCCGCAATGCTGACCTCATTCTCGCCAACTACTACGCCAACGAGCTCCTCCTCCGCCTTATGGTTCCCCCTGGCCTCCTCGCTACCGGTACCGATGAGGAGAAGGCCAAGGCCGCCTCCCAGAAGCCTCCTTCGCAGGCCAAGATCACCGAACTTCTCCAGAAGGTTGTCCAGGCCTACGACTGCAACCTTGTCGAGAGCACCACCTCGTGGCTCTTCGACCGCAACGAGATTGAGGGCAAGAAGAAGATCGTTATTGCCCCTGGCGATAACACCAAGGGCGAGGGTGTCCCCGAGGTTGGCGAGGTCTGGGGTGTCGAGATGGGCGTCAGCTTGGGATCCGGCAAGGTCAAGCAGTTCGAGAACCGCACTACCCTTCACCGCCGCACCACCACCACGTATGCCCTCAAGCGTCCCAGCTCGCGCAAGCTTCTTTCTGAGGTCCAGAAGAAGTTCGGTACCTTCCCCTTCAGCTTGAGGCAGCTTGAGGACGAGCGTGATGCCAAGTCTGGTGTTATTGAGTGCGTTCGTGGAAACGTCTTCCGCGCTTACGAGGTTGTTGGTGACAAGGACAACTCCCCTGTTGCCAGACTCCTTACCACTGTTGGTATGTATCCAATCTTTGACTCGTGTGTGTCAACTAGAATTAAGCAGTCTAACTAACTGGTTCAATAGCCATCACCAAGAACGGCCTCACCAAGCTTGGCGCCGCCCCTGCGCTCGACCTCTCCAAGTTCAAGACCGACAAGAAGATTGAGGATGAGGAGATTCTTGCTATCCTTGCCCAGCCCCTCTCCAGGAACACTGGCAGCAAGAACAAGAACAAGAAGAAGAAGACCGCTAAGAAGGAGGGCGAGAAGGCCGATGAGGAGTAAATGGGGAGTTTGGACATGATCGGCTGTAGTAGTCTGGTGTATGGATTAATGTGGGAAGCTGGGCTGCCTTAGCTCGAAAGTTGCTGCCTTTCTGGCTAATTCCGGTGCATCTTTTGGGTTGTTGGTCCTCGGATGGAGCATTCGGTCCGGCACGCTTTGCATCCCCGTGGCATTACGAGAGGGCAAACTGCAAGCAATAACTGGCTCCATCGGAGACAGGAGGGGACCGAAAGAAGGTGGGAGGATTCATCCCCAGTGACGAACCTTCATCATTGTGATCTTTTTTTGGCTTATCAGTGCCATAGTTCTGCTTTGGCTCCCCATTAGCATCCATCGCGAGCGTTCCGCTGAGGCATACCTGTACAAGGCAGGATGGCGTCCGCTAAGCGATTAGTCAACACATAATCCTGAGTTAGTCCTCGAAATATCAAAGTGATTGAACAAGAAATAATGAGAGAAAAAAGAAGAACTGAACAGATCGTGAATCTAATGGCCACATCATAGTCTCTTGTTTTTACGGTATTCTTGCGGAAAGGCAGCGCCAGTTGGTATATGCGTACACCCATTGTATTTTTCCGTCTATGCCTGATGCACCTTTACCATGTAACACGGCACTTACGTGGAAATCCGGAGCTCCGTGACAAAAAGACAGTGCAAAAGCGTTGGACTCGGCCATTTCGAAAGTTGCTTCCAGTTACTTCCAGTTAATACCCAGAATCGGGGGCTGCTGCTTTTCGATGAACAGTTGTGTCAGGTCCTGTGGCCATACCGGTATTGATCAGGTGCGTTCTGTATCCGACTCGGTCAGGCCGGACGAAAGCATCGCTTCGACTTCTTGCAGGACCGTCAACATTTGTGAGATTCCCCCTCCCTACCTATAAATTCCTCCCCCTTCCATCTCTTATCCCACCCTCGCTCACACAATACCAACCCCTGAAAAAGGGAAAACAGAACCTACTGCATTCACATGAAGCCAACGCGCTCCCAGAAACCGTTTTCTCTGTTTTTTCTTCTTCGAGCACAGCAGCGTATGACAACGACAACTTCAACTACCCAGGCACTTACTCCACAGCAGTAGCCCGCCTGAAAGTAAACTAGAGCCCGGAACCTCAGCATCGTGCAACCCGTGGTTTGCGTGTTGCTAAAACGGCCAACTGAGGACGTCTATCCAGCCTGACCATCAATCACCCAGCACTCGCTGCCACGAAACGAAATCAGGACCACCTACGTGGTTGGGGTGTTAGCCCAAACTAACCATATGACAAACGGTTGAATCGTCCAGAGGCGTGCGCAAGGTTCGTGACGTAAACTTGTCTGGAGAAGTCAACAACAACTTTCCTAGAGGCATCTCTGAATCCGGGTTACGGTGCCTATGATTCACAGATCACCATCACCTCACTTCACATCCCACGGGAATGACAAGGTACCTCCAGCTGGGGGCCCAAGGTAAAGAGCTCCAGCTACTGAGATATTGGGTATCCTTCACTCCGGATTGAGCCCCAGATCCTCTATCTTCCTTGTGCATCACTCGGGTGCTAGGGCAGTGAAGGAAAGTGGGAAGGAATCAATAGCCGGTCAGCTGAAAATCAGTTTTAGGGGCTGTTTACGATAACAACAGCGTTGAAGACCCCCTGAAGCTGTCATTCTTCTGGCCACTACAACCCGCTGAGGGGTTTGCTGCAAGCAGTGCAGCACCTTCGATTGCTCCTCCCTCTACTGCCTCCTTATCCCAAGCATCCCTCCTTTTCCTAGGTCGACCTGTTTACGACCGTGAGTCGGGCCCCCCTTCCTGCCGTCACCCCCAACAACAGCAGCTATTGCCCTCCTTTCCCACCTTCACCTTGTCCTTCCCCATAAAGTTCTACCATTTTCCACGCGTGCCATCGCTTCGGACGCGGTCATTTCGCCATATTTCTTGTTTTGGGCACAGAGCAGGTAGTGCAGCCACGGCCTCCTATCGGTTACTTATCGCGGCGATACTAACTGGCTGGTATAGGCGCGAGTGCACACACCGAAAGGGACTCCCGGGGTGGTGGTTCAATCGAAGCCGCCTAAACACACCTTTCAGCACTTGGGATTTGCAAAGGGGGTGAACCCGCGGTCCGTTCGATAATCTCGTAGCCCACATCTCGATCTGCCTACGACCTCCAGCTTGCGGCCCGCGCATCCCTTCACCAACACAACCATCCGTCGAGGACAAGCAAAGACCTATCTTTCTGGCCATACCACATGGTTTCACCAAGTACGAGAAGCACGAGATCGAGATATCCCAGTCCACGCCAAATACCATCCGGCTCTGTTGATCCGATCAAGGGGCAACGCAGTGCTAGCGCGAGTGGGAGTGGGAGCGGTGGGAGCGGCAACGCCAGCGGCAGCGGCGGCGGCGGAAAGAGCAAAGGGAACGGAGGCGGAGGCGGCAACAGCAAGAGCTCGGGAACAGAGGGCCAAAAGACGTTCATGGATCGCTGGCTGGAACCACCTGTGCAGAACAAGCCCAGCTTTGCCGACGCCGGCTTGGTGCGCCACGGCGTTGTCGAGGGAATGGCGCCCCTGGGGACGATGCCCAAGGCGGGCTTCTTCAAGAAGGCTACACCTGCACCACCACCGCCTGAGTCGAAGCCTTTCAAGACGACGAGAATCGTGATCAAGCGGCCTGTAGCGCCCCCAGCACCTGCACCGGCTCCCGCAGCTACTACTCCGGCACCCGAGGAGGACGAAACTGAAGATGAAGAAGAGAGTGGGAACGGCAGCATCATGACGGGCGCCGATGAGACGGGATCGGAGAGGATGACTCCTGCCCCTATTTTCTCGGCTTCGACGCGCCGCCCTCTGCCAGTTTCTCAAACCCTAGCCACTTCACACGGGCTCACGGTGGATCCTCGGACGCAGCTCATGGACGCAGTGATAGAAAAGGCGGTGGAAGAGGCTGTAGTGCATCACCGGTATCCTACGGCGTACGCCCTCAAGACGCTCTACGAGGAGGATCGATACAACTCCAGGTTCCGGGTTATTGCGGAGAAGGTTTTCACGCAGACTGCAGATGCCGGGATGCTCGAAGAATTTGCCCGGATGCTCCACCAAAAGAAAAAGGAAGCGAAGAGGAAAAACATGGGCTTGAATTATTTTGAGAGTATGACGGCCATGGGCCAGGCGCCGCCCAAGCCCCAGCGGGCCTCCTACGGCCATCTTGTCACATTAGACATTTCCGCCGTGCGACGCTATCGTGATGCGGTTGAGCAGCGAAGAGCTGGGTCCGGTGATGTGAAGCAAGAGGAAACCAGTCATGAAGGTGCTCCGGAGCGGGTCCGTGAGCTCCAGCAACAGTCTTTTGTTGTACAGCAACAATCGTTGCACCAGCACAATCAGCAGGATCTCCAATACCGCCAGCGGCTCCAGCAGGAGCAACGGCAGCCTCAGCACTACCAGCCAACGTACCCTGAACCCGGTCCGCACCCCAAACCCAACCCTGAACAAGGACCTGAGCCAGAACAGCCAGTGGCAGGACCCGAACCCGAATTGGCACCCACATCTGAGCCTGCTCTTGAACATCTTCCGCTCGACCCTCAACTTCTTAATCCTCCACACCAACAATCACCACCATCCCCGCAACCACCATCACCACCACAACAAAAACAAAAACAAAGAGCATCTCAGCCGGAGTTGGTCTCTAACCCCGCGCCAAGGATTTCATTCACTGGAGGCAAACCTGACAAGGAAGAGCAAGAGTACGAAGATCAGCAATCTCATTCTGACCCACCTCTTGATCTTTCCTCATCTCACTTTGAACAGGACCCGGAAGAAGAAGGGGGGAAGGATCAAGAGCACTTGCTGGCTTCGAAGACGTCTGCTACGACACCTGCACTTGCACTCGCGCCTGCGCTTGCGCCTGCATCACCGGAACCGGAACAAGAGCAGCGTCCGCCAGACCATGAGCAGGAAGCTGAGGGTAAAATTCGAGAAGTTCATGTCCGCAAGAAGCACAAATCACCAAGAAAACCTGAATCAGCAAAGGCAAAGATGGTCGCCAACGGGGTGAATGGAAAGGCCAAGTCGGTTTCGCCGAAGAAGAGGGGGCGGGAGAGCTCCATCTCAAGCTCGTCGTCGTTGTCGAGCGCACGATCGCTCTCACCACCAGCAGACGTGTATGATGGAGATGGGCTAGGGAGTAGCTTTGCCATTTCGGTCTCGCCCTCTCGTGCCAGCCCAGCGCCCATCATTTCTCCCGCCGCCGCGGTCGATTCTGCTGCGAGTGGAGCTGGTAATGGTGTCGAGGGCGGCAATCATGATGCCGTTGCGCCACACCCAATCACGGTTCGTCGCCGCATCAACGTGAGGAGGAACAGGAACGTGTCACCTGCCCTCCCATCACCGGCCTCACCCACGGGTAGGCAGAGCGATTCTTTGGATCCCGCTATTGGACGTCCATACGAAATGCCTGCGGTCGTCGACGCGCCTTTGTTCCCGAATCTGAACTCAAAGAAGGGCTCGAAGTCGGGTGTCCAGGGCGTTGTGTTCCCTAGCAAGGTTGGGCGGATTGATGAAAACGACCCGAAGTACCGCCTGCGACAGAGCGCCAAAAAGATTACGGCCAACTACAACAAACCGTTCCCCGAGAGCTTCACCAGAGAGTCGTATCCCAAGGAGGAGCCTTCTGTGGAGGTGGAAGAGATGCTGGTGTCTGCGCCTATAACGCGACCTATGAGCTCAGCAGCACCAGAGACGACAACGCGTGCTACCTCTGTCTCAGCCGAAGGCCGAAGCACGCGTGCATCGAGGAAGAGGTCGCATGTTGAGCTGGAAGAGCAGCAGTCATCACCTATGGCGGCTACTTTTCCTGCATCGGACGTTGCTTCGACGGCAGCGAACTCGAGAGCAGGGACGCCTGCGCTGCGACCCGCGAAGAAGCCCAGGACGGGCCTGAGGGTTAAGAACTCGTAAGTCTTTCATCGCTCCTTTATCTACATGCCCCCAGTTCCCTCGCGGCAGGTTGTCTCTTGCGCATTTTCTGTCCGTCACGGAAAGGTCAATGTCTGGGCGGCTGCTTGCAAGCTATGAGTGGACTTGGCAGGATGGTTTGTGATGATCAAATTTTCTTGTCGGCGTCAAGTGTCACCAGAGTCTGCCTGCCTTGGCTTTGGTGTCCTCACCTTCGCGACTACACGATGAAGAGGGATCGAGTGAGAGGCGACTGGCGTGTTGCATCATCAAGTGGTCATAGTTAAACGCTGCATTTGTCATTATACCTGTTGTTCACGTCGCTAATTGTTCTGAATGCAGGCCGATGAAGAAGAAGACGTCCGCGGCGGGCATCCCGCGGGCGAGCGGAGAGCGAAGTAGTCCGACCGTCACCAATGGCAACTATGCCAAGGAGGTAAGAAGATATTTCTCGTCTGTCAGACTTGTCTCTATTCTGTTTCTGCCTTTTTGTATGCTGTGTGTCCTTTCCTGTCCGTCGTTTGTGCGTGGCTGGGCTTTTCTATTGGGAAGGGAAGCCAGAACGCAGATGGTGCTGGACTTGCTGGGGGCGTTTGGCTACCTAGCTCGGAACACAGATTGGACTGGATTTGCGGCCTTTCGCTCCTTTCCGGAGGCCCTGTTTTTTCACAGTCTGATCACCCCTCCCCATCACTCGGCTACCTAGAGGTACCCTACACAGTATCTGCTGCCCTGCCCGGCCTGCCCATCCCCCATACACCCAAATTCATTCCCTCCCGTCATCCCCCAATCCCCCATCCCCCATCTCCCCCCAAAAACAGCCCCATGCCCCTTGCTCATCACATCACCCCGTCCTGATCCATCCTGCTTGTCCTCTCATCCTCCCAATCTCATGCCCATGTCTACGCCCATTCCCATCATCGCCATCCCTCGTGCCCATGCCACGCCTCCATCCGCACAACACACCGCGTGCAGGCCGCAGTAGTTGGCAAGGCAGGGACGGGCACCGGGGGGTCTGTGATATTTTTAGTGGCGAACAACAACACGCTACCAACATCCACATTCTACATACTACTTGTCTTCTCTTGTTCCGACTGCTGCCATTCGGCCACTTCATAAAGTCCCGGTCGTGAAATATGCCGCACAAGTCATCGCTCTCGTCTACTTTTCCCAAGTCAAGGCTGTCGTCGCTAACCGCTTATCATGAGGTACTTCAGGACGACAATGATGATTATTGCTCATCATGTGGTGGTAACGGCCAGCTCATCTGCTGCGATGGTTGCACCCGGTCTTTCCACTTCAGTTGCGTGGATCCGCCGCTGATGCAAGGTGCTATGCCCGACGAGTGGTTCTGCAATGTCTGTCGCACCGCTCACAACCCTCCGGTCTTCCCGGTATATAGCGGCCCTTTCGCGTCTTTGATGGAGAAGCTGGATGCCAAGAACTCGAGCGCATTCGCCCTTCCGGTTGATGTGCGTGAGTATTTCGAGGCCGTTCGCACCGGTCAAGATGGGGAGTATGAAGAGATTGTGCCTCTCGTCAAACCGCCGGCTAAGTATGTCCCATTTTCCCGTTCGATGTCTCAGTTGCGCCTCAGATACTGACAAACGGCCGCAGGAGGAAAAAGAACGACGAGGAGTCCGGACCCGACTTTTTCAGGTTACGTGATGATAAGGGAGATCCGGCAATATGCCATCTGTGCCAAGGGGGAGCCGCCGCTCGCACCAGAGCCATTATCCCGTGCAGTCTATGTGGCCTCTTCTGGCACTTGGATTGTCTTGATCCGCCTCTGGCCAACCCGCCTGTTCTCCGAACGTGGAAGTGTCCTTGCCACGTCGATGACTTGCTCGCCAAGGTGCCAGGCCAGCTGGCGCCGGCTCACAAGTTCCGCAAGATCAAGGGTGCATCAGTAATCAGGCCGGCTTATGGTCGCGCTTACATTAACAACGGCTACATCGAGGTGGAACCCGAGGCTAGCGACGACGAGAGCGGCTGGAAGAACGTCGAGACCTATGGCAAGGTTGTGAGATTGCCTGCCAAGGGCATCAAACTCGATTTCTTATCACGGTATGTATTCATTCACCTTCTACGAGATTTTTCGGCAACGGCAGGGCTAACTTGTTGTGCAGCGTCCGTGAAAATCGCAAGGGCAAACCTATCCCCCCTCTCAATATTACTCAGACCACCGGTACTGGGGCTTCAGTTGGGTCATCTCTCCTCAACAAGCGGAGCTTAGAAGAGCAGCAAGCAGTTTACAATCTTGCTGCGCTGAGCGGACAAGGCACAAGTGGCGTTAATACCCTAGTTGATGCCTTGTTGGTATGTGCTTTCCCATCCGCCGCCTCGGCGATTACGATGACTAACATTTCGACGCAGGCCCAAGCTGATCCTTCGGTCATCTCGCTGATGGCGAGCGGCAACTCTGATCACCTTGCCAATGGTAACCTGAACCATATGGACCAACAGAGTCTTCGTGCTATGCTTGCCCAGATGGAGAAGATGACAAGCCAAATCAGGAGCATGCTGGAGCCTGTCACTCCCATGGCTGCCTCTCAGGATCAGTTGGCATCATCTAAAGTCCCGAGCTTGACGAATTCGTCGCAGTCCATCACAGACGGGGAGTCGGAAAAGACGGTCCGCGATCTCGAGGGCACGCCAACGGTGAAGAAGGAACTGCCTTCTTCGCCGGCCGCGACCGATGATGTCGCTACCGCCAAGCAAACCAAGGAGCCAGCGCCTCCCAGGAGGAAAAAGCGGAAGAGTAACGGAAGGAAGAGTGCAGACAGTGATGCGGCGGTACTCCAGAACGGTGATATGGATGTGGACGCATGAGCATGATGATCTCTAGGGAAGAAGGTGGGAGGGGGAGGAAACCTAGCCAGGTGGTGGGAACAACTGATATCCTTTGTTGGGTCTAGTGGTCTTTGGACCATTTCCATGTTTTAGGGTTTGCATAGGTTATGGTGCACAGGCTTAGCTATACTATCTATGGGTTGAAAGGGGATTGCGAAAATGAATTTACACAGAGCAGAGCAGAGACAGCGAGGCTCGTTTGCCTACCCGATATTCGATATTCGTACAAGTCTATTTGATATGAGTTTGACTCCGATGAACGTCGAACAAAGACGTGCGTGAGAGCCGGCCAAATCCCGAGTCCAAGTCCATCTAGATCTCCCACCCTAGCCCGAGTGCTTGCTTGCCCTGCTTTGTATCACCCTGCCTGTCTGCGCGCACACCCAGACGATTGCCCGAGCAGACACTCAACCCAACAGCCAACGACAAGACAACGAGCCAACCAACCAACCAGCCAACCGTCCTCCCTCGAGGTATTAGCCAACGAGCCGCAGGCTTTCTTTTGTCTATGTATACTACACAACATCACACATGCCTAGTTGGTCAAACGAGTAGTATTCTCGGCCAGGCACCTAGGGAGACAGGGCAGGCAGGAACAGATTTGGAGGTCGGTTGCGGCGAGGAAGGCATTAAAATATGAAACAATGGCTGTCTCGTTTCAAGGTCAAGGTTCAGCAGTCTCGCCAGATGTTGTTTCCTCATCGATACCGAACATACAAAATCGAAACGGAAAAGTTACATCGAACTTCATCGATCCTTAACGTGCTCGTGCTCGTGTCGCCGAGGTGAGGTGAGATGAGGTAATGTGAGGCTTTATCCTCACTTGGTTATAATTATCTAGCCATAACAGAAATAAAATTAAAAAAAAATTAAAAAATAACTGAACGATGGATATCAAGATGATTTCTCTATGTAAGGAGAAACAGGGTCGAGTTAAACTTCGTAGACTGATGGCTTCGACGGACAGACGGCCGGACGGATTCGACCCAGATTGTGGGAGGTGTATACATTGCCAACAGGCAAGGCGAGGCCTTCAATGCTTTCTTTGTCTCTGCTAAGAGGAAGCTGTATGATACTACTACACCTCGCTCTTCCCGGGAGTTTGATGCTCTTGCTCGGTAATGATGGAGAGACCTGTTGTTTAATATAGATGCTTCTAAAGAGAATTGAGGCATAGAAAGAGATTTTCTTTGAGCCTACGTAGGGAGTTTTCGCTTCCATTACATCCACCGATGGAAGCAGCCAGAGGAAGATGAATATAAGATCTCGATGTTGAGCTTGACACCTAAAATCTACATCCTCATACAAATACTGACCCTAATGAAACTTGGCTCCTTTTCACTTTGTAGGAAAATATCTCTCGTATAAAGACCTGGTAAACTTGATCCAGTGATACCACGATGTCACCACGATTTAACTGATACAGCTCCCGCTCCAGTTCGGGCTCTCATATCGCATCGCATGCACGCAAACATGCTCGCAACCATCATTATAAGTGAAGAAGTACGCTACTACCAAGTGGAAATCATTCTGCGTATCGATACTCAATACTCAAATCACATAACGGAACCAACCACAGTCCGTCCTTGTCTTTGTCCGGCGTGATTAAGTTCCTCCTCCTCGAACCTTTCTTCTCTTCTCTAGAACCCTTTTACTCCCCATCCCTCATTCCTCATCCATAGCGTCCTCTTCCTCCTCTTCCTCCTCCGCTGGCTGCTTTCCCCTCGTGCTCCTACTGCTTCTCGTAGCTCGAGCCGGGGCAGCAGCAGCCTTTGCCTTCCCCTTTGTCACAGCAGCAGCAGCCTTTGTCCTTGCTGGAGCTGAAGCAGAAGCTTTTGCCTTGCGACCATTAGCAGCCGCGCGAGCTGGTGGCGCCTTTTCTTCTTCCCCTTCCCCTTCATCCTCCTCCTCCTCCGCTGGCTCTTCACCTTCAGCTTCGGCTTCGGCTTCCGCTTCAGGCTCATCAACCATCTCGACATCGCTTAGCTCGCTGAGATCGCTATCGTCCTTGTCTTTGGCTGGTGCTGCTGCGGTTTTACCGCGCCCGCTCTTTCTCGTAGCGTTTCCAACCGGCAGAGAGGCGGCTTTCTTGCCCTTGGCGGCGGCGCTGGCCTTTTTGGTAGCAGCGGCGGGGGGCTCGTCTTGTTCGGGCCCTTCCTCCTGTTCCTTTTCGGGTTCTTCCTCATGTTCTTCATCTTCTTGACTTTCCTTCTCCTTTCTTTTGCTACTCCTTGCTGGTGCGCTCGCCTTGGCAGCAGTCCGCTTAGGCGGCGCCTCCTCCCCACTTCCCTCCTCATCATCGCCTTCCTCCTTGTCCTCGTCCTCGTCCTCATCGAGGTACTCCCACTCGGCCACGCCCTCCAACATCTCCTCGTCGTCATCCTCCGAGTCGCGCTCGGTGTAGGGACGACTGTTCTTGTTGGCACGACGGGAACTCTGCCGGCGCTCGGACTCGGGAACGGCCGGGCCGGGAGACCAGTCGTCGCGGTCGGACCTCTTCTTGGCCGGAATCTTTTTGGACTTGGCTGTGGCGATCTTGCGCGAGGACTTGGCTTCGCGGTCGCCGTCGCGGTCACCGGAGGATTGCCTGGCTTTCTTGGACTTGTGCCCGTCGCGGTTATTGGTGCCGGTTGCAGCGGACATAGACTTGCGTTTCTGTAAGGAAAAGGAGGAATGTTAGTTGTAGCATCAGAACGGCGTGAAGAGTCATTTTATGTCGTACGTACCTTCTTCCGATCCATAGCCCTAAGAAGATCGTCAAGCTTCTCATCCAAGCCCTCGGGGAGGTAGGACTTCTCTGCAATTGCCTGCGCTTCGCCATGGGACTGGAGGGCCGTGTACAGACCGAGGGGTAGGCCGACCTTTCCGGGGAACGCATTGAAGGCCCAAACCTTCTTCTCCTGCCACTTCCTGATAACAGATTGCGCCAAGTCACTCAGGACCCTGTGCGCATCGCTGTTCGGGTTAAGACCATCTTGCGTCTGCTTCACACGCTCCGCGTACTTGTAGATCAAGCCCATATTGGACTCGGTGCCTACCAGCACGATGTAGTTGAGGATGTACCGAGCGTGGTCGATAAGGTAGTCTACCTCGTTGCTGTAGTCGGGGTGGTGGGCCAGAAGCGAGATGAGGCGGGCCATGATCGCCTCGAGAACAGGCTGCTTGAGGTTCTGGAAGTGGCGCGCTCGGGAACGGATCCATGTTTCCACCCTGTTCTTGAACTCGATGTTGGGTTCGAAGGCAGTGAGGAAGATGATGGTATAGTAGCGCGACCGCAGTTTGCCATCGGCGAGATACTTTTGGAGCTTCCGCACAAAACCGTGACGCACCTCCTCGACCATATCTTGAGTGGTCAGAGCCAACAGGTTGAAGTCTGACGGCGTAAGCATGTCATCGAAATGCTTCTGTGTGCAGAGCTTAAGCATCAACTGCGCAGCCAAGAGCCTTAGCCTTGTCTTGTGATGCTTGGGCGTCTCCTTGTTCTCGACAATCTCGCCCTTCTCCTTGATGATCTTCCTGAGTACCTTCCAAACATTACTGGCCTTCTCCTTTGCGTCTTCGATATCCTCGATACTCCTCACCCTGTTGACTAGTGTTTTCAGGGAGAGGCACTTGGCCTGGATTTCCTCATCTATCTCGGCGTCATCGACCCACTCTGGATCGCTGTCTTTGGCGTCGGTCCGCACCTGGAGAAGGATCTGCTTAAAGGCCATATTGAGGATCTCATCATTCGCCTCCTCGGTAACCTTGGGTGCAAGCAGTTCCAATTGGCTCACAGCGGTAAGCTTGTTAAGGAAGTTACTCGACCCATACGACCAATCCTTCAAAATCCTTTGGAGAAGATCAGTGGCGGTAACCATGCTCTTGTCATCCTTCTTACAAAGGACAATGTTCACGGCATGCTTCGAGGCCTTGACGGGTTGGCCATAAAGAGCGTAGTTGATCATGGTCTGGACGAATTTCCGATCCATGGCGACATCCTTAGGGAACTTCCGGGCATACGTGGAGCAAGCCTTGAGTGTTTCCGCTACTATGGGATCGTTCGGCTTTGTGACAGTAGGAGCCTGATCAACAAGATCCTTGCAAAGCTGCCCGATGTGAGTTTTGAAGAGGTCTGGGTTGCGTTGAGAGATCTCGTTCAAGATCTCGTGCGCAATCGATCCCAAGCCGTCCTTATCTGATTTGGAGTACTCCATGATCGTAGATAGGTGACTGCGGTTGAACAGAAGACAACCAGAACGGTAGAGTAGAGGAAGCAGAGTGTCAATAACTGAGGGGTCTTTGCTGGCCATACAGCGCTTGATAAGCTCTTTCAAGGCTTTATAAACTGTCTTAAAGTCATTCTCCTGGCCAATGACATATTTGATGAGGTTGTAGTTGCGGCGATCGTGGATTTTAGCAAACTTGATCAGGTCGGTCTTGCTCTTAACGTGTTCTGGGAGAAACTGCGCGATGTAATCGGCCGTTTTGTTCAAGTTGCTGGTGATTTTGTCGGCGTTGCTTTCCATAACACCACCGTTGTACCTCTCACACTGGTCGAGGTAGGTTTCCATAATCTTGGCGAACTGAGGCCGTCTAGATTGCATGGCGAAAAATGCCTTCTTCGCCGGCTCGTCCAGTGAGCGGACAAGGAGGAGAATCCTCTCCGCCCTAATCGCATCATGGTCGATGGATGTCGCATTGGCCGATTGCGATTGGGAGTTGCCGTTGGCGTTGGAATTCTTAGCCGCCTTTTTGGCTGGCGGATACCCAAGAGGCACCAGGAACTCATAGATGACGCGATCCATCAGGACATTTAGTTCCAGATCATTGGCGTAAAAGGCGTTGTAGATGCGTGACGGGATGCCGGACAACGCTGCTGTTACCGCTTCATTTCCAGCAAGCATCTCCCCAGTCCCGACAGCCCAGAGTTTAGCCAACAGTGACATGGCAGCAACTCTGACAGCGGGTTTCCTGTCGCGACAGCGATCGGCCAACGTATTGAGAACCGATCCATCCTTGCCTACTCCTCCATTAGGTCCTAGCTTGGCAATAATGTCCTGGAACTTGAAGGTCTCGACAGCCTTAACAGCTGCAAGTCTGACCTTCTCATCGCTGTCCGAGAGCTTCTCTCCCAACCCTCGGATCAAAGTAGCCTCGTCCTCGCGACTGAGTCCGATTCCTCCAGCAGACGTGGAGAGAATGTGGCCTACCGCCGTGGTCCATGCAGCGCGAATTGACGGAGCTTTATCGTTCTTCCTACTCAAAAAATTGTGGAACGTCGCACTGTGTGTCTGCGAGAAAGAGATGGAGCAAAGTGGCGTGGTGAGGATGTTGGTCACTTGGGGTTCCGCTCTTTCTTCTTCTTCCAGGCTCAATGGCGGGTATGCAGCTGGATCAAGGACGGGCAGTGGAGGCGGACCTGCCGCACCAATGCCTGAAATCATGTCTCCGAGCGTCTCCGTTGCCATCTGTCGCAAGTGCACATTGTCTGCTGAGAGCTCTGCATCAACCTGAGGGACAACGTTTTGAAGGATCATGGGGGCGGCCTTCCAGATCTCCCGAATAAGCACATGTGCTTTCCTCAATTCCTTCAAGTCGGACTCGGACGGCCCTGTTGGGCCATCATCCTCATCGTTTTCGTCATCTTCGTCTCTGTTGCCGTTCGACTTCCCAGCAAACCCTGTCGCATCGACAATCACATCACTAAAATACTGACTGGCGAAACGGGCCATCTTGTCCTCATAAGTCTGGCATAGATTCCTGACCATCTGGTAAGCCTCGGGCTCTTCCTTCAGGAGCAGCGTTGCCTGGCTGTCATCGATTGGCACATGATCCTGCCGTTCCTTGCCTAGTCCCGGAGCAGCAGCTCTCAGGAACTGGGCCATGATGACATCCACAACCTTTCCTGGAAGGGTCACGGAGTCGTCAATGAGTACTCCCAGCATCTCTTGCATACTAAACTCGACGTCCTTTCCAACCTGCTCTCCCTTGGAAGATCTGAGACCCGAGACACCGTCGAAAATTGTGGTAAAAAGCTTGAGTAACAAGGCTTCGCTGCCTTCAACATCAAGTAGCAGAACGATACTCTTAATCTCGGCAAAGGACCGTAGCACATACTTGTGCTGGTTGTTGTAGGGATTCGATGGATCGAAGAGGGCGGGAATGATGGAGTTGATGCTGAGGTTAAAGATATCCTGTGGTGCGATCACCAACGTCAGCAGATGGTCCATGAAATAGCGTCTTTTGGCTCTCGAACCTTGAGTTGTGATGGTGTAAAGGGCGCATCGGGGGCGCATAGCCTCAGGATATCGACAATGCAGCATGCTGTGTATGCTCGTACGCCCTTGTCCTTGTGTTGGATGAGCTGATGAGAGGCGACCTCCTTAGCGACCTTGACCAGTGAATCGGTGTCCACAGTCTCCTGATCCATCTCCGACAGCTCCTTGGAGAGGGCGTCGAGTCTCTTTAGCAGTGTATCGATGGAGATGGGCTTGCCGGGGCGCCATGTTAAGGGCTCGTTGAACTCGAGTGCGACCAGTCCCTGTTCCTGCTCCTGCTCCTGCTCCTGCTCGAGCTCCTCCTCCTCCTCGGGAGCGCTTCGACGTGGCGCCATGGCGGCTGATGTGCTGCGATCGGTCGCCTTCCTGCGTATGATTTGAGGGCGAGCTAGCTGACTGACGGATTTGGCTGTCACCAAGCGGCGAAGATGGGGAACTGGATCGAATAAAAAGGCGGAGGCAGAGAGGAGCTGGGAGGCTCTAGAGTCTATGGGCAACCGCAAGCCGCGCGTGGTGTCGTGGTGCGACGTTAACGAGGAACGTCGAGGCTCAGGTCGTCGACTCGCGATTGGCGATGCGCGGATCCTTGGAAATATACGGGCAACTTGGTATCACGGGCCACGAAAGATAATCCGAGATAATGCTATGCGCAGGTGGTTTCTAGATGTCGCGCGACAGGCCGGCTGGACTCGGAGGAGGATACGATCAGTTGCGGTGGGTTGATGAGTTGTTGATATGGTTCGGCGACAGCTGTGTTACGCGCTCGCCCGTCCTGTTCCTTCGCGTGACAGTACAACAATTCGTGAACTACAATTGGGGGGACAATTGGCGGGATGGCAGGCAGAGAGCTGCCCGAGAGCCAAGGAGCTGCAGTGTCCGCATGACAGGGGACCACTGGCAGGGGCTCGGTGAAACTTTGCGAGCAGCTTACAGCAAATTACCACTCGCTGTTTCGGAAAAGCCGCACAGGCATTACATTTGTGTAAAATATGGTATCAGTGAGTGCAGTATGGTAAGAAAGTCTCGTGCATTTGCACTGTCCAAACTCCAACTTAAACTTCCAACCGCACGTCAACGAAGACCCTCAAACCACCTAGAACTCAACCATGACACTCTTTCATTCAACATCATAATCATGGTGAAAGTTACCCAAAGTATGTGAGCTTCAAGTTTCTGTTGGGCAACATTCATGGTTCTGGAATTATCTTGTCTACATTCGCACTGGATGAGGCCCGCTGACAGCGCAACATGTTCATGTTGACTCCGTTGATAGTCAATCTCGTTTGACGTTTTGCGCACGAGGAAGTCTTGAGAACTTTCGTTACTTTCATTCCAGCTCACTTTCGACACCTTCACGGGTCTTCTCAAGGGTTCGACGACTTCATGCAGTCTTATAATACGTTAACTCGTTCTCATCTTCAATGCTTTGCTTGTGAGTCTCATCGTGGAAGCTCCCGGCGTCGTTTGACGTTTATGAAATGAAATCCTCACGCCTCCACAAAGTATCATATGTGCCAAAGTAATGTCCACCTGCTCGACAGAATGGACAACCTTGCTTTCCCAGGAGCCACAAAGCAGACATAGGTTCTCTTCATGCCCAACACTTGCGGCACTGGTTTCAATCCATTTATCATCCGTTTGTATCATCGTCACAAGGACATGGATGCATTCACGAAGCGCCCTACGTTGGATCAAACAGCAGTAGAATAACAATCGAATGATGTAAATGGTTACGTCCAGATACTGTGAGACCATCTCCTCCCAGCGACTACCTATGCTTGGGATCAGACTGGTCACCACGGTACACAACATTTTGTTTGTTTTTCTTTTCCGCACAAACCTGCAAATTCCACCCTCGCAGGCTCCAAGAACTGATCTAAGAATACCTACGGTAACAAGTCTCGACGGAGTGGAAGAGGACGGGCGTTCCTTCAGTTGGTTCACACGTCTCGAGAGGACCTGGTTTGTCACTCGTCTGAGGAAGCCTCGACTAGTAGGTGAAAGCAGGGTCACTTCACCGTACCTGCCCGCGGAACCTTTGGACATGGAAGGTACGCCGCTGATTGTCGGCAAGCTTCAGGTGAATTGCGTTTCCAAAAAGCGCACCTCCCCGTCTGAAAGATTCCTCAGGTTCTCAACTCTTGCCGTCCCGTTTTCATCCCATCCTCCTCGGTCGCCAGCCGATAACAGTCGTCAACAGTGGCAGCTGCTGCAGTGATTTTGACATTCACTCCCCTCCTCCCTCCGCGCATAAGAATCCCAAAGCTGGCTCGCAGTCTCTCCTTCCACTTTTCCTCCTCCCACCTTGCACTCTTCTTCAACAACTGCGGAATCGTCTTTCCATTCTCAACAGTCACTCGTTCGCGCGCGCGCATCCAACACTCCAGACTTTAAATCGCTCGTAAGTATTCGCACCTTTCTGCTTCCTTCCTTCTTGTCCATTTGTTCGTATTGTCGCGACGACCCGTCGCATGGTGGGGAGGCTACTCGATCGCAAGATGATCGCAAGATGACAGCGGTCTTGCGATACCTTCGCGGGGCACCTCTTCACCACGCGCCCGATCTTATCACCACAGCAGGCGGCTCTGCGCGCGTCAAGAGGTCTTGATCCCGGGCTCTCACGCGCGTGTTCATACCTCGTCGTCGTTGTCGTAAAGCCCTTTCTGGACCCCCTCTTCCCTTCCCCTGTTCTGTGCCCCGCGCCCATGAGTTACGGTTACTCTCTCCTCTTGCGCGTCGTCTAACCATCCTCGCTAGGTTATCTCTTCGACCCCCACAATGTCTGATAACGGTTATATCGGCTGCATTCCCATGCGTAACGGCCACGAGGAGCCATGCGTTGTCATGAACGAGCAGCCTTGCGTTGTCATGAACTGCGAGGAGCCTTGCGTCATTATGCGCACCGAGAAGAAGGGCGGCAAGGTCAACATGATTCTCATGGCCGCTGCCATCTCTGCCCTCGGCGTTACCGGTGCCAACGCTCAGATGGGTTATGGCAGCGCGGGTGCCGTGACTCCCTCCAGCTCTGGGTAAGTCTTTCGTTTCTCGATCCTCAAACGAAGACTAACACTGACAGTGCCTGTATCTCTAGCGCCTCGGCTTGCGTTCCCACCACTATCACTGTTACGCCTTCGGTCAGCGCCGCTGCCGATCAGACCACCGCCGATGTCGATGGCGTTCAGGGCAGCACCTCCTCCACCAGCGACGCCATGTCTTACATCACCAAGACTGCCTTTTCCACATTGACCCATACCACTACCTTCGTCAAGGCTACCCAGCCCGCCGGCAACTTGACGACCACTGCCACTCAGTACAATGGCACCACCACTAAGACGGCCATCGTCATGACCGGCACCGGCACCGGTGTTTCTGCTTGGGCCACCGGACCCTCCTACTCTGCGGCCAATGGCACTTATGCTTCTCCGACCGCCACTGCTGGCCATCCCCAGCACGCCAGCGCTGCGACCTCTTCCAGCGTCAGCTACACTCATCTTGCCGTGGCTCTGATTGCCTCTGCCGCCCTGGGTGCTGTCCTTGGCGCCTAATCGACCTTTTAGGTTATGGTATCGCCGTCACACCCTAGGATTTTGAGTGTTTCTCTCTTTCAACATGGCATTTCTTCTGTCTCGGTTGGAGTTCGGCTGGTTTGTTTTGGGCTTTCTCCTAACTGGATCACTCGGTGTTTGGGAAGGAACACACCGGCAAAGGAAGATAAGCTTTGGTTGGCTGAGATGTTTGGCTTTTTGACTGACACCTCGTTGGCTTTCTGGGAAGTCTCTCACAATCTGGTATAGGCTCCCATATCATTGTCTTCGCAGCACATGATTAGGGTTGACAGATAGGGTAACATGGACAGGTGGATGACACACAGACATAGTATGAAGTTTATCATACATGAAATCTCTCTTTACTACGCGCATCCAAAGCCGAGTGTCTTTGCTTGGGGATCTCTGTGCAACTGAAGCCGAGTGGCTTTGCTTCGTGATCTCTTTCATCTATTTCCCTTGATTACTCGTGATTGAATGTGATATTACACCAAGCGCATGTGCCTTTCGACGCATCTGCCACCCCATCACCTACGAAATGATATGGGCTCGAGCCAGATAGTAAAACTTGTTCCCGTGATGCGAACGTTTATATGACTCTACGCCATGCTGTTACAGGCGCCTTAATAGATACTCAGAGTAAGTTTATCTAGATGTTGCAGGATGCCGGAAACAAGCAGGAAGTTTGTTTGGAACAAATCCTTCGCCATACCCCTACCTGCTAAAAGAGAAAAGTACGAGTGAGAATGGAAGCGTTATCTAAAATGCGGCTCGCCACATTGCCTCGGCTGATGGTATTACACATCCCACACAAACAGTTGGGAGGCAAAGATCACAACCGCAGGCTGGGGTGTACGATGACCTAGGTAGGCTCTTGAGGCCAAAAGATGGGTCAGGTTCTGCTTGCCGTCAGAACCCGAATGTGCACAATATAATCCAATGTCACTGATGATCCTGTGCCAGCAATGTATCTTTGGGCGGAGGCAGTGATATTAGGTAAGATGATGAAGGTAGTAATATTAGGTAAAGCAATTCTAAGTAGCTATGCTAATAACGATGCTGGGTAAGGCTATCAGACATGCTTCTTAGGATCCAAGGAGTAGCATCAACCCTCTCGTTCACCACACGCTCATCTTCCTCCGTAATCGGGCCCAGTTCGTGTAGCTAAACCGCCATCACTACGTCCATCCTCTCCCTTACTCGGCCCCAAACCGCGTCGCCTTCCTATATAAACGCCAATTCCTCTAGGGTGCGGTTCTGCGTCTCCGGAAACAGGAAGTACACGGTGAGTGCCTCAACTGCAATCCAGACGCAGTACACCAGATAGTATTTCCATCCGATCTTGTCGAGGGCAATCGGGTTGACGTAGGTATTGATGAATAGGGCGATACGGCCGTTCAGTTGCTCTACTGCGATGCCTTGGGAGCGTTAGTGGTAAGGGAAGAGTTCTGAGAGGTAGGTATAGGCGAGAGAACCCTAGCCTAAAGCGTAAAAGCTGTGAAATATAATGTTAGTTCTTGATTGGAGCGAGAAGATGTTGGATATGGAGAGAAGCTTACGGAGTGTAGAGGAACATGAACACCAATACCGGGATGACCGCTTTGCGAGACCCTGTCTCTGCCTTGACCGCCCGCTTTGGCTTGAAAACACCGTTATGAAACTCTGAAATGCCTTGTACTGATTTGAAAGCACGTCGGCTAGAGTCCATCAGGGGTCTTTAAATCAAGACATGTGTTGAATTTCGCTCAAATGGCGTAAGGAAGATGTATGGATGCGTGCGAGAGTATACACAAGGTATAATGTATTGACCGTGACGTGTTCAGTTTACTCTTCCAACCATTCGGCTGGATATGGGATTTCGAGGGGCAATAAGTACCGGACTGCAAATATCTTACATATGCATCGCCCCTGCGGGCAGAAGCCCCCCACCCCTCCCCCAGCTATGCGACTTCCTAACACCTATCTCCGTCCTAGGAGGAAGGAACACATGATGAGATGGCGGGACATGCCCCCCCCTACAATGCCTGGTCTCTTTTGCCAACTGAGAAGATGGCGGACAGCAACACAGTGATCGATCACCAAGCAGAGAGGAGCATCACTGCAGTACCTACCGCTAACGAGATGACTGGGGGTGCCTTCAAAAAGAAACGCTGGTTCAGGTTAGTTTGTTCGACTGTCGGAATGCCGAAGGAGATACAGGTGAGGATTTTGATCAAAAAGCACTGATACAATCTCCGAGTGGTAATCAGTGCCCAAGATGATTTCCCCAGTTCAGCGTGATATTCGAGGTGGCCCAAGACAGTGCAGTTTGTCATCGACCAGATTGCTTGGACAACGTGGTCGATTATTTCATCCATGATAACGATTCGAGACTCGCTCCGTGAAAGTCGGAGGTCAAGAAGCGAAGGGATGTATGCAGGGTATATCAATGACAAAGACTGCGCGCAACGACCAAGTGACGATGACGGCCCAACAGGCGGGAAGATCCAACCGTGACACGTGTCAACCAACATATCCCGTCCTTGACCAACGAAATACTTTCTTGCAAACTGTCAGCGGCAAGAGCACTTTCAGGCCCAACAACTGACCGTTACGCCGGATTCAAAGGACACCGCGGAATTAGACGCTTGCCGACGAGTATATTACCCTCGACACGGCTCAACAGGGTCCCTAGATCCCATACAGTAGATGTACCGTCGTTGGTGAACGACTTCTTCTCTCATTCCTATTCATATACGGTACTATCAGCATCAGCATGTCCTTTCCCGGCTCGCCTTCTCCTTCAGGAACAGCCGACCCCTCGCCCTCTCCTTCAGAGTCTGCCGGACCCTCTCTCCAGAATCCTCGTTTTGTCTACCTCAAGAAACAGTTTGCCATTGAGCATTACTCGCTTGATTGGAATATTCGCGTCTACGATCTTTGGAGACACGAGGTTGCTAGCAGCGTAGGCCTTGCTCACAACGAGGAAGAGTTAGGCAGAGAACACCTCCAGATACTTGCCGAGAAGTCGCATGCATGGCAGAGTTGGACAGATCCAGACGGATCCGCCTTACTGGTGATAGCAGGATACCATCATAGTCCTGAAGTATCTTCCTGTTGGCTCTCACCACTTGCCGTTGGGGTATCTCCGCACTATGTTAAGTAGATCACGGATGATATCGACAGGGGAGATCGGACGAACGTATTCGTCTGGTCCGTGGTGGATTTGGAGAGCTCCAGTAATGATAAAATGACAGTTCTCAAATCCCTCGCCCACATTTTGATTCAGCTGGTCAAATTGAACTGGATCCTTCTCGAATAAAAGGAAGACGAGGAGGACGAGGACGAAGCGCGAGAACGCAGGGAAACGTACAAGTTGATCCGTAAGGCAGTTCGAAAATTCTCGAAGGCAATGGTGGAAAGAACATGTTTTTCTGCCCATGGAAGCAAGGTCAAGCACCAAGACAGAAATGGAAGGTGCACGAGAAAGCGGTTGAGCCGGAAGGAAGGAAGAGAAAGAGAGAAGGGAGTGACCAGGAAGGGATTGGCAGGAAGAAGATACGAAGAGCAGATGCTGAGGGAGAAGTTCTTTCCGCAAGATCATGATTGTGATAGGCGAAAGCTAGGTTGATAGGAACGACATCAGTTCAAGGCGCAGAGCACTTCGTTCATGATACCTCGAGCGTGAAAATTTGCAAGTGGGAGTGCTAGCAACTGCATGTACTCAAAGGAAAATTCATAAGTTCATGACACCGCCCAAATACCCAGTTGCCCCCTACGACTTGAAGCTCTTGATACTCTGCTGGCTCTGAATGTATCGGTCGTACTGCTTTGCAAAGTCGCTCTTGAACTGATTGGCATTGGTCACCACCGTCTTCAAGTGCTTCAGCTTCAACTTGCCAGTACCCTGTTTGTACTGTGTCTCCGCCCTAGCTAGAGCTAATGCGGTTGTGACGATGTTCCGAATCTGCCGCCCGTCAAACTTCATGGCGTACACATACTCCTCGAGATAATTCACGATGCCTTCGTAGTCCTCGATCAAATTACGATCCTCCAGTGGGCCGAGAAAACCTTGGAAAATTTTGGTCATCTGGTCGTCGTTAAGATGCCCGTAGGAGATGGAGATATGGATGCGAGAGGGAATCGCGACGTCGAACTGGGCAATCTGATTGGTGGTGAGAAACATTATGCCTTGATAGTACTCCAGAACTCGGAGAAAGACTGTCCACATGGGAGAGAGATCCTGATTAGTCCGATTCACGGTAACACTGTGGTTTGACAATAAGATATTGAAGAAAGAAACCCTTGAATATTCGGAGTGAATAGAAGTAGTAGTAGGTACCTGAGACGAGGGCATTTCTGTCTGTGGAGTCTCCTTTTCCTCGGCTTTCTAGGAAAACATCCGCTTCATCACTGGATGATGGTTCAGTCAGTTACAAATTCATACCACTAGAAGGTGTTAGAATTTGGATGAACTTACAGGAGTAGGATTGCTTGCCAAGAGGTAGCCAAAGCAAAAATTCTCGCTAGGTTGGATTCAACGTGCTTGGCTTCTGTGCCGACATCTGCGACACTGATACCGAACAACGGTTTCCGCGCAGCAATTGCAATTGTTTCTGCTGTAGACGTCTTACCCACCCCTGGAGGCCCTTGTGAGTGCAAAAGGTATCAAGTCAGCAAGTTATCATATCAGAGGAGGGAGCCATAATATACCGTAAAGTAGGATGATTAAACCCTTCCCCTTTCCGGGCACAATGTCGTTGACTTCGAGACCCCTGTCCGCGTTGCGATCTTCCGTGGAGGACGAAATATGGCTTCGAACAAGATCAAAGAGTAGACTTTTGGTCGTATTGTCGCCCCTCTTTTTGTCGTCGGCAAGCTGTAATCGATTATTCCAGGAGTTATGATTGTCTGAGCGCGGGATCTCTGTGAGATTGGTGACCTGTAATTGTGCCCATTGCTTGTCTTTAAGAATATATCCCAAGACACGTGGTGGGCAGATCAGGTACTGCTCTTCCTCCCAGTTCTTCTTGCGCTGAATGTTCAACTTGTCAAAGTGCATTCGGAACTTGATTATAAGCTCCGGGTTCTTCGCACAGTCGGAGCATGTACAGTCCATCCAGGTTTGAGTCGTCGATTCCAGCCCTCCAAGGCGTTTTGTTGAAGGGCCATACTGGAAGTAGGATAGGTAGTCAACCATGACCCGACTGGCTGTCTAAAACACAAAGCTGGGTAAGAAGTTATCCGCAAACTTTGGAGACTAGAGGGGCGACTCACGTATTCTGATCTTGGGGTGGAAACCTCGGTGTCTTCCCCCGATGCCCGTCGGCGTAAACGCTCTAAATGGTCATAGATCGACCTTGCTGATCGAGCATCGCTGTCATCCTGCAAGTCAACATGTTAACTGCTGTTCTCAATTCACAGTTATAGAGGTAGAGATATTATGGAACGGCCAGCTTACTGTACCACCTTGACTCATGCCAGTGAATCCCTTCATCCCGTAAATAGCTTCGCCCTCGTATTCAAACATCCGTGAGCCTTCTTTCGCTTCACAATATTTCCGAAATCTCTTGCCTCTTGTTGTCAAGCTAGCTTTGACAGAGCTCAGTTCGGACTCTTCCATGTATTGCAAGGGATAGTACGGCAAAGATGTGATGGGCTTCCGTCCTTCAAAACTTTCAATCCTCACATTGAAAGGAGTTCTCTTAAACTCTGACCCGGTCCAATCGTACACCCAACACGCAAGTCCCCAAGGTTGCCATGTTGTCGGGTGGTCTCCTCTCCGTGGCCAAGGGTGCCAGTTGTCCGCGACAACGAACACTTGGTCCTCGCCCTGGAACGGCTTGCCGTAGACCAAGGTCCCGGGGGGGAATATCGTCCAAAGATCATCAAACTGAATAGTGCCGTCACTGCGATATGAGTCTCTCATCTTGAAATACTTGTTCAGCTTCTCGTCACCGGATGATCCATCAGAGATCACACCGAGGAGAAGCTGCAGATCCTTGCGGGCTTGCTTTTGTTGTTCGTTGTCTTGCTCATTGTTGTCAGCCGCAACTGTCTGCAGGAGGTCAAACTCATGAACGAAAGCCTCGAACGGGGAGTAAATCGTAATGGGTTGGCCTCGGAATACATGACGAGGCGTCGCGGCGAGGTGCTTTTTTAGAAGATCCCACAAATCAAGACTGATGATATCAATCTCTGAACTGTCATCTGATCCTGGGAGCTTGTCAGCCTGCACCTTTTTTAGGATGAATGCAATCTTGTCTTTGTCGTCTGTCTTCGGCGTTGGGCTATCCTCTTTCTCAATCATCTCCCCTGTGTCAGCATCCTTGTAGGTCCTGACAATCTTGATTCGTGAATTCCCATTGTGGCCGGTCTAGCTTGTGGTGTTGAAAGGTTAGACAACGCGTTGTACATACAGGCACTGTGGGACATTGCTATTTTCTCACCTTCTTCTCTAGTGTTTCAGCGTCATTGCCAGATACAACACCATCTTTGGCCGTGGAAGAAGCGCTTGGCTCTGATTTCTCCACCCCTTCCTCGGTTTGAGCACTTGGTGAATGGGATTCAAAGCTCTTCAACAGCGTTTGATACTTCAAGTCCAGATCTAGAAGCCTTTTCTCCAATGCCAGTATCCTCTCCTCAGAAGAGGCAGCCTTGAATTTGATTAGCAAGTGACTACTCGAGAGAGGTGTTCTGAACTCCGGTCGGAGCTTGAACTGGTGGGAATGCTGGATCTCTTACAGGTAGCAATGACTCCACGAGCGTAGCCATGGCAGGTGGGGGTATCCAGACCACAATGCCGTGGCATCCGTTGTCCAGAGACAGTCGCGTTACTTTGAAGAGAGGACCTGGACTGCCTTAAGTACATGGGAATCCGGAGCAGAAATAACAGGCGCATCATGCTGAAGTTCGATTGTAGGTGCCGCTCATATACTCAGATCCTCGGTCCAAACCCCTCGATGGCAGTGAGAGATGCCTGCCTGCCTTCGTTGTCATGGCTACCCCTCAGCTGAACAACCATTATTGCAGCCTTGCAAAATGCCCGCATGGTGAGACCCCCTTTTTGGTTTCACGTTGGACGCACCTGGCGGCTAAATTGTTGTCAAAGTCTTTCGCGGCGACTAAAACAGCAGCAACTACCGAAGGATGTACCTCAAGAAGTCTGAAGTGGTACCCTGTTTGTGTGGCAGTCGCCAATTCTACCGCTTCTGCCGCTCGTGGGATCGTGGGGGCCATAGTAAGTTGGTTGACCATTGGCAGTTGGCAGGTGGCAAGGCAACTTCAAATGCACGACGGGATGACTTCGCCCCAATATCATGCAAGTCGTCTGCACAACCCTACATTTGAATTGATACTCAAGATAACCGCTGTATCCCGCAGTTATGCTCATTCTCTGGCACAAGGCGTCTTCGGGACTTCAACCTGTTACCCAAGGACTACCACTCAAGCAGGGTGTCAGAAACCCAATGTGGCTCGAGGTGCTCTTGAAGAGGATAAACGTCTGAAGGAAGCCAGCCACCCCCCCGCAATGTCTGACCCGCCATCTTCTCCAGTTCTCCTTGTCGAAGACCCTTTCCCTCCTTCCCGGTGCTTGTGTGACATACTTCGCATTAACAGGGAGACAAGACATCTAAATGGGCTCACCAACGGTTGAAAAGACTTCTGTTGCTGACAGTCATCGAAATAAGAAATGTCTTAGCGACGCTGAGAGGTATGTGTAGACGTTATAGGGTATACCAAACCGTCTCATGCTCTCGTGAACCAGTAAAACATCTGCTAGTCACGTTCAGCTGACTTGGAATCAAATCCCAGAGCCATAATCGAGAGATCGGACGAGGAGCAACTGAAGTTCCGTGATTATGTCCGGAAACATCGAGACTTCACCACCGATGAACAGGCAGCTCTTGATATTGACAGTGTCGTTTCTTTCCAGGAAGTCTGGGGCGTCACCGTCAAATCAAAGACCGCAACTGAAGAACGCCGAAAACGGGGTCGTAAACGTATAGGACAACTTGCCCAGGATTTTGCCGTCGCTGCATCAGATATCCTGAACTATATGGGCCCTATTCTCGAGCTCATCAGGGACATCGGAGCGCCTTACGGCGGTATGGCCATTGGCACTGTGTCATTTCTCTTCACGGTAAGCCCTCCTTCTGGCGCTAATGCTTCCTTGATCGTGAAATCACTCACACTGAGAATTTGAGCTGTGTTAGATTGCGAAGAATAAAGCCGACATAGAGAATGCCATCTCTGCCACCATGGAGCAAATCAGAGACAGAGTGGTTGGGCTCAGCGTTTACCAACATATCTTCAACGACGATCACGTCTTGGATCGTCAGATACAGTCTCATATTGTTGCGGCTTACGACAGTTTCATCAGGTTTTGCATAGCAGCAACCGAGTACTACACGCAAGGAGGTTTTAGTAAGTTGTCATTACCTTTGTTCCAGGTACCTCTACTTTTTTCCTGAGAAACAAGCTAATGTATTTCCCGAAGAACGATTTCGTAGGGCCATCTGGGATACATCAGCCACACTGGATGAATATGCGCTTCAGGTTCAGAAAGCTATTGTGAAAGTTAGAGAAACCGGCGAAGAGACCCTTAACAAGAACGTTGCTATGATCAAGTGTACGTATTCCATCCACTGTTCAACCGACGGCCAGTTACTCACATGACATGGATATTCTAGGCGAAGTACAGCGTAAGATGAACTTTGCAACCTTCCGGCTGCTCTACACCAGCTAACAGTTGTTGACATTGCATGGCAGACCTAGAAGCGACAATCAGGCGTAAGTATTCAATGCATATATGATCTTTCACACCGCTACCTATTCCCTGCGGTTCTGGAACATGATCTAACTCAGGCCTCTTCCATTTAGAGCTACATAATGCGTCGGTAAGAGACCGTCTCTCGGCTCTCCGGAGGCTCCTCGGACTGCAAGTGTACGAAGCAAAAGAAAAGAATTACGAGCTCCTGCTTGAGTACGAAGCAGACCACGAGTATTTTACTAGCAACGGGGACAAGAGGCTTGAGACCATGGACAAAACACGCATAGAAGAGCTCCAGAAGGACCAGCGCTGGGTGGATTGGCACATCTCTCCAGAGTCAAGCCTATTGTTCTTGGTTGGGTACAACCACGATCGTTACTTCGAGCAGTGTTGGCTCTCTCCAGCTGCTATACACCTGGTGAAGGCGATGCACAACGAACCACCAAGCGATACCGACATATATGCGTTCTACGTCCTTGGGCGTCGGCCACCACAACGCAACAGCGAGCACCTCACACAGGTCCTTGCGCACATCCTGATTCAGTTGTTGCCACAACAACTTTGGGCATTGCAAGATGGCGATCAATGGGACGACCTTCAAGCTGTGTTTGAGCAATACGCCACTGTTGTAGCTGCGGCCATGAAGGACCCGAAAAATACGTTCAAGAAACCAATGAACATGGAGATCGTGCAGGCTACGGCCTTGAAGGTGCTGGATCTGTTTGGTCATGACCAAAAAGAAGAGCAGAAGACAATCTGGATCATCATCGACCGGCTTGATCGGATTATAGAGCCACCAGCGCGGCTTCTGGAGATCCTGGAGTACTTGGTTAAGAACGCAAAGGTCAAGGTCAAGATCCTTGCGGTCGTCAGTGGTTGGGATTGGGTTGGCCTGCAACATGTGATTGCATCTCTCGCTGAGAAGAGGGGCGAGGGAGTCATTGTGTATGAAGTTGAGCAAATCCGGAGGTAGGGGTTTCTTTCGTGCGTCAATACATGTACAACCGACATAATATACCGATGGCAAGATGTTAGCCCGAGACCTCCCGTCAACTCTCTATTCGTCTTCAATCCTCATCACCCACCTCCCCCTCTCCACCCACATCATCCCCATCCTCCCCCTCTCCATCAACCCAAACCACCACATTGTCCAACCCCTCCGCCCTCTCCTTAAAAAACCTCCTGACCTCTCCCACACTATACCTCAGACTGAAATGCATCACCACAAACGTCGTCCCGGGGTACTTCCTCACGACCTTCTCCAAATCCCCCCAAATCGTATGCTTCGTCTTCTCCGCCTGGGCTCTATGTTCCTCATACAAAAAGCTGCATTCGGTAATCACCACCGGCAGCCCTTGGTCTAAGTATCCCCTCAGCGGCTCCTCCTCCAGCGTTTTGGTAGTAGTATCCCCCAAAAACGCAAACATGGGCGTCGTCACCGGAGCCGTCAGTTCTTGTCCGCTCGCCCTAATCGCCTTCAGCTCCTGAGGCGGCAACTTCGCATATTCGGCTTTCAACTTATGCGTCGTCTGCTGAAACAAATACCCAAGACAAGGGACAGTATGATCGCAGTCAAAAGCCACGGCGCTGATATTCTTCGTCCTCCTCAGCGGCGCTGTATCCCCCGCTTTCAGACCGTACGTCACATGCGTCGGCCTGATCTCACTGCGCACCACCTCGCCCGTTTCCGGATCCCGTTCCTCAAGTGGTACTTCCTTCCCCGGCCTCGGGCCTATCAGTCCACCCAAATTCAACATCGTATTCGCCCTCAAGTAGTCTTCCAGAACCCGCTTCATCCCCACCGGACAATGAAAATCAGGCGGGTCCTCCCGCTTGATAAACACCGGAGATAGCAAAGCGTGGTCGTTGTGTCCGTGCGTGATGAAGATGTGTTTGGGCCGCGTGTTGTTAACGACCAAACCGGCGTCCAAAAGCAGGTTGAGTTGCGGGATCACGAAGGAGGTGTGCCAGGCTGCGCGCGATTTGCCGGTTAGGACGTAGTGCGAGAACGGCTTGGGGAGGGGCCATTCGAGGATGTCGGAGCGGGTGGATTGGGGGAGGGGGGTGGCGAAGGTTAGGGTTCTGGTTGGTTTTGGTTGGGGTTGGGACCCGGGTGCTGGTTGTTGTGGTGGTGGTGCCATGGTCAAGTATCTGACTGGTGTTGTCGAGGATGTAGTGTGGTGGTGAGGTGAGGTGATGGTGAATGTAAACAATGACCGAGTGAGTGATAAGGGGTAAAGTCTTGGCAAGGGTGTTTGGGCTTGCTGGCGTTGGGTTTTCCGATTTCGGTCGCTGGAAGGAGGCGTCAGTCATCAATGAGATGAAAGGTCAGAAGGGGATGGCTTACCTATTGTTAATGGCGATATATTGTTTAGCTGCTAGGGTGTGACTCGGACGGTCCTCCAGACTACATCGCGGAGTGTTCTGCTGAGGTTGTTGTGAAAGTTGAGGTGTTCAAGAGACAATGTGTGAAATCATCAACGCTGAAGAGCCCCACAATTCAATGCCAAGGAATGATGAATACTTTGGATGACAACACAAATTGGACCGTCAACACTGATATTTAAATAAATAAAAAAAACCTCCCTTCCTTGTTATTGCCTACCCACTCTTTCTAGCCTATCCAAACAAAAAGTCGTTGATCATTATTGACCGCTGTGTTGCACTCGGCGAGCAATACCGGCCGGCCGGCCTGTGACGCATGTCAGACTGACTTTTTTTTTTTTTTTTTTACTACGAACCTCTTGTGTCTGGCCGGTAGCCCATGCCAGCACAGTGGCCCTGACACTCAGCCTCAACGCCCTTCACCACTCATCGAATCCCCATTGGAAGAGACTACTGGATTGATTAGAGGCGGTATTTCGAGAATCTTACCTGCATTCCTTCTCAAGAGGCCCAGCGAGATTCTGGCTGTAGGGGATAAAAAGCTGTACTGCTCCCCAGGGTTAGGGCCAAATGTGTGATCACAAAAGGAACCATGGAAGTCGGTGCAAGATTTGGACCATGATCATGCAACTTCTTAAACTTTTTGGGTGATCTGAATCTTGAAAAACTCCATGTCCAGTAGAAATATTTTCCGAAGCAAACGATTAGATAACACACCAACGCCAGGAAAAAAATGATCCGCTTCCGAGTAAAATGCACAAACCGCCCATGTTTCGCTTCCAAAAACCCAACCGAAAGATGTTAATGCATGCGTAACTCGCTTTTCTCTTCCCCATCTCGACTGTTTTCCTTTCCCTTTTCCTTCCAGTCTCGTCTTCGACGTTATGTAAACCGAAAAAAACCCTGACCTTTAAAACGCTTATCTTCGGATGGATACCACCTCAATGACTCGGCGTAGGCATCCGACAAACTCTTCCTGTTGGGGGATGAGCGAGATGCCTAAACCAACTCCTCTTCTTCCTCCTCCACTAGTCCGCGATATATCATCTCCACCACCCAACGATCCTCAAAGTCGATGCCCCTACGCATCTTCGTCCCTGCCTTCTTCCACATGGCAGGGCCAAGACCCAGATCCACCAGGTAGAGTTTCCACTCCAGCACGGCATCGTCTGGCAACGAGGTATCCCCGCCAGCCAGCACCGTATCCCCATCATCGTTCTCCGCCGCCATCAGAGCCTCGAGCAGTCCACGCTTGGGCGCACCAACGGCAACAACGTAGCGCGGCTTGACATACAACTTGTTGCCGTCAATAACGCTAACCTTGCCTGTCGATGGGTCGATGCCTGTGGGAATGTCGACTGCAAGGGCAAACGCCTCATTACGGTTAGCCCACTCGATCAGCTCATAGACCGTCGCCTGGTCACCATTTCTCAGTTCCTCAAAAGAAATGGCGAGGCCCAGCAACGCGTCGATAATGAGCATGATAGGAGCCGGGTTAGCGAGGCTGCTTAGCGACGAGCGAGGTGTGTCGATGGTCAGCATAGGAATACTAATCTTGCGGAGGTGCTCAAAAAAGTCGCTCTTGGAGAAGATGCGTCCGCCCATGTTTTTGTAGAGGCGAACTTGCTGGCGCATGTCTTCGAGGAGATCGCGCTCACCACGCTCAAGGCCAACCACGCACACGATCACGTTAATGTTCTTGTTACGAAGATGCCGGGCGGCAGCAACAGCGCGAATGCCAGATTTGTTATTGCCGGCTAGGACAACAACTGTCGAAGGCGGCGGGTTACCGGACGTGGGATCGACGATGCTCGAGTGGCGCACCTTGATAGCCGGGTCCGAGAGCGCTGTGAGTGTCATCTCTGCGATACCACGCCCGGCATTCTCGGTCATCATCTCCTCTGTTAGGCCAATCTCGTTGTGTGCAATGTTCTCTAGATTGAGCATTTGCAGAGCCGAGACGGGCTCGATCTTGCGATTCGACGGAAGCACGTAGAGACCCTGCGGACTTGCCGCAACCGTTGTCGCCGGTTGCTTCTTTTTGTCAACGATAGCTGCCCTCGCTGAGAGCCGACTACTCGGCCGACTGCCCTTAGCTGATAGGGTGCGGTAGTGGCTTACACCAGATGAATTCACTCTGCTCAAAGGGTGCGCCGCCGGGACGCCGCTCGCCTTGCGGGAATTCGACCTCCGGTTGGATGCCGCCTTGCTTTCCCCTCGGCGTGACCCTTGCCTGCTCGCTTGATCTCTCCCACTCAGTCGATCGGCTCCGTTGATCACTCCATCATCTGCTTCACTATTCCAAAAGTCGTTGGAGGTCTCCTTGACGATCGGCTTCGGCTTCAGTGTGGTAGATGGCATGTCGAGCACGTTCTCCGAATGGTGCAGGTTCTTGCCACCGGCGGTGCCCGGCTTGTGCTTGGGTACACGGTTGTGCGATACCAGGCGGTCGGCCTCGTCAATTAGATCATCTTTGCGCATTTGTTCAAACAAATCTTGCTTATTGAACTTGGCGAGGCCAGATTCGAAGTCGAAGTCGCCTGCTTCTTGCACATCAGTGACATCTTCCGAAGCCCAACCGTTGTCATTTGCTCCTCGCATCTTCTTCAGAGAATTGAAGGGCTGGAAGGAGGAGGTACTCTGCAAAATAGGCGTCTGTCTCCAGCCTTTGCCCTTTGCAGTTGCGCGAGGGACCTGCGGAGACGCCTCTGAGTCTTCCTGTAGCCCATTTCTAGAGTTGTTTCCAGTCCTGCGTGGCCGTCTGTTCTTTTTCTTCTGAGCAGCTGCGGCTGCTTGCTGCGAGCTGGCATCGGGTGCAAGGTCTTCATCCGCAGACTCTTGGGTGCTGGTTTGAGCGTCCAGCTCCAGACGTCTCAGCCTATCTACCATGGGGAGAGTCGGGGTGGCAGCACCGGAGGGGATGGGTACGACATTATTCGACGGGATAACAGCCGGGGTCGGGTCTCTCTTCTCACTCGTATTAGGTTGGTGACGGGAGGTATCCGATGCATGACCTGACAGAGAGCCAGGGCGCTTCCCAACAGACAGAATGGCAGGATCCACAAATGCTGTTGGCTTGGTCGGCGGCGGCGGTTGAGCAACAGGCGGAGCGACCTGCGGAATGGCATGGGGGGCGGCGTGAGGAGGGGGTGCCGGTGGCACGACAGTTTGGGGAGAAGGTTCTTCGCGTAAATAGACAATGTCGACGATGTTCGAAGAGAGAATGGTGACTCTCGGCTCCCACCGGTTGTTGTCGACATTCCAAACTGAGAAAAGAGATTCATGTTAGCAAGGCGAGCCTCGAAAGACAGGAGGAAGGGGAAGAGAAAGGGAAAGGGCATGAACAGACCATTCGTCAGGGTCAAACCGTGCCCAGCCTGCACTTCGCTGACAGTGCCCTTCAGTCTCGCCGGCGGATTACGCATCGTCACCAACATCGGAAGACCGATGAACGAATCCTCCGCCATGGCTGCGAACTGCCCGAGGATGACGATGTAGACAAAGGGACGGTTCCGGGTAGGTAGATAGCAAGAGGTGTGATAGATCGATGTGCAATAGTCGATAGACAGACCGTGGACAACTACGGAACGAACACGGTCGGCCGGTTATTCGAGGCGTGTCGTTAAGTTGGAAAGGTGTGCGATCTCGTCGGATCCGTCCTTTGCTGTCTGGCTGCGATGCGACAGTCGACAACGGTGGATGCGGTGCGGTGTGGGGTGCAGCCCTGGGTGCCTTTTGGACACTTGGGATGGCGAAGGGACGCGCGACGAGGCTGGATCGATGTCGGAGCAGTGTTTACGCTTCGGGGAGTAGAAGGAGACGAGTCGTGAAGTCGGATGATGGGGATCGTGCCCGAGACTGGGAAGGTGCCAGTCCGTCGCCCGGCGATTTTGGTGCCAAGTGAAAGTCGCGTCCTGGCTTCCCCCTTCCACTTTTTGCTTATCGATAACAGCCGGTCTTGATGGTGACGGGAGCTGCACAGGGGCAGGTGCGACAAAGCTTGGCAACCGCCAGCGGTGTACCGGTACACGCGTCTTGTACGTGAATTACGGTGTGAATTGCTGTCTTCGATATGAGTGCACGTGAATTTTGACTAGGACAAGCCGTGCAATTGTGCCGATACCGAACCGTATGTTATAGCATACAGCACTGTAACTTACCACCCACGAAGTGCCCGCAGTACTTGGTCGGAACTGCCAAATGAACGTAATGCAGCGATCTACCGCGAACCTTCTCGGCGTCGAGTCACTTCTCCGTCAACGTCTGTCCAATCTCAAAAAGGGGAAGCAGCAGAGTTGAGAGCACAAGGTAAAGGTACATGACCCTGACAGGGGACAGTGGGCGGCTGAATGAAAGGGGAAAACACATCTGTGTTTCACGACGTCTGACCAACGAACCACTACAAAGCTCCTGACCCTTATCAAAGCATGGCCTCCAAAGTTGCAGATACCAACACCTTGTTTGCAAGGGAGGCTGGTCGTTTGCAGCTGACCTTCAGCCTTGTGGTCGTTTTGGGATAATTGGTTATGTTTGCGAAATGTAGAAAGGAGTTGTTGTTATGTTGAGGAATAAGGCCCACGCGAGCTTAGATCTACAGGTACCGCTATATGTGCCTGCTCATCTTTCTTACAACTTTTACAATTGGGGATAACCGAGAGGAGATATACCTCGCCATGATCCGATATCTACCAGCTTACTATCCGCTGCTGACTGCACACTTCCGTCTGTTCGAGACCGTCTAGGTCCATAGGGTATGAGTTGTTGTCCCACCTCCCAAAGTACCAGCTCACCTGGGGCCACCTTTTTGCACAAATATGTCCACTTAACCGATACAATAAAGCAAAGCCAACCTTCGGCTCAACGACCTTGACGCCGCCCAAAATAACAGTCAAGTCAACCATAACACCGCCTGATGCTGCCATGATGATGTCCCTTCCACCTTGTTTTATGAACCTCCCTCGCTGATGTCGACCATCAACCGTATCCTGCCATCATCTCCTCCTCGTCCTCAATGTCAATCACCTCTCTTCTCTGCTGCTGCTTCGCAATCGCCTGGGCGACAGATGGAGTCTTGTACGCAAACTTGGTGATGGATTGGTCCACCTTCGTTTTCTTCATCACTGCCGACTCGGCGCTGTAAAGCTTGTTGTAGAAGCTGACGACCCGTGGGTGCGCCATGACCTTGTCCTTCTGGAAGCGGAGCACCTGCAGACCCTGCTGCGTGGTAGCTCTACTGAGCGCGACGTATGCCTGTCCCTTTTCAAAGACCCTACCAAGGTCGACCTTGACGCGTTCAAGCGTTTGGCCCTGCGCTTTATGGATCGACAGAGCCCATGCAAGAATCAGAGGAAGCTGCTTTCGAGAAGCCTGGACCTCGCCAGTAGGAAGTTCCACCTTCCAGTCCTCCGGCTGACACAGAATGTCTCTCCTGGTCCCATCGACGGCGTGGAATCGCACCAATGGATACTCTGTGTTGTCGCCTTTCTCGATAGCAGCATTGGAAAGCGCGCTGGTGAAGGCCTTGATTCTTCTCTTCTTGTCCAGATCCTCATCGTCGTCAAAGTCACTGTTCGCTTTCAGCTCAAACGTTGCTTCGTTCATGAAACCAACGACAGTCCCGAGGGAGCCGTTCACGAGCGTCTCGTCCATATTCTTGATGAGCATGACCTGGGCATCCTTCTTTAATTCTATTACGGGAGGAGCCATCATGTTGGCAAGAAGTTTCTCACGGACCGCCGGTTCACCGGTATCGTACGCTTCGTAGCGGTAGACTTTGCCCTTCAAGGCAGCGAGTCGTTGTCTGTTCGAGTTCTCGACTTCATTTCTCGTCGGGAACAGTTCTGTTACTTCTAGCCCGTCATCAAAGGCCAGAGGTCTGCTAAGTTGTTGGAAGTTCTTGACAGTCCTGTCACTGATTCTTCCCAACCGCATCTCGTTGAGCATCTCTGCGAATTCTGGAAGTTGTTAGCCGCATGTTTTACTTCATATCTCGGAGTTGGACCACTTACCAGGATCCCTCTGACGGAACACTTCAGTCAACCCAATGGTATGGTCAATGGACATGTTCCACGTTGCTGCATCAAAGGCAAACTTAACATCCCTCTGCTTGTTCAGATCTTTATCTGGCACAGGAGGCAGCTGGAAGAAATCACCAGTGATGACCAGCTGAATACCACCCCAAGGCCTGCCGTTGTTTCGGATAATTCTACCGATCTGGGACAGCTTATCGAAGAGCTCGCCGTCAACCATGGAAATCTCATCGATGATGAGAACCTTGGTCTTGAGCCATCGGGTTTTGGCCTTTTGATTGCGCCTGATTTTCTTGACGAGCGTTTGGATATCCTCCTTGCCGAGACCGATGCCAGCGAAGCTGTGCAATGTCATGCCGCCAATATTACACGCTGCAAGGCCGGTCGAAGCTGTAACCGCCACTCTTTCCGGCTCCCGGGCAAACTTCTTTTTGAGTTCTGAGATGATCGCTCTCATCAGCACCGACTTTCCTGTACCGGCCGGACCTGTGAAGAAGACGCTTTGACCCTTTTCCACCACCAAGCTCTTCACGTGAAGCTGCTCGCCGCTCAATGTGATGGCTGACGCCTTGCTAAGGTGGGACGAAACGACCTTCTTGATCTCGTCCATGGGTATTTCCGTCTTGGGAGCGACCGAAGAAGACTTTTGCCTGTCTTTGAGCTGCTTCTTCTGCTCCTTGACTGCGCTTGCCGTAGTGTTCCATAGCATGGACCCCTTGGGCTTCGATTCCGGCGTGGGAGCATATCCGCTCTTCTCTTGTAGGTATTCTTCGGCATGTTTCCACTCTTCCTCCTTTGATTCCGGTTCCATCATCCAAGGTAGCTCGCGCTTTGGTTTCTTCACAGCGGCGGGCGGTTCAAAGTCGAAGTCATCGTCTTGTAGGCGGTCGCGTTTCGTGTTGGTATTGGGAGGAGGGTTCAGCTCGCGCTTGGGGGGTTGAAGATGCGATGGCGAAGACTCCGACCAAGAAAGAACACTGGTATGGGTCCCTGGCGGGGGCTCGCGGAACCGAGCTTCTTTCGCTTCCTCCTCCTGTTGCTTTTGCAACTCCCGATGCTGTTCAAGGCTTATCCGCCCAGTTGGGAGGACTGGCAAGGCGGATGGGGCTTCGAAGTCCAAGTCGAGGTTCTCGTCATCGCTGAAATCGTCATCCTCAATGTATACCGACGAAGTTACATCGTGCTGAGGTCGCTTTGTCGATTGCATGGTGAGATCAATCACATCTGGGGTATCATTGAAGGAATCGGAAGCGTTGTAGAGCGACGCGAACGCTCTGCCACTGCCACTGCCGCCGTAGTTGGGAGGTGGTCGCGGAGCACTATTCGCGGGTCGAGTCGTCAACGGGTCGGTAGTCGCTGAAGGTCTTGAACTGGCGGAAACGGCACCGCTAGAGGTACCACCGAACCCAGGTTTCTTGAACATGTCGGCGACGGATGTCCTAGACTGAGAGGCGGCTGAGGGGGCGCGTGCGGGACTGCTGGAGGGAAAGAGTTGCTGCTTCAGGGAAGCGTTGTTGTTTATTGACGAAGCACCGGGCTTCGACTTGTTGTTGTTGGCCTCGGCGGCCTTTGCTTGAACTGCCCTGCCAAACATGATGTCTTCGTCGTGGAGTGCTTCGAGTGGGAAAGCGGCGCACTTGGGGGCAGAGTTGTGTACATGGGCTCGCGGAGGTGCGCGGTGCACGAGGACGGCTTGGAAGGTTGACCAGTTCGGGGAAAGGTTCAGGTTGATGGTGGCCCGGTGCAAGAGCAGGTGGTGACCGGCAAGCAGCCCAGTCTTCATACAGCTTTCGACCCCTCAGAGGGACGGGGCCACCACTTGTCGAGTGCTAAGGTATCGTTGTACGCTAGTTGCACTATTAACCCTTTCGGTCGAGTTGGGCGAAAAGTCTTGGCTCGGATTGGATCATTGAATTCCAGTTGTCATCTCCTTCCATTTGGCACAAAAAATGGCACATCATAGCGATACCAGTTAACGCGTTCGTCTAGGAAAATCGCGTTCGTTTGATTTCAATAAACGCGGAGGACCGTGCACGGAGCGATAGGGATCCAGACAATGTGAGGGGCTCCCCTGCAAAATGTTTGCAGTGCCCCTGGCGCTTTTGGGGGCAACCATGGCAACCACGGTGAAGACCCAGAGACCAAAACATCAAACAACCCTCACCTCGGTGAGAATACAAAAAGGTACCGCGGAACATGGGTAGCCATGTCTTTCTTTAACTGCTAACATCCACATCGCACCGCACCTTTGTGCGATTACGATGACGTATATCACCAAGCCGAGATATTCATGGGACTTATATAAGTTTAATTTCCTCACCTCCGATGAGAGACCTGTGATGGAACATATGTCCAACCATTTTCACAAGATGTTTTCTCCCCTCTCCTGTTGTACATAGTACACCGGCCAGAGAGATCAGAGCGGGGCAACGAGACTGTACATCATTCTGCCAGTCTATCCTTTTTGCTTGCATTCATAAAGCAAGAGCTAAATGCTGCTCACAATGTCTCGAATAGATCAGGTGATAAACATCGGTGCAGATGCACAACTGTGATCGTCACCCGTCCGATATACATACCTTTTACCAACGACCGGAGAACCTGAGGGGTACAGAACCCAAACTGGCGGGCCATCAAGAAAGAAACAATCCACGGTCCGCGTGACGGCCCGTGTTGCCATACTTACCTATTCCAGAACATTTCCTGTGAGCACTTCTTGGTGGGTGTTTCCCATGGGGTTCCCATGGATTTCCCTTTCGGACAAGTCTCACCACGGAAATGTTCATTCGGACATGCCGTAGCACTAAAAAGCGGTGGTCGAGGAGGATTCCAGGGACGATCCGGCCACCGCCAAAAGACGGCTTCTAGTCACTGCTAGTACAAAGTGCCGTCGATTCGTCGAACCAAACTTGACCCAGCCCAGCTTGTAGGACCCCCGTTGTGGAACCGTAACAGAGCACCGACCCATAGTTTTCTCCCCTTCACAAGGTCAGCAGTTGGTCACAGATATAAACAAGAGAAACATCTCTGCTTCTTTCCACTCATTTCGAGTGCGTGAATCAAATGGCGCAAGACACAATCGATCCGCAAATGCAAACCGGGAATCCTCAAGACATCCCATGCCTCCACAGGATCACCCAGCTTCGGTTTTTTCTTGTTGGCCGAGGATATCCATTCCATGTGATGCCAATGCTTGGCTCGGTAATCACGGTCGCAGATAGGTTCTTGGATATGAGCTTGAGCAAGAGTCAAGAAAAAGCTTTCCGTCGAGAAGCTTTTCAATGGGAGGTTGGATTTGCTGGGCGGTGGCTGATGATTTCTGGGCGCATGACCTGGTAGTTGGAGTCAGATGTGGGATCTCTCTTGAAGTCAACAATGGGACGGAGACGATTCGAAAAAAGATGATGGGAATATGAAGAGCCGGCGGCTTCGGTTTGATATATGCGTGGAGTTACACACAAGACACCATGATGGAGTTCGAGTCGGATGTAAAACCCAGTAGCAAAACGTCATGGTATAATTGGTAATAAACTGGCCGATTTCCGACCCTGTGTTCGCAAATGTAGGTAGGTCGTCGACGGAATAGAGTCGGACAGCGGTCGGATGGTGTCGTGCCGATTAACAATACGTAAGCACTATCTTCAGCCTCCTTTACCGTACTTCCAGCTACCATGCCGCCGGTTCGGCGGTCCTTAGCCTTATCTTTAGGAAGCTTCCATGGCGATCGAGACTCGTCGTCGTACGGTACCTGGGATGGGAGGTGAGAGAAAGAGCGTTATATATGGGAATATCAGTCACGCCAAAGAAGAAAGAGGGGACAGCCGCAAACGTGGATGTCATGACCGGGCAGTGGCAGGCTTCGTCCATCGTCACATCGAAACACAAGACCGCTATTTCGAGATGCATCCCTTGAACTTTGTGTTCCTCTACAAGGCCGAATGATAGGAAGTCCGGCCCTCCGCAGACTCTTGTGACCCCCGTGTTACTGCAAGCACATGCCGCACAGCAATGCACAAAAGACCAAAGATGGAATATGCATTGCAGAATGTAGCTTTTATACAGAACCGAATACCGGATTCTATCAAACCGTGCAGACCCATCCCATCATCCCACTTCAGTGCTGAGATGGATGGAAGCAGGAGGTTGGTTCCCGTCCCCATGGAAGTCCCTTTCTGCCTTTGTGAACGATGCCCCACCTGTATCCAGCTTTTGCAGCGCTGCTGTTAGCCACCATTGGGGAACGCTCCACCAATCCCACAATATGATTGGCCGTTTCTCGACCGCCAAGGTTCTCTTGACGGTATCGGACCCACAATCCCAGTCGGGATTGAGCACGTCCACTTACAAGTTGTTTAAACCACATGGGTTTGGTACTGTGCGCGCAGACCGGTGCCCGTGGCGCAGACGCCTTCTTCTCCATGACGGGCCATGGGTGATGGATCATGTCCTGCCAGTCAATGTTGCCAAAGAAAATCTGCCTCTCTTGGCAGATGATAACTCTGCCGGCCTTTGCCAGGTTCTCGATGACTTTTATCTTGCGCCATTCCCCTCTGTCGTCTTCCCGTCCCGGTCTGCTTCAATGTTGACCTTTCATTCATCGCTTCTTTCCTTCTTTTTCTTTTCGGGTTCGGAAGTCTTGCGCGGTGTTTATTGTTGATCACCTGCCGTCCGCCGTCTCGAAGCATCACTCATTGGCACCTTTTAGTGGCACGGTTTACGACTATCACCTGCTACTACTACAACATTCCAGTACTATAAGTTGAAGCTGATCGCGACTGGTAACGGAAAGAAGGATTTTCTGCTTGTCGAGGTCTCGTTGTTCAGTTGCGACTGTTATCAAGTCTTGAAGGTCTAGGCTATCGCACCCGGTAGCGACTGCGACGACAACGCAACTTACGGTTACGACCAAAGCGCGCTACCTTCCCGCACCAAGTGACGTCGCCGCTGCTATTCTATTTGGCTTGGCGCTCGAGGTCGAATTCGACCGAAAGGGGCGAGAGGGGGGAACCCGGAGGGAGAGAGACAAACACCAATCTTGCAAGGCACAAACAAAATCCTAACTACAGCCCGGCGAAATCCTTCGGCTGCTCTTCCGCCTTCGCTTTCCGATACCCGATATCCTTCAACGGTCGTTTAGCATCCTTCCGTCGCCACAGCTTCCTAACACCACGCCGCTTTACTTCTGTACGCTACAAAGCTCCATTGGCTTCCGGCTCCTAGCCAGGTTACTAATTGGCTATTTGTTGGTTGGAATAGCGTTCGTGGTTCGTCTTGGATCTTTCTTTCAGAAACGAAACACAGGCGCATCTTCTCCAGAAGCCAGCCGGTTCAGATACACACAACAGCAGGGCTGAGGCTGAGTCAGGATCCGCCAGCGCGCGCCACTAGGTCATCATCGGGCAACGAGCAAGAATATCGGTTGACCGGGACATTGGGGATCCCCCGGCCTAGAAAGAGGGAAACGAAACAAGTACAGGTCCCGTCTGCGATTAAACTATCGCAGGGCCATCCCGTCCCGTTAGCTCCGACATCTTGGACCCTGTTCCTACGAAGGACCCCAGGCCACCAGCCTCCTCCGCCCCACATCAAAATAGAAGGAGGAACAGGTCAAATCTTCTTGTGTCTGGGCATCAGGTCAGAGTGAGTCGCTTTTGTTCGACTTTTCGCCTTCTGGTCTTGCTCATCAACAGTATATCCCTTCGACTTTTGCGCCAACTGCTTGCGGAGCACACGACGACTACTGGGTTTTCTTACGGCTTGTCCGTACAAGACACGACAGGATGGCGTGGGACAAGCTTTCCATCACCAGGCCCCACCTGGTGTACATCATCCTGGGCGGCTTCACGTCTCTGTTCATGCTGTGTTCTTCCATCATCAAGGAGCGCATGTACATTGGTGAAGCCACGGTGGCCACTCTCTGCGGCCTTATCTTTGGCCCTCATGCTGCCGGCCTTATAGACCCCATCGAATGGGGTAATACAGATATCGTTACGATCGAGTTCTCCCGCCTCGTTCTCGTCGTCCAGTGTTTCGCCGTCGGAGTCGAATTGCCAAAGTTCTACATGGAAAAGCACTGGAGATCCGTCACATTCCTCCTTATTCCTGTCATGCTCTGGGGCTGGCTGATCACCAGTCTTTTTGTCTGGTGGCTGATTCCACCCCTGAACTGGCTCGACAGTCTGGTTGTTGCTGCCTGTGTTACGGCTACGGATCCCGTCCTCGCTTCATCCGTTGTCGGTAAGGGCAAGTTCGCAAAGAGAGTGCCCAAGCATTTGCGAGATCTGCTCTCTGCGGAATCCGGCTGCAACGATGGCATGGCTTTCCCCTTCATCTACCTTTCTCTATACCTCATTCTAGACCACCGTGAGGCCCGAGAGGTATCATTCCATTGGATCGTCTTCACCATTCTATACGAGTGCGTTTTCGGCGCCATCTTTGGCTTCATGGTCGGCTATATCGCACGCCACGGTATCAAGTATGCAGAGAGACATGAGCTGATCGATCGAGAGAGTTTCCTCGTCTTCTACTTTGTCCTGGCCCTCTTTTGCGCTGGGTCTGGTAGCATCCTAGGCGTAGATGATCTTCTTGTCGGCTTCGCTGCCGGCGTCGGTTTCTCCAACGACGGTTGGTTCACAAACAAGACGGAGGAATCCCACGTATCTAACGTCATTGATTTGCTCCTCAACTTGGCATACTTTGTCTACCTCGGCACCATCATTCCTTGGGAGCAGTTCAACAACTTCGAGATGGGACTGGGCGCTTGGCGCTTGGTCGTTCTCGCCATCATGGTCATTCTCTTCAGACGAATCCCCATCATGATGGCTCTGAAACCATTGATACCCGACATCAAGACATGGCGCGAGGCTTTGTTTGCTGGTCACTTCGGTCCCATTGGTGTCGGTGCTATCTTTGTCGCCATTCTGGCGCGCGCTGAGCTGGAGCATGAGGATCCTGTCCCCCTTGCCGATATCTCCAGCGTTAACCCGGACCATCCGCACTTCCACCTGATCCGACTGGTGTGGCCCATTGTTACCTTCTTGGTGGTGTCTTCGATTATCGTCCACGGCTCATCAGTCGCCGTGTTTACGCTCGGCAAACACATCAACACCCTTACCATCACCATGTCATACACGCAAGCCAACGAAGATGGGCCTTCCTGGATGAACCGCTTGCCCCGCATCACTTCGACTTCCCGCTCTCAAGCTAGGAACACGTCGGATACCGAAGATGATATGAAGATGCCTGAATTCCCCCCTGGCACGTTGCCCCCTACTGGTCTTCCCGGTACCTTCTTGCGTCGCCAGAAGGAAGAGGATAAGGATACCGGGCGTCCTGCGGGAAGCCGGTCATCATCGGCCAACGGCCGGCGTCGGAGAAAGAGATGGGATGACGGGATCGGACCCGGAGGCCCTATTAGCCAGTCAGCAATCTTCCCCCAGCGCCGAAGCCAAAGCGAACACGCAATCGCTTGGCCTCATGATGAGATGTCTCCTGAGCCATCTGACACTACGCGGTTGTCACCTTCAGATGTCTTGACTACGCGTCGCTCGGCAAGAAAGAGTGAAAAGGAAAGATCATCTGATGAAACCGCCTCCCCCTATGAACCGAGCCCCACCTCTGGACAGAGGGATCAGGAACTTGACTACTATGACGAAGGCGACCATGTCATTGTTGAGGATCGCGAAGGAAATGTTCTGGCCGTGGAACCCCCTGCTACTGGCGAAGGCGAGAATCCAGTGGAAGCTCTCAAGGAGAAGCTTGAGGCTGAGGCTGGGCCATCGGGATGGAGCTATGACGCCTTGAAGAAGAAGATCCAGAACTGGCGTGAGGAAGAAATGGCAAAGCGCAAGGCGAAGGAGAAGTCTACTAGGAGAAGTGAACCGGCCAGAGCGTACCAGTTCGGTACAACGGTTAGTACCGCTGATGCATACCCTATGCGCTTATTCAACTAACATTTTGATGCAGATTATTGTCGAAAATGAAGATGGCGAGGTTCTCAAGAAGTATGAACTGCCTTCAGGGAAACCAGAAAACGATTTTGTTTCCCAGAGCTTGAAGTACATGGGTATCAAGGCAGGGGACAAGTCATCGGTCGCAGGAGGTGCAGCTGGTGGCGAGGGCTCGGCCACTAGGCCGGCCAAACCAACGAAACGCCCTACGTGGGCTTCGGCCGTGGTTGGTGGCGGCGATGCATCGAAAAAGAAGAATGCGGTGGAAGAACAAGAAGAGGACGATCGTCATATTCGCTTCACTATTGGTGGTGTTGGCCAACGCATGAACAAGGAGGACTTCATCAGAGAGATGCAGAAGCTGGACAAGAGTACGCGCAAGGAGATTGTGGACCAGTCCAACGCATCGAGCGCTGTCAAGAACCTAGCCAAAGCGGACCTTACGCCTAAGCAGCCACAGCAACCGCAGCAGCAGCAACCGCAGCCGGCGCAGCGCAGAGGATCTCCTGCTGGATCTGTCAAGTCCAGCCACAGCAAGGGTAGCTCCACGAGACAAGGGCGTCCTGAGAAGTCGGAAATGATGAGCGGAGGTAGCAATGCTGAAGGCAGTGAATCGCCATCGAGGTCAAGGTCGAGGTCACCTTCGCTCCTCACGGCAGAGGGAGGATCAGCAGCCCCAAGCAGAGACGTCCCAGAAACAGCAGCAGAGCGGAGACGTAGGCTAGCGGTGCTCCAGAGCGTTGGAGACGACGGAGAAGGAGAAAACGGCGAGACGCCAGCGGAAAGACGACGCAGAGAGGCTGCTCTGGGCATGTCTTCGGCCGCAGCGGAGGACGAGGATAGCGAGGATGATGATACCCCCAGGATCCCGCCGCCGAGGAGAGGGATCCGGTTCGCGGAGCCGACCAGGCGGGAGACTTGAGTTAAACTGATTGGCTGACTTGGTGAATAATGTTTGGTACGAGGATCGGGCATGAATGAGGTGCATATATGTGTCTATGGACGATGAAATGGAAGAGTAATGAGATGGAGGGGGGTTCTTTGTTTTTTTTTTCCATGTTCACTTTTCTATATAGATATTTTGAGCGAGGACTGTACATGCAGCGCCGGCAATATCAAGTTTGCATTGGCAGTATCGAATGACTTGTGAATATTGTGCGTGAATATGTGAGGACCAAACTGAATTTGAGATTCATCCCATTGACATGGCATGGCATTGCACCCGCCATGACTGCAGGGGTGGAAAAAGGGGCGAGTTGGAAAATCTGGGGAAGGATATGTACCTAACCGCTTAATCATCGGTCCCGTGACTGCGCCATGCCTGATATGGCCTAGCGTCCGATAAGAAAACTCGTCATGGTCGGTGCTTGCGAACCTCGAGTCGAGGTCCAACTTTTTTGACTCCAGCTCACTGTCCACTGTCCAGCAGAGTTGCCCGTCGAAAAGCAGGTTGTTTTGCCCACGCGCTGTGTCTGTATCCACTTAATCCGATTTCTCCGATTTCCCAATTGCAACAAACATCCACAAACCCGATAACATTACCTCAATTCCATATCTGTCGGGTCCAAGTCATCACCACCACCAACAACAGTCCTTCTATCCATCCCACCACCCACCCACATAATTCAAAATGGTCCAGCTTACCGAGGTCGAGGACGAGCACTTCCAGCAGCCGCAGGTCGGCCCTGAGGAGGACGACGAGGATTTCACTGACACTGGTGAGTGAAGCATTCCTCTACTGTCGAGGACAAACAAAGAGAGAGGAGTCTCGGGCTGGAGGGGTTGTAAGGACCTGTACGACTACGTCACTGTAGCCATCACCCATTACCGATGGCATCGCGAAGCCACCTATTCTCTCGTACCGCGACGCCAACACCGAAACGACAATCTTACAGACGCAGTCGCCAGCCACTATCAAGATACCTACACGCCTACCTTCAACATGCAACATACTTCGAGTCCTGCCAGCCCAACAACCCACGCGCCATGCCGCCCACCTTCCAGCCCAGCTTAAACCTCTCTAGCCCCGAGCCTCTCTCGATAGACCACATCATCATCATGACTCTGTTCTTGCTCTCGAACAGACAGATAGTCGGAAAGACAAGGTCAAACCCACTAACCCCACGCCTCTACCTATAAACAGACTCCGAGATCTCCGTCGATTCCGACTACGAGTCCCAAGAGACCTTCGCGGACCGCCTGTACGCGCTGCGCGACATGGTCAGCCCCACCACGCGCGGCTGGTTCTACCACAAGTACTACACCACCACCAACTTCGTCAAGTCGACGCTTTCCTTTGCCGGCCGCGCCGCCTGGGCCGTTTCCGTTTCGGGACTGCTGATCGGCGTCCCCTTCGCCATCGCCTTCGCTGAGGACCAGAACTACGCTGCTATGGAGCAGGAGGCGCGCATGCGCGAGCTTGGTACTGATGTCTTGACCGCTGGTGGTGAGGGACAGGCAGGTGCCGCTGAGAAGACGTTGGCTGCTATTGGTGGGGAGGGGGCCAGGCCTGCGCTCTAAGGAGGGAGGCAGCGAGTCTTATTGTGGAAATGAAAAAAGAAGATGAGCGAGGGATGGATGGTTGTGGTGAGCCGGAAGATGTGGAGGGGAGAGAGGGATGGCTGGTCAAAGGGCGGCGGGTTGGGAACCAGCGATTTCAAGATGGGGACCGTTTGGGGAAAAGAGCTCCGAGTTCTTTCCGGCGGAGGGCCTTGATCGGATACAACCAAATCAACAACCGGTTTTACAACTTGACGCAGTCTGATCAGACAAGACCGGCCAACGAAACGACGGCTACGGAATTCCGTTCCTGGGCGAAGAATAGAAGAAGGCCAGCATCGTTGACCAGCTTACGATGATCGTCTCGCCATCCCTCACGTTTGGCATTCCCCATCTCTCGAAATTCCACTCACTTCTCCCCGCTCGAACACATCATCACACACTGTATATTATCTGTTGGGTATTTTTGGGTTGTCCGCCACTTTGCATTGTCGTTGTAATGGTATTCTTCAGAAGCGTGCCGCGGGAATGAAGGGAGTCTAAAAGGAAACGGGGAGAGAGATAGAGCATCTATGATTCTCCAACGGCATGTTTATGATGAACAGCACCCATATCCGCTTATTGTACAAAAAGTAAGGAGAAAAATGATGATGACGAAGAATGCCTCTACTCGTATCGTTTGTCTCCAGTATTGAGTGTCTCATTTCTGGAGCGCCGTTGTATATATAGCCTAGGCTCCGTGTACGGTTACGCAGAAAGAGCCGGTAGGACTCTCGAGCGAGTGTAAAAAGTAACAGAACAATTAGAGCCAATACTTCACAAGGTCCTCATAGCAGACATGACTGACACTGCATTCACTCACTGTGTTAAAACTGAATTTATCGTCAACATCCCTGTCACGAGGACCTATACAAGAGCCGGACTGTTTTTAGCCGTAGACAAAATTCGACAATGATTACAGATTTTGTTACTGAACACGTTCACAACCTGTTGTCAACTGGGAAGCAACACGAATTCAACCGTAAGCTAGCTACCAAATCGTCTCTAAACAGACAGGGAAGTAATTGTCAACCGAAACGTAACATGTCCCTAAAAAGACGTTTTTGACAGCCCAGATGTTATCTATCGATTATTGTTACTGTCATGGTGGTCATTCGGACTATCCCGCCAACTGAGCCATGTCCTCGTGCAAAAGGATACAAGTGAACGAGGTTGTCAAACCTTGCCAAGTGGATGGTTTATATTATATGGTTGTCAACGGCCGTGGCCGTGACAGTGACGAGCCAGTAAGCTCAAAATATCCAAACGACACTTCATCTCTCCCACTGCGTTACATGACCTATCTGCTACTTATCAAAACTTGTCCTACACATATGCAAGCTGACCTCGTCCCAGACAAATTCGTAGTTGGTCGTTTATTATCAACCCACCCCCCCCCCCCCAACACACACACCAATATTATTAAGGGCAACTCAAAGCTGATAAGACTGGTATGCATACTCTATAGCCATGTCACAGGTTGCCAGCCCTGTGATGGAAGTACTGATCACACAGAGGTCAAGCGATAAAACATTTCATTTATTAGACTTATACGAGAGAAAACAAGGGGGGGGGGGGGATCTTGACTATATGTACAGACAGACAGATAGATATGGGCAGATGGAATTCAAGATCCACAAGAAAAAGATACAGGCAAGGAAAGAAGGGCACATGTAAAAAGCGAATGTGATATAGTAGTTTGTTTGAGTTCTTTTGTTTGGGTGATGTTATGTGCAAATGTGATGGGACAGTGACCGGCGGGCTGGTTTGGCTTGTTAATGGATTTCCTGAACCCATCTTTCTCCACCTACCCATTTCGTCCGTGTATCCATGTTGTCCAACAACGTATAGAGGATGTCTGTGTGTTGTGTGCGAAGAAGTTAAAAGGAATAAAGGGGGTTAGTCGTCGGACTAGGTAGAGGGGTAGTTAAAAGTTTCAACGCTTTTTTTTTTTTTTTTTTGGGTTTCTCGCTCTTTCTATTTTCATTTKTTTTGGTGGTCGACAAAACAGTCTCATTGTCCAAAGCTGATATGAGTCCTGTGAGCATCTTGGAGTGCTGTGTTTCATTTCTCGTCAGTTATTTCCACACATACACCCAACAGCTTCATAAGAGGAGAAAGACTTACTCTTCAAAACAGTGAGCTGACCGGTCCTATCTCCACAGGCAATCTGCAGCCCGCTGCCCTCCTTGAAGTCAAGAACTACGCTGTTAGGCAGCTCTTGCATCTCCATCTCCGGCTCATATGGCATCTTGAACTCGCTCATGTGGAATCGCTTAACGGCCTGGGCCTGGAGCGAGGCCGAGACATTCTGCGCAGGGCTCAGGATGAGAAAGCCGTGGCTGTCGAGGCACACGGTCCGACGCTTCCAGAGGAGAGTGTCGGGGAACTGGACGTTCACGTCGCCCATAAAACAGACGATGGTCGGGGGCTGAGGCTGCGAAGCTGGTTGGGGTGGTTGCTGCACCTGCGGTTGAGGTGCTGACGGTTGGGCCTGGCGGGAAGGCTGAGGAGGCGTTCTGTGCTGCTGGGAGATAACCGTCCGTACTTCAGGCGGAGACATTGGGTTCTTCCTCGCGGGCTGAACTTCGGGGACATCCTCCTCGACAAGAGTGGGCGAGATGTTGGGCGCGCCGTTCTTGCGGTTAGGGACGATGTTAGACAGACGGCGCATAAAGCGCGACGCACGACTTCCATCCTTCTTGCCACTGGACGGGCTGAGAGTGGAATCAGCGTTCGAGTGGCTAGATCCAAGTCGTCTCTCATCTTCCGCATGATAAGGGGAGCCGTGCTCGATTGACGATGCTTTGCTGCCAACACTGTCACGGCGAGACGACTTGAATGACAAGGCGGGCTGGACCGTCGATTGGCGAGACGGCGATCGGGGCGAAGCAAGACCGGCAGGTAGCTCATCCGATGACGGGCCCTTGCCAAGCCGGTCCTTCATGAACTCCTTGACGACCGCCATGGAAGAGCGTTTTGTAGAGCTGGCATCGTCCTCCGCCGTTACACTCTCTGGCCCTCCCTTCCTCGAGAAAGTACGCTGTTCCTCGGACTGAGACTGGTACTCTGGCGCGGTTTGCGACGGGGCGAAATGATCACCGGACTGCATATCTAACGGGGACTGCTTCAGTTCTAAGCGCACAAAATCCGCTGGGTCAGCCTTCTTCGAGTGTGGGGCTTTTGAGTAAGGCTGTTTGTATGGATCTGTTCTGACTATGCGGGCGGTCACTTGAACCGGATCAGGCCTGCCCCTTGGTACGGCTCCCCCCTCAAACATGGAAAGTCGATTTTGTATGGATCCGGACCTACCAATCTGCGACTGCGGATTTGCTGACGTCCTGGCTCCCGTGACGGATGATGATCTATCGGCGACGGATGGTGATCTCGACGGTGTCTCACGCACACTGGGTTTCCGAACTGCGAAGAAAGTAGTAGCAGGTCGCTCTTTCGGAGCGGGGTCCGGCGGCCCAGCAGGGGAGCCGGACAAAGTCTGGAGTGCCTTGATTCGCTGCGAAATGCTCGAGCCAATCTTGCCGCTTACTGGCCTTATGTCTTGTTGTCCCGTTTTCTGGAGGAACGCAGCGCTGGTCGAGAGAGACCTAGATGTGCTAGCTTGGACATTCGCAGGCGAAAGCAACGTGTTCCTAACCGGACTGGATACAGTCCTCGAGAATCGCGGTGCGGATGAACCAGTCTCGATCATCGAATTTCTCTTGTATGACACGTCACCGGGGGACAATGAGCCAGGTGACTTTGACACGGTGATCGGCTTGGCTTCTTGTACGGTTGCCGACTGCAACTCATTCATAAGCCTGTCGTCATCCGAAAGGCTGACCATCGATAACCGCTTGTCCCTGTCAACTCCATCGTAACCTGGTCGAAGAGGCTCAAATGCAGACTTTGGCCTCGCGCGGGGAGTCTCGACAGCCAACGATTCCCTCCTCTCTGGAGCCTCAGATTGCCCTTCCTGGGAAGACACGTTAACTTCAGGCACGCCACCCTGGCCTGGCGTGATAATTTCTGGAACCTCCTGGTTAGGCTCATCGGCCGAATGCTTGCCGTCCCGAGTCGAAAACTTGGAAATCGGTATTGGGAGTTCAGACGATGGTGATCCGTGATCTTCGGCATTTGTGGCTGCAGCAGAGTTGTCGACTTCCGGGGTGGTTCCTTCTTTCGCTTCTGGGGAAATTGCTGCTTGGTTGTCTGCACCTTCCTCTGCATTTCGTGATGCATCGTTTGCTCCCGAGGACCTGGATATCGGTAAAGCCGGTGCCAAAGCTGCACCTCCTTCCTCCCGTGCCGCAGCACTCTCAACCACAGTTACAGGCGTTCCGGTCGTTTCTTCTTGGCTGTTGTCGGCTTGTGAGTCTGCCTTAGTTTCCGCCGCTAGCTCCTCCTTCTCTTCGACATTCTCGACTGACTGCGCGGGAGGCGCGTCAGTCCGATCTTCAGTAGGTGCAGCTGCACTCATAGTTGCAGGCTGTTCGAGCAATGTTGGCGCGCCTTCGAGGCTCTCTTCCTTGTCGGCGAGAACGGTTTCATCTGTGGATTCCGAAAGAGAAGAAGCTTGTGTAGATTCGCCCAGATCTGATGAGGTCGCAACAGTTGCTACGGGTGAGGTTGGGTGAGAATCCGTGCGCATATCGACAGGCGAATGATCGCCAGCGGCCTCCCTGTCCACTCCCGAGTCGCCCTGGGAAGTGGTTATTAAGGGGTTGTGCAAAGATTGGGCTTCACCATCCGTGGGCCCCTGATTAGCGCTCTCGAGGGCCGCCAGTGGTGTTGTGACGTCTGAGGCTGGTTCTGAGAGCTGGAATGAGCTTGGCGCAGAAGGCTCTTCGCCAGCACCTTCAGTAGGATTTGTTGGCGTGGAATTCGAACTCATCATCTTCTTTTTCTCCCTCAGTTTCATCGCCTTCAGTAGCCGTGCCTTCTCAGGTGTTATGGCGGTCTGCTTGGTTGGCGGCGGCGGGGCCAATGTGGGGATATCTAGCTTAGTAGGGGCCACCTCACCGTCCACTCCACCACTAGAAATAGGCCGAGCGGATTCAGTTTCAGTGGCCTTGGCAGCAGCCAGGTCCGCTGTCGAATCGGCCGCCAGGGATCTGTTCTCTGCGTCTTCCTTGATTGTCGACGACTCTAGCCCGTCTTCATCTTGTTCTTCAGCTCGGCTCTTTTTGTTCAAGGCTTTATGAACCTTGAGGCCTACGGGGATCGTCGAGACCGGCCTGTTCTCCCCAGTTCCAGGCGTTCCTGTTCGCGGTCGCCCGACACTATCCACCGAAGGCCTGGGTCCAAGCTTTACGCGCGGCTTGTAAGAGCCGTAGCCGTAATAATCAGTTTGGCGAGAGCGAGATGACTGCGAGGACATGCGCCTCCCCGAGTCATCGATCGTACTTGTGGGCGACGAGGGTCGCAAAACTCCGGCAAGAGAACGGGCATCGGCGTCATGTGTGGCGTCTGGGTTGCTGGCGAGGTCCGAGTCCTTTGAAACACCACTCAAGGCATCTTCCCGGTTCCGTCCTTCCTCGTCCGCTACTGATTCCGCCTCTTTCTCTCTTCGTTCTTGTTCTTCCTCCTCGGCAGCCTCTTCCAACAGTCTTTCGCGAAGGGAGTCTGTGATGGACGAGGTGGAAGCAGTCGACGTATGCAGCGAGCATGCGGCTGAGAGCTTGGTGTCCTTTAGCTCTGAGGCGGAGGCGATCGAGAACTCGGTATCGTAGGGTGAAAGGAATTCGCAAATGGCGCTGAAGTGAACGGTTACTCGAGCTATAACACGATTGGCAAGCTAGGTAAGTCTTTCCTCCCTTCAGGCAATATCATAACATGGTTATCCCAGGGGCAGATGAAAGAGAAACACGAACCTTGAACCAGCCTCGAGCAACCCTCAGGCAGGTATTTGAGGATGACGTTGCGGCGCCTATATCGCATATAGCCATACAATGGCGACTTATCCTCGTACTCGGCAATCGCATTTTGTACCTCGACGATACCGCCGGTGCCCTGTCCTAGCAACTCGAGCTCATCACGACTGGCATATTTTAGGAGGAACCTGGGCGCGGTAGGCACCGTGTTAGCGAATCGACGACGCTGGTTTGCGGCGCAGGGGAAGTAAAACAAAAACAAGAAAATAACAAGGTTTAATGGACAATGGAAGGTGGACGGCGCGATCTTGGGAGATGAAGGAAGCCAGGCGCTTCGCGACCAGGAAGCAGGATGAAAGAAGGAGGAAGGACGGCACGGCAGTAGGACTTACCATCCTCCAGGTTCGGCAAGCGCAGCCTCGTGGGCTTCCTTGACTGCGGGATTGTCCAACCCATTCAACGACATGTCTGGTTATTTCTGGCTTGGCTTTTGTCGCGCAGTGACCTTGTTGGCCAACGTTTCTCGTCACAACTGCAGGCCGGTCGGAACGGTTGGTTGGCTTCTCGAGATCAAACAAGTCCGCACTAGATATTGTCGGCGCCGATGTGGGTATGCGAAGGGGCGCACAAGCTCTGTATGTGTCCTCTAGTGTGCGTTGTGCACCTGAATGCTGCTGCGAGACGGGAGAGCGGCGGGCGGCAGCGATGAAGCAGCAGTTTTTAGATCTCCTAGATCACCTCAGGGGTGCTTGGACTGATCTACCTCTACAGACCTGACGCGCAGTAGGTAGGTACGGTACAGCAGACGTATCCGGGCGCCGGGCTCGGGTGCGCGAGTACGCGACGTGTAGGCAAAGGTCGGTTATGTGGTTGCGGATCGATGATCGTGCAGGTTTCGTCCGGGCCTCCTTGGTTGAACCGAGCTTCCATTCATGAAGCACTTTCCCACTCAAAAATTTGTTGTAGGGTCCTGTGTCGCTCGGACGGTCGAGAAACGCGGGGAGCTGCCCTGTCTTTGGTGCTCAGGGCAGACGAACATGAAACCGGGGGTGGTCGCGCGAGCGTTGCAGCCGCTGTCAGGCTCGGGCGGTGGTCAGTGAGCTTGTGCGGCGCCAGACAGGAAGTGATTCGTGGGTAGGTAGTATTCGCAAGGTTCGTTTCGGTTTGTTCCTAGAGTAACGAGCTTCCTTTGGTTGTCTACTGGGTCGAGGGTAAGTATCGAAAGCTCGAAAGCAGGCCAGCCCAAGAAGAATCGATCGCAAGTCGGATCCGACCGAGGTGGAGCTTGAAGACTCCAGAGGTAAATGCAATGACGTTGAAACAACCTTTTTCACTGTAGGTCGCCCAAGAAGTCTATAAATAATGATGCCGGTAATGAGGGTGAAGAAGTGAAGGTAGAGATTGCAAATTAGCCTGTCTGTGGATAGAGTTGGGCACCCAGACAGACGAGCCAAAGAGCCAGAGTGGAAGGGCCAAACAGAAACTGAAGTTTGCGCAGATTTGAGATTTGTCCTTCAGCTTGTGCGCGACAACTCTAGAGTTTTCGGAGCAACCGCAAAGACTCAAACCAACAAAGGGCAACTTGAATGAACTGAACTGAACGAATGAGAAACCCAACAGCGGGAGGCGTGGGAGAGAGCCGATAGCCGATAACTGAAAAGAATGGATGTAGTAATGGACGTGATGTTATGCGATGCAATAGACTGAAGAGAATGAATGACTGTGGGCAAGGTATCGGATGCGCTTCTGCTTGATTTGCAAATTGTAAAGGGAGCGCCTGGGCTGGGGGGAAGTTGATCGTGAACTGGAACTTCCCTTGGGCACGCACAACGGACGGGTACCTGGCGACTACCGGCGACTTAGCGTCCAGCGCCCGGGGAAGCCATGCCATGCGTGTCGAAACGAAACATGGGATCCAATTCCACCAATGCAGGTCGCCAGGGTACGCTCGTCTTATTAAAACACAGTGCGCCGCTCGCGCTTCTTTTGTCACCCACCCGGCCATTTCCCACGCGGTTGTGGAGGGGCATCCATCTTGAGGCTCTCTGCAGTGGCTTCTCTGCCTTGTTCTCTTGAGAACAAAAGGGCTCCTCTTTGGTGTGCCGAACATAATGCGGCGCCAATGTGTGCCTGACAGAGCTCTTCATCCAATCATACATCAAGTTTCCATCCCCAACGATCGTGAACCGAGCATGACTTCACGCTTGCTGTGCTGCGTGAGTGCGTGCTGCCCGACCCCTGGACTGCAACTTAAACTTGGAGATATGCACACACTCACACTCACACTGTATCTCAATTGTTCTAGCCCCCTTTTGGGATAACAGCCCCGCCCTCTCGTCCCGTCCGGCCGCCCTACAACTGCATGAGGAAAAGAAGGCCTGAAGAAGAACAAAAGAAGGAAGGCAGAAATGAGGGCCGGCCTCGCCATGCCCGGCGACCTAACTGCACTTGTGAAATCTGCCAGTTCTGTGCTTCTTGCCTGCATATGGAACCCCTGAACCGGCCCGGAACGACAATCTTGTAACGCTTATAATTTTCGTCACCCCAACAACTCCCCAAGAGACCATGTTGGCAAGAGATCTGAATGGGAATCTCATCACATCTGTAGGGAAATGAGTCGGTTCACTGGATTTTCTTCTTTCTTAACAAACACTCACTCTCTCATGAATCGGATATCACCTAGCGTACTGCTACACTCCTACTAACCCATACCATCATCAACCTCCGCGTTGATCGACGACGGGCAATCACATTAAATATTTCCCTCTCGGCCGAGGTGACTTTTCTGAATTTGCATGTAGAATTCGATGAAGGTTAGAGGTAGGAAAGTGACAATGACATTGACAGATTACGACTTTTTGACAAGAACACCAATTCGGAAGGCGCCCCTCATTTGGAGGAAACATTGAGAAATCTGAAACACAGACAATCAACTCGTATGCATGCAGCCACTTCTCCCTCTTCCGTATCTGCTTCTGCAATGATCAAGACCGCGCATGAAGCGCGTATGTGTTGCAGACAACAGTTTAACTACGGACAATTGGGAGGCCGAAGTAAACGGCAGTGAGATTTTGTGCAGTGTCGCGGGTCGTAACCATCTATAAAACTTGGTCATGCTGCACATAGGAAGGAAAAGTTGGCTACTGATGACAGCGAGGATATAGCAAATGCACCATAAAAATGGGTGGTGACGAAAAAGTAGAGATGAGAAAGGTATTCTCTTAGCATAGCACAAACAACTCAAAGATGACTGGCTTGACAAAGCCAAACCCCAACACTCCTGCTTCCACTCCCAACATAATTCCCTATCTTATGTGTCACCGTGTCCTCGGATGTCAAAATACAGCATGAAGGCCAGGTCTTCCCTCCAATTCCTCCCCAAAGTCTGTTGCTGCCCGCCGACTCCAAGAAATCCCAAGATGAGGAAGCAATCGCATCAGACGTGATATAGGCCCCGATATCCTAGCTTGCGGCCAGGACCTGCAGCTAGTAGTCTCGGAGGACCCTACGCGTCTGAAGGCTTCTTCGTTTCAGGCACCGAATCTAACTCCATTGCCGTCACGGAACCGTCCGGGGTCGCCTCTGGAGAGTCACCGAGGACAACTGGCTCTTCTTCCACAGAGCCTTCGATTGTAGTAGGGACGAATGGCTTCTTCTCTCCGTCCTCCATGGGTGTGGGGTCGTGACCGCGACCAAAGTTGCTCGCAGATATCCCAACCGCCGGTGTGCTACCCTCCGCAATTTTCTGCTTGGTTGCCGTGACAATCTTCTCCGTCTCGGTAACCGTGCCCGCAGCCGTAGTCGCATCGCCCTCGACGCCAATGGCACTGTCTTTGTTGTTCTGGTTCTCAAGCAGGGCTTGTTTGTCGAATCGGACAATCATGCATGAGAGGTTGTCGGTGCTGAAGCGAGACAGAGCATGATCGACCAGTTTCTTGGCCGCAATCACCGGTTCCTGGATGTCCCGCACAAGGTCGACTGCTTCCTGATCCGAGCAAACATCCCAAAGCTGTAAAAACTTGTCAGTCTGTGTATCTTCAGGCACAGTGGGGAGAGTGGGCTGCAGGGCCGTTGGTATTACTTACACCATCGCAGGCAATAATCATAAACTCGTCCCAATCCGGTTGGATAACCGTCTCCGTGGTATAAGGATGACCAGTGACGAGGTCTTTGATATAAGTATCACCAAGAGCTCTGGTGACAGCAAGGACTCCGTTTACGCGGTGGTTCAGGATCAGACCTCCAGCGTTTGCTATACGCTTGCCCTCATTCTCATCGCTGCCTTTGTGGTCATATGACAGGCGCAACGCCTTGCCAGAGCGACAGAGGACGATGCGAGCATCTCCCACATTGGCTGTATAGAGCACCCGCTGTCTTGTGGCAGAATTCTTCAACTTGGCGTGTGTAGCTTCCGGGATTGAAGAATTAGGGCTTTTCTCGGACTGCCCATCCTCCGCTTTAAGAGCATCCTCAGTGGCCTTGACAACCGCGGGGGCGATAGCCTGAGAGCCGGTCGCCGACTGGTTGCTCGGAACTCGGTCCTCCCAGCGCAGCACCGCAACGGCAGCCGTGCAACCACTATTCTTAAGCGGGAGCGCTTCTAGCTCGGCGTCCACAGTGGTGAAAGTTTGGTCAAGGAGTTCCGGTATAGGAGCATTCGGGTTCTTCTTGATGATATCTTCAAGGATAATGTGGAGCTTCTTGCCACACCAGTCTGCAGCAAAGGTGCCAGCATGGCCATCGAAAATAGCAAAGTAGCCATTGTCCGTCTCGATCATGTCTGCATTCTGGCTGGCGGGACTACTACTGCGCTTCTCATGTGATCCGTCCGCCGATTTTGATTGCTTCTGGGCCGAGCCCTCGGCGCCCAAGACAGGGGCAGGAGTATGAAGGAAGTTGTAGAGGAAAGCATGTGTGTCTTCCATAGTACGTCTGCACTTCTTGTTGCGGTCCTCCCAGACACCAACCTTGAACGTGGAGCGCGGCCCGGGGAGCGATTCACCAGCGGCATTGTTGTGCTGGCCTTGAGGAACAGCAAGGGCCTGATCTTGCTTGCCGAGCTTTTGCAAGGAAGTCTGATTAGAGTTCTTGGAGTCAGTACTCATATCACCGCTGTTACGGTTCGCAACTTGAGTAAACAGAGTATTTTTGGCTTGGGCAATCAGGCTGCTGGCTCTACCGCTCACCCCACTGCTCCGCTTCTTCTTGCTATCGGACGAGCTACCAGCGCTCGGTGGACTCCCGTTGCCGGTTTGAGTGTCGCCGGCGGCAGACTGATCGGTGGACTTGATGGGTTTGGGAGACGCGCCTCCGTTGCCCGGCGCCTCCTTCTCGGGGGAGGGCGACTTGCTGCTCGACCTGTCCTTTCCACTGCTGCCCGAATCTGATGCGGACCCGCTCACGGACTTGGAGGCGGCGGAGCTGGAACCGCCGCCGAACATCCTATTCAGCAGGCCTCCTTGAGAGGAGAGACTGCGACGCTTGTTGCCTGCCAGGTTGGTTGTGGGGGGTGGGTGAGGGCGCGAGACGTTGCGAGGAGATGCCGTACTGAAAGGCCGGTCTGCTGAGAACTGCGGTCGCGAATAGGGACAGCGTCTGTATTACTCTTGAAGTCCTGTTGGGGATTTATGCGCGCTCGTTGCGCTTTGCGATTAGAAAGTAAGGGCGTCGGTGTGGTTAACAAAGAACCAAGGGAGAAGCTGAAAGTTGTTGCAGGAAGGCTGGAGTAGGTTTGATAGGTATTCGTTGAATGGAGCTGATGCAATGGCGGAGATCGCGAAAGGTTGAAAGGCAGAAGGGAGGGGTCTGGTGACAGGCTGTGGTGCACCGCGCTGAGATGATGTAATGCCGGTCGAAGGGCCACTGTTCAGGGCGCTGCACAACAGTGACGGGAGCAGGAAGGTCGAAGGCGCACAGGGGCACGTTGGAGGTTATTCGGGGTGGAGAGCTTGAGGTACAACGAAGGAGCAAGCACCGAGTCCAGTTGTCCAGGGAGCCAGGCGGAGAAGTGGATGACGAAAACGGCAACAACGACAATCAACAACACCGTCGGACCAAAGCTGCAAGTACTCTGCGCTGCGTTTCGGGAGCGCAACCGCGGGAAAGAAAGTGAGGCTTAAGTCGACTGCAGTGGCACCAGAATCGAGGTTTGTCCTCTGCAGCCTGAAAAGTGCGGATGAAGGAATGAGGTGAAAGTGCCCGTGTGTGTCGAGGCCCAAGCTCAAGTGGAAGATGCGGTCGGCATTGGACTCGCGCCTGCTGATCTGAATGGCTGGACCGCCGTACAAGCTCCTGCGCATCCACTTCAGGGTGCCCGCCTGACAACATGAAAGCGGATGCTTCAGGTCCACCAGGTTCCAGTTCCGCCTCCCATCAGAGGGGACGACCTGAAGGGACCCTGAGGGCCTTCTGAAATCGGGGGAAGCCTGATGTCGGGTGTGACAGTGCAGCCCAGAAAGTGGGGTACTGTACAGCTTAGTTCCACTTCGTTCCATGCGCAGGTGTTTCGCAGAGCTTCACCTTCCAAGACCGAGGTGTAGAATATCTGTACTACCTTACCATGCGCCCAGTCCATCTGGGAATTATAGAGAAAGGAGTAACTCATAGTGTAAAGACACCCGAGAGATATTCGGGAACTGCACATCTTCTTTGTGTGTTTAAGCGTTATAGTACATACTGCGGGCGTTGGCGCCAGAAAGGCACCGACATTCACGATGTTCCAGACAGCTACTTCTAGGCGCGGGGTGCTGCAGGTGCGGCGCCCTGGACTGCTACATTCATCAGGGGCGACCGTCTCATCTCACGCTCACTGCAGCCACGAGGAAACGGGATTGTCATCGACACTTCACTTCGCATCCTGTATTGTCAAGATGTTCTTGATCGATAGTCACTCCCAACTTCGTCAGCAACAGGTTTCACCTCCTGCTGACTTGAAAATATTATCTTTCGACTTCACCGCGCTTAGTTTCGTCAACACTTATACAAGAAGTATAAATCCTCCCCTAGAGGCACACCATCTTCTGCTCGTACGATGATAACAGCTTTTTGGACGGCAGGACGGTGTCACTAGTCAGACGGTCGATTTCGTAGACCTGAGGAGTAGACCGTTGGACGCTATTCGACATAACATAGCGGGATGGGAATGTTAGTCGCGCGATCTGCACCGTGCATGAAACACGAGCCAACCAACGAAAGAAGTAATATGTTCTCATGAGAATACCAGCTCACCACCTAACCATTAACAGTCCAACCAACCCAGCTTACGCCTAAAACGCCCGCAGTCATGCTGCATTCATGTGTGCTCATAGATGCCACCTCTTTGCAAGTAGGCATATGACCCATTTCGCCCTTTCAGGGTGTCGGGTGCTCCAAGAAGCCGGCAAGTTTGAAGAGTCATTCCCATCCCAGAGAGAGGGACATATAAACCTGAGCACCTGTGTCCAAGTCCAACTGTTTGTACAGCTTCCAGTCTCTGGTTTCCAGATTCATCGCAGGTCGTTCATCGTCTCAGACTGTCCAACCTTGCCTGCAAGTCGTCGTCGCCTGGGTCAGCTCCAGCACCACCACCAACTGCTTGGGCGACTTTGTTCTCTGGAACAGCCGCAACCTGTAGTCCTGATGGTGTCTCGCCCATCTGATAAAGAGCATGTTAGCAAGTGACCTTGATGCGCATACAACCGAACGGCCTTACCGCTTGACTGAGATCTACGCCGATCTCCTCCAGCACTTGCTCTACAACCTCGTCACCCTCTTCTTCAAGACCCATATCCATTGCATCGTCAATAGCATCATCCATCATCTCCTGTCGCTGTTCCATGATATCGTTCTCGCGCTCGAACTCCATGGCTATACGTTGCAACGAAGGTAGGTTCATTGTGCGGTTCATGCTTCCGAGGGCCATCGTCGCACCCTTCATGGCTTGCATCATCTGCTCGTTCGTGCGGTATGTCTGAGATACGGCTATCGTCAGTTGACTAATCTTGCGTATATCGGTGTGCATGTAGCACTCACTTGTAGGCGGAGCGAGATCTTTTGGAGTTGACTCCTCATGCTGTAAAACTTCTCGATGTATCGTCGTGTCCGCACCAAATCCTTGGCCTGGATTTTGCAGGCGCCCATCTGACCTTTCTGAGCGCTCTGGCGAATCTGGGAGACGAGTGTCTTTTCTTGCTTCTCGAGCTTAACGCGCTGTTGGTCGAGTTCTCGGATGGCCTTGTCGAGGAGTCGCTGGTTTTTGCGAAGACGCTCGGCGGGCGTCATACGCTTGCCGAAAGCCCATTCCAGGACCTGGTCGTGTAGACATGGTGTTAGCTGTGCGCGGACTGGATGCGCATCGACCGACGACGGAAACTCACGTTCATGTTGCTGGCGGTGGTGATAATTGATAGCTAAGACTTGTGAAAAGAAGCGTTGGATGGCCGAATCTGGTGCCTCAACACCCTACGTCGAGATAGAGAATATTCGATGATCGGGAAGAAGTTGGCAGTCCGCAAGTCGGCCTCGGAAGGTGCTGGGACTGAGAGCAGTTGCGCAGTTGTTGCTGTACCCTGCTGGATGATGCCAAGACCCAGACGCCAAGGTGCTTCAATGCTGGAGCCTTGGTGGAGGCCGTGATGATAACGAGCCACAAACAGCCACAGAAAATGTGACCTCATCGCCGTTGATTAGCAGGGTCAAGCCACAAATTCTAGATAGGGTCAGGGATACCTCGGCCACGTTGTTCCCTAAACAGGACTAGCGGCCAATCACCAAAACATGAGACTGCCGACAGAATTCCGTAGCGTTCAATGCTTCGCTGCAATTCGACCTATCAATGCAGCCACTGCAAATGTCCCGCATGCCCGCATGGGCCCCCGGCCCGGGGGGTTCAGGTTTGTGAGTGGAAGGTGGAGGAGGGCGACTTAAACTCCTCCAATTTTTTGGATTTCTCATCCGTGACGCCCTAACCTGACACTAAACAGCCCACCACAGCCCACCACAACCCACCACCACCTCACCATCATCACCTACGAATCCGCCCAACCTCCGATCCCCCGCCCTCGATGCTCTTCTGATAAACGCCTCCTGCACGCATCCGCTCGGTCCTCCCTCGACACTGCGACAGTCCATCCACGACCATGAGCCAGGACTATTTCCCGTCCAAGGGCAAGGCGCCCCAGCAACACGACGAGCACGGCGAGCCGCGCGAATTCGATGACGGCGCCGGACAACACCCGCAGGTCCCGGGAGCCCCGACCACGCCCGCGTACATGACCGTCGGCACCGGCTCGACTTCCCAACATGCTGCCCGCCTTCAGGCCATGCTCGACAACGACTCCGGCTACGGCGGCAGCATTGCCGGTGACTCAAGGGCCCCTTCCCACTGGGACTCGGCTGTGCACCACGATAGCCCGTTACCAACTCCGACCACTGCCACTCACGATGACGATGCCAACCGCCGTTCTCAGGCCGGCGCTGTACACCAGCTATGGTATAACCAGCACCGCGTCACACTAGGCCGCTCCATCAACACCGTCGTCGAGCTCCTCAAGAAGTTGCAGGAGATGAACGTGACATGGCCTGCGCATTATCCCTCCGTCCAGCGGGCTGCTCTCGATGAGCCCAACCACCATGGCCCACCGGGTCTGCATCGCTCTTCGACCATGGGCGCAGACGCCGCGTTCCCTCCGCCGCCATCCCCTCACTCGCTACGAAGATCCATGACAACTCTGGACGACCACGTCGAGCCCGAATCCAGCCGGGCTGCTGAGAGGAGGAACACCGGTTCGGAACCTCGACTAGTCTCCCCACAGATTGCCCAAGAGTTTTCCGTCCTCAAGCTAGATCTTAATCTGGGTTCTTTACACCAGGCCGACCTCGTGCATTCGCTGCAGAAGGAGTCAGTGGCTTCTTTGCTCGATGGTAAAATTCGCTCCAGCATCAAACATCTCTACTCGCTGCGCGAGAGAATCGAGGATACTTCGAGCAAGGTTTTGGTCACCGGTGATTTGAATGCGGGAAAGTCTACGTTCTGCAATGCCTTGCTCCGGCGGAAAGTCCTGCCTGAAGACCAGCAACCCTGCACGAGTATCTTCTGCGAGGTCCTTGACGCGAGGGAAAACGGCGGAATCGAAGAGGTACATGCAGTTCACAGGGATTCAATTTACGATCGTCACGACGAGGCCACCTACGATGTCTATTCCCTAAAGGAGTTGGAGAGAATTGTCACCGATAACGAGACCTACCAACAATGCAAAATCTACATCCGGGATGCTCGGAGTATCGATGAGTCTCTCCTGAACAACGGCGTTGTCGACATTGCGCTCATTGACGCCCCCGGTTTGAACATGGACACCACCAAGACCACGGCCATTTTTGCGCGACAGGAGGAGATCGACGTTGTCGTGTTCGTTGTTTCCGCTACTAACCACTTTACGCAAACGGCCACCGAGTTCATTAGGGCTGCTGCTGCTGAAAAGGCCTACCTCTTTATCGTCGTCAACGGCTTCGACACTATTAGAGATAAGGAGCGTTGCCAGAAGCTCATCCTTAACCAAGTTAGGGGTCTGAGCCCTGCGACTCACAAGGAGGCGGATGAGCTGGTACACTTTGTCTCCAGTACTGCGATTCCCATGGCCCCATCGCCTCCTGGTGGTTCTTACGGAGGTGGATCGGGCAGCGCAAGCGGTGGCGGTGGAGGTGATGATGGCGACGACGATGATCCTAAGGGCAAGGGCAAGAAGAAGGAGATGGCCCGGGACTTTTCGAACCTTGAACAGTCTTTGCGGAGATTCGTTTTGGAGAAGCGGGCTCGCTCAAAGTTGGCACCGGCCAAAACCTATCTTACCAACATTCTGAACGACGTCCACGTACTTGCTACTGTCAACCAGGAAGTTGCCCAGTCAGAGTTCGACCGGATGAATCAGGAACTGCAGAAGCTCGAGCCAGAACTTGAGCGGAGCAAGCACGCGAAGCAGGAGATCAACGAGAAGGTTGACCAGACGATCGAGGAGACCTGCCAGGAGATTTACGAATATTCGCGTAACACGATCGGCAGCTCGATCGAACACGCCGGTGATGGCAACTTCGGAATCCCCTATCCTGGTCTCTTCAGTGCGTTCGAGTATGCCGAGGAGCTGAAGGAGGCTATGCTTTCGCAGATTGCTGCCTCGGTCACTCAGTGTGAGGAACACGCGAGAGCCAGGACCGTTGACGGTGTCAACATGATCAAGCAGCTCGGAATCATGCATCTAGGGAACGAGTACACCGATCTGGCCTTCCGTCCGGATGTCATGTTCCGCCGCAAGAAGGATGCTCTTGCACGCCAAGTTGACATTCCCACCGAGCTGTGGGACTTCGTCGACTGGAGTACAGTGCTTCAAAAGGAGGAGAAGGCCGGTATGGCACTCACCGTTGCTGGTGTCGTTGGCACAAGCGTGCTCAGCGGTTACAGTCAAATGAACCTTGCTCTTCGTGCTGCCCAGATCCTGGGAACGGACAACGTGCGCCGCCTCATTATTCCTGGCTTGATTGCGGCTGGTAAGTCTAGATATTCTTGAGCAGTTTCCTTGTGAACATGTGCTGACTTGACTCGCCTACAGCCGTGGCAGCGACATACTACGTCCTGAACCAGATTCCTCACTCTCTTCCGCACCGTCTGAAGGAGAAGATCTCCACTCAGCTCGCTGCCATCGACTATGTTCACTCGAACAGCACTCGTATCTCTGGTTCGGTGCGGAAGGTCCTTCGTTTCCCCGCCGACTCCCTCCGCGTTGGCCTTCAGCGTTCCGTAGAGAAGCTTGACGGTCGCCGTAACGAAACTCTGCGCGTCAAGGCTGAGAGCGACGTTGCGCTCAAGTACTTCGCCAATCTCGTCCGCGAAAGCGCTCATCAGCGTCGGGTTGTCGAAGCTGTCGATCTCGATGGCCATCCTCCTGGTCTTGCTGGCATTGGAGGTTTCCACTAGACGGCCTGGGTTGGGAGGCATTCTCCGCTTTGTTGGCTTTTCATTGTTATAGTCGGCGTTATTGGTGCCTGTTGTGAGAAAGACACAGATTATCATCATACCCCTTGTTTTGAGCACACACAAACACACACACACACATAGAGCGAGAGGAACGGGGTTAAAATTGCCAGCGTATGTATCACGAGCTCATTAGTTAACGGAGATGCCGAGGCACGCATAGTTGATGAAGTGATTCTCCCTCTTGAGACGTAAACCGGAGGAGGGTGGGTTGCTTGGTTAGTGTTACAAATTGTGCAATGAGACTCAACTCCTTGCTTCTTGTATTACTTGACCCTTATACGATTCCTTTTCCCTGGTCTTGGTTATTAACTTCTAAAATGGGACATACGAAGTTGCAAGAGGGCTTAAAAGGCCGAAACGAGAGTTGTTCGATACAGAACATGTTGAATGCCGCAGATGAAATGCCTGGTGTTCATTCTCGGTGCCAGGCCGCTATATCCATCCCGCTCCATCGTCTCCATATTGCTTGACTGCTCTAACCAGACATATCCTTGACTAAACATAACCTCTGACTCTACCCGCTGCGGATCTCTCTCTTTTCCACCTCAGACCACCCAAAGCCAGACGCTCGCCTATTACAATCGCGATTCTTTCTCTTTCTCGCACCAAACCCCGTGTCTACCACCTCTCGCCATCACTATCACTACAATACCCATCCACAACCATCCCACCCACCCACCACCTCAATCCCTCAAAATGGCCTCTCCAACCTCCTCCCCAACAAACATCAAACTAGCAGCCGCCCACTCCGCCCCCATCTACATGTCCAAATCCGCCACCCTCGCCAAAGCCATCAACCTGATCCACGCCGCCGCACGCGATGGCGTTTCGTTGCTCGTCTTCCCCGAGACCTACGTCCCCGGCTACCCTTATTTCATCGAGTGCTACCCACCGCTGAAACAAGTCGCTGCTCTAGCAAAGTACACCGAGGAGTCTGTTGTCGTCGATGAAGATCTGGACGGGGTGGTGGAGGCCTGCAAGACCACGGGTGTGTCGGTTGTGTTGGGGGTGTCGGAACGGATGAAGGGTGGTTATACGTGTTTCAATTCGCAGGTTTTTATCGCGGGCGGAAGGAATGGAAGGGGAGGCGGGATTAGGGGAACGCATAGGAAGTTGCAGCCTACGTATGTGGAGAGGATTATTTGGGCGCAGGGGGATGGGTCGACACTCAAAACTTGGAAGGGGATGCTTGGCTCTGAAGCAGATGAAAAAGAGAAGTCCTGGAACGTGGGCGGCTTAGCCTGCTGGGAACACACCATGCTCCTCGCCCGCCAGGCCCTGATCACCCAGCAGGAACACGTGCACGCGGCGGCGTGGCCGGCGCTGTCGACGATGGCCGGGTTTGAGGGGAGCGCGGACAGCCAGATCGAGGCGCTGATGAAGTGTCATGCGCTGACGGCGCAGTGTTTTGTGGTGGCGGCGAGCAACTATGTAGATGAGACGTGTCTGGAGTGGATGAGAGAGAATATTGGGGAGCAAGGGTTTTTGAAGCGCGGGGGAGGGTGGTCGGCGGTTATTCATCCGTTTTGTAATGTGTTGGCGGGACCGGTTACCGGGGAGAAGGAGGAGCTGGTCACGGCGGAGGTGGACTTGAAGGATCTGGGTATGGTTAAGGTTTGGGTGGATGCTGATGGTCATTATAGTAGGCCGGAGATTCTGCCGTTCGTGTGGGATAAGGAGGCTTATTGGAGGGATGCGAAGGATGAGGGGGAAGCCGGAAAGAAGAAGCATGAGCTGAGAGTGTCTGAAGGAAAGGGGGGAGAGGAAGCCAAGAGGGCGTAAAGGGTTGAGAACAGAAAAGGCGAAGTCGAATATTATGGGATCGGTGGTTGGAAAGGTGAATGATATCGGGATATAGTCACGGTGAGTTGGTAAGAGATCATCAATAGACTTTGTTTCCCAAGACATAGTCATCATTCAGATCTCATTATCAAGCCCAAAACTCCCTGGGCGCTCGCTATCATGTTCCTTCCGATACCACTTCACATATAACCATCATGCAGGCCACATCAAACCCCTGAGCCTCTCCTTCTCTTCATCTCCTCCAAAGATGACATCTATCCCCCTTCTCACAAGCGAGCAGACATCGGCTCTGGTAAGCCCAAAGTGTTTGGCCACGAGTGCATATTCGTTAGAAAGCGGGCTACCGAAGACGCCAACATCATCGGTCTAATTTTATGTTAACCTCAGCCCTTTTGTGTGCTCGTCTTGCGGTCCTCAACCGGCCCTGAAGTCTTGGGGCAATCCAAAACAGATTCAAGACCAGGGAGGGGGAAGATATCAGACTTACACTCAAAACAACAACCGTCTCCTCAACCTTCCACCACTCTCCAAAATGACTATTCACGCGCAAGGTCAGTAACTCAGTCACCACTTCCCCCACCCAACATTTCGGGACTCTTTTCAAACACTTACTGGCTCTCAAACCCCCCACAAACCATGCCCGCATGGACATTACAACTCAGACACAACTCCAACCCCATCCCACCCCTCCTCTTCACCTCCTCCCTGATTCTTTCGTTTAAATGAATCACATGCCCAATCCGATCCGGCCTCCAGCTCAACAACGTCAACAACTCCTCCTCCGTCCCCGACGCCTCCGCCTCAGCAAAGTGCAGCGTTATTCCCAACCCGGGAATTGTTCGCCTAGCCTCCTCAAACACAGGAGTAAAGATATCGATGGGCCCCCTTGCAGGGTCGCCGCAGAGGTCGATGCCTACCACCCCCCCTTGCCCGGAAAACTGGCGGCAGAGGGCGAGGACTTCGTAGGCTTCGGGGAGGGTGTTGCGCCGGTCGATGGAGAGGATTAGTTTTGTTTTTAAGGAACTAGTGGTGGTGCTTTCGAACTCGGCGATGGCGGAGAGGATGGTCGAAACGTATTGGGCTTTGGTCAAACCGGCGTGAGGCATGGCGCGCGGAGTGGTGCGCAGCTCGAGGTAGACGACGCCGTCGGAGGCGAAGTCAGAGAGGACAGAGCGGGTGGTGTGGCGGAGGGCCCAGATGTCGGAGACGAGGTGGTAGATGTAGGAGGAAAAGAGGGGGAAGAAGCTGGTGTTGTTTGGTTACTATGTGGTGGCCTTTCTTGTGTTGCTGGTTTACTGGTCTTGGATTTCATCTCGTCTGAACTTGGTAATGGGTGTTTGATCGGGGGAAGAGGTTCGGTAGACGTCGATCAAGTACATCTATTTCCACAGGCATGCTTGAAAGACGAACAAGAAACAAGAACAGGACCGGCCCGTTCCCTCGGGTCCCGGCTTACTTTCCAGTCTCCATTCCTGGGAATCCTACACGGCACGGCCCGCTTGGGCATATCCGTCTCTTCTTGGATGCCGGAGTATGTAGAAAGGTGATCGGATGAGACGGGAGGAGGCAACAACGCAGTCCCAGTGAACGAAACTTACGTCTTCAAGTCATAATCATGTTTACCCAACGGCATCTCAATCAAGGGATCTCGAAGGTCCGTTTCGCCATTTTCCCTCTTTTTCAGCCAGACTTCGTGGAGACACTGGCGACTGATGCTGCCGCTGAGATGGGCATGGAGCTGTTTGGTTCAGAATGTATTGTCAGTTGAGATCCTGATTCTTCAACCCCAAGAACATCATATTTGTGTGCTAATGGTGTGCTGATTTTCCCGTGAGTGTTTTTGGTTGAATACCTCAATCTTAGGCAACGCCTTATAATCCACAGCATCGACTGTCATGGTGAATATTCTGCTAGAACTTATTTCTTGATGTTGATTTTGCCCACTGTCGTTTCGATCGAGGAACCGAGGCTGAACTATTTCGCAGTCGCTTGAAGTTATCACCAAGGAAGCGCGGGGTATGTACGATACGCACTAGTACGGAGCCAACCGGCGTCGGAGTGTTCTCCGTAGACGGTTAGGTGTCAATTGTGCAACTCGTCCGTAGCGCCGGGACTTTTGGACGGCGCCGTGAACAAGCGGGTGGGGATACCGACCAGCGCCGCCGGTTCCTCTCCTAGGGCTTGCCTGCCCCCCCCCCCCCCCCCCCCCCCCCCCCCCCCCCCCCCCCCCCCCCCCCCCCCCCCCCCCCCCCCCCCCCCCCCTCAGCATTGGCACTGAAGCAAATGTGTTTCCAGGACTTCAGGACCCCATTCCTAGCTTGTTACATGTCGAAGAAATACCACCTTCCCTCTCCCCTCCTGTCTCGTGTTGGTGGGCGTTTTACTGCACCTAGAATTTCGACCTGCGTCCGGATGGGTCAGGGTCTTATAGGCTGCAGTGAGCCGATCTGTATCAACGGGAGAATTCGTCCTTGGAAACAATGATGGTCTGTTTCGTTCCCTGGTGGTCCTTGGATACCCCTTTCTCATGGCTCCTCAGAGTGGTTTCTGCAAGATTTAACTTCCGCGCTTTTTATTTTAACCTGTGCTTGCAGCCGAGGTGCAGTGCGTCCAACTTTAAGTGTGCATGTTGGCGAGCTTGGCTTCACCCCGATATGGATATGGAGTCTATCAATCTGACAGTAAAGGCCAATAGATAGGGCAAGTTGCTCGTAACATATTATTGCAAAAGTCAGAGAGCACACGGTCCGCCAGTTTCCCAATTGGTAGGCACCCCGGAAATCAGTGATAGAAAAGTCTGTAATAAGCGAGCTGCAAGAGATGACAGAGCGTCGCCGTCATTGCTACCGTTGCACTCGAGTTATCCTGGCTTTCGAAAACCTGAAGTGGAAGCGGACGAAGACAGGACTGGTGATTTCGGTGATTTCGTCAGTTATTCACTAATTGTCTTTGCCATTAGACTATTCAGTGCCCAGTTACGGACATGGCATGCGCAAACTCTATGCCCGTGTCTTGGAAGAACCGGGTCCATTGTTTCTGTCCGCAAGTTCGGCCCCCCGTCGACATTCCTGAACTTCTGCTGTGCTCCATAGTTAGGGCCAATAGCAGTAGGGATTCGAACCAAGGCATGTCCGGCTAATCGAAAGTTGCAGATGGCTACCTCAACTCGTCAAGGAGGCATGTTTTAAAATCCCAGCGAGAAGAGAAGCGGATTCCCCGTCCGGTTGATTACCGTTGATCCGTCATCCACAAGCTGGGCGTGCTGGGTTACGGTGGCAGGGCCCCAAGGGGCCACAGGGGTTGTTGAGCTGTATCGTACCTACGGTCTCGTATGGTGCCGCACGATGGGAAACGGTGCTTTCCTTGAGCAGCCGAGTTTTGAGACGCCGTGACTTCGGGTCTTGATGCTTCATGGTAGGTACGTACTCATAGCTACCTCAGCGACCAGCCCATCTGTAGAAGTTTGGAGCGGTTGGAGTTTATATCTGTGACCTCCAGATAGCTGGGCTTGTGGGAGCTTGCTGCCGCTTGGCTACAGCAAAGATGTTTGCAGCGCTCGTGATATTAAATTCGGTAGTATTCCGCCACTCGGGTTGCTGTAATTCCCACCGTTGATTGTCCCGTGGATTCATACTGGTTGACAAGGAGACAGACGTATCCAATACCACTGGAGCATCCGTTCCTGCGTCCAGGTTCCATCATCGGCACGTCGGCCGTTAGCAAGCGGGCTGTCATCCAAAGAGATCACCGATACACCTGCAATGCGGTCCGGTCACTCTGGAGGAACGGTTTACGCCAGACCTCTTGTCCTACATAGTAGATAGTGACCTTGGGCCCCGGCCATCTTATCACCGTTCATCAGTTCCCGCCAGCGGTAGACTGATAGATCGTGACTGCTGAACAAGCGAGCTGGAGTGAACGAAACTCTTTTGCCGGAGCTATGTATCTGTACGGCCCCAGGCTTTCTCGATGGATCTGTGTGCCGTGCACACATCTGTGTCTGTCGCCCTGCATATAGAATTTCGGGACCAAGAAGGGAGAGGGCGGCGGGAGGAGTGGGAGAGTGGATGGCTTGAAAGAAAGGTGTCGGGGGCTGCTCAACTGAGAGATTTTATGCGCTATCAGACAATAAGTCCTTTTCAGTATTTGCTTTCCTAAGAGATACTGTCAAGCTGCTAGCGCACAAGAGGAGCTAACCGTAAATTGGCCCTGACTACTGAATAGCTTCAGTCCTATTTGGGCATGGCTGGTCGCGCCATAACGCTGCAGACAGGAGGGCTGGTCCTTGTCCCCAGACCCGGTCGGCTGGAGCCTCCTTTTCTCTTCCTGGCAGGTTGCCCCTGGTGCCTTGCGCCTTCGCTTTCGGACGGAGTGCTGTTGCTTGTCACTGTTTAATGGGACTTTGAAATGTCTTTGGAGGTCGACAGCTCACATGGACGGCCAGGCAGCTCGCCGGATTACCAATTGTATTGATATCTTGTTCGTTGTTGTTCCGTGAGGCAAGCCGTTATCCAATTTCAGCGTGGCCGTGGTGGTGTTGTGTAGGTTTACTAATCAGCGCGGTTGAAAAGAGTTCAATTGCGCGAGCGAACATTTGCGACCCAAAGTCCATCCGGTGGAGCCAGTCCGTGCACATGCATTTGTGTGGACCGTCTCCGCTCTCTATCGGCGCAAAGTGCAATTGGTCCGCGGGGCCTTGCAGTGTCCGCCCGCTTGCACGTCCCAAGACTCCTTCCATTCATGATCCCCGCAGGCCGCCAGCAGGCCACTGCAGGACCACTGCAAAGCAGAAGTCCACAGCGAACCCACAGTCTCTTTAGCTTCCACCTGGCTTTGGTGGAGGTCCCGTCGTCGGCGGGAGATTCTTTGCATCCACTCTGCGAGAATCTCGACATGCGCCCATCAACCACGGGGGAGGAGCTGCACCCAAGGAACGGGGCGCAACGGGGCCTTCAATTTCAGAGATCCATGACTCCGGTGCCTTGGGCCAGGCTTGTTGAAGAGTTTGGCAAGATTTTATTCGATTTTTCTTCCTTTTCCCACGGGGGTGCGGTGCGGCGTGGCTGGTGCGAGGTGTCCATGTCCGCCGTTGAAAATGTTGGATGATCGGAATCAGGAGGTCGAAATTATTGCCCCGGCTTCAAGGTTCGTTCCAAGAGGTGGCCGTGCGAAGTAGTACTTGCCCGAACATGCTGTTAGACAACCGTGAACCTACCTGAGCTCTATTTCCCCATCAACGCAGCTCGCTCCAATTCAAATCCCTCCCTTCTCAAACTCTCAATCCATCATCCAAGCCCTTCGGCCCGCCGTCCGCTGACCGGGCTCTCCTGTGTTTTTATACTCGCTCCATTGGGGAGGTTTGCTGCACGCACCATCCATCGCCTGCGACCTGGGAGACTGCGGACACCGACGAACCTCGTAACAAACTGAATCCATTCCTCTTTGGTTGCACACCACAACCTCAATCTGCACTCGCTTCTGCTTCCATTGACAATCGCATTTTTGCACGGGACGACGATTGACACGGCCTGCAGCAGTCCCTCATCCTGTCCGTCCCGTGGGCAACCTTCCATTCGGTTTTCACCCCAAGCGTACAGGTAGACCCAGTGCAGGCCCCAGTGTGAGGTTCCGCTCTGCCCCTACAGTAGCGCAGTGCAGCGCACGCAGCGACCCAGCAAAAGGCCCCATCGTGCTACCCCCGACCGGGCCCATTCTGCCCCCGGCCCATTCCCAATCTGGCACAGGGTAATAATCGCAACTCCCGTCTGGCAGGCCTCTCGTTCGTCAGTTCGACTCGGCCGCCCGCCCACTCGCAGAACCGAAATCGATCCCCAGTCCTTCTTTTTCTCCTTCTTTCTGTTCTTCACCACCCGAACTCCTGTCGATTAGTGACAGCCTCCCAACCTGCTCCTACGACCTGACAACACTCGCGTCGGTCGCGTCGCTCGAGACTCTTTCGTCCATCACTGCCACCCTCTCTCGAAAATCGACGCCGCGCACGCCTGCCTTAGTTTAGGTTGTCAGTGTCGCTCTTCGCCTGGTCAATATCCGCCATCCGCTCATTCGTTCGACATTCTTGGAAGAAAGAGGTCTTTCCCCCTCAATCTCTCTCCACCACTCTCCTCTCCAACAGCAGTCATTTCGTTCAGAGCAGCATCGGGACCTGCCTCGCCTGCCTACCTCTAGCTGTTTTAACTGGTCACCACCTGGCATCGCATCGCCCGACCCCTGGAGCTAGCAATTCCTCCTCCACCGGCGCCCCGTACCAGCACCACTGTTTTGCACCATTCACACCATCCACACTCCAGCAACCGATTCCGACTTGCTGCATCGTGGAAGATCCGACGTCCCACGAGTCCAACCTTTTGTCGTCGTCATTTTACCTGTCCCATCCAGTCACAACAGCATCACTACGGGCTAGTCCGTCCCTCATACGAGTCCGTCGCCAATTGTGATTACGAATTGAACCAACACACCCCCAAAAAAGATGGACTCCCGATCAAGCGATGTGTCGCCAGAGGCGATGCAGGCACGAATTCAACAAGCGCGTCGCGAGGCTGAAAATCTCAAGGACAGAATCAGGCTGAAGAAGGAAGGGCTTGCCGATACTTCCCGTGAGTCGTCCTGTCGTCAGGTCGCGAATTGCGCCTTTGTCCGCCCATGGCGTCGTCAACGGCGGATTGACCGCTGCATAGTGTTGCTGACATGATGTGTAGTCTACGAGGTTGCGCAACAGGCCCATGAGCCACTTCCGAAGAACAACATGATGAGGACAAAGAAGACGTTGAAGGGCCATCTGGCCAAGATTTATGCGATGCACTGGTCTACCGACCGGAGGCACCTTGTCTCAGCATCTCAGGACGGCAAGCTCATCATCTGGGACGCTTATACGACCAACAAGGTTCACGCCATTCCCCTACGATCGTCTTGGGTTATGACTTGCGCCTATGCCCCGAGCGGCAACTTCGTTGCCTGCGGTGGCCTCGACAACATTTGCTCTATTTACAACCTGAACTCGAACCGTGACGGCCCTACTCGTGTCTACCGTGAGCTTTCAGGCCATGCGGGCTATCTCTCTTGCTGCCGTTTTATCAACGACCGCAGCATCCTCACCTCCTCCGGCGATATGACATGCATGAAGTGGGATATCGAGACAGGAACAAAGGTCGTTGAGTTCGCCGACCATTTGGGCGACGTCATGAGCATCAGCTTGAACCCCACAAACCAGAACACTTTTGTGTCGGGTGCTTGCGATTCTTTCGCTAAGCTTTGGGATATTCGCGCCGGCAAGGCCGTACAAACGTTCGCTGGCCACGAGTCCGATATCAACGCCATCCAGTTTTTCCCCGATGGTCACTCTTTCGTAACTGGTTCCGACGACGCTACTTGCAGACTTTTCGATATCCGCGCAGACAGAGAGTTGAACTGCTATCGCGTGAGTAACCTGTTGATTATTTTTCCATCGTTTTTTGGAGCTAACGTTTGGGTAGTCCGAATCTATTCTTTGCGGCATTACCTCCGTCGCGACATCCGTCTCTGGACGCTTGCTCTTTGCCGGTTACGATGACTTTGAATGCAAGGTCTGGGATCTTACTCGCGCTGAAAAGGTTGGCTCTCTCGTGGGTCACGAAAATCGTGTCAGCTGTTTGGGCGTTTCCAACGATGGAATAAGTTTGTGCACAGGCTCTTGGGACTCTTTGGTAAGTATTCACCGGCAACATCAGATCGATATGGTAAAGGCCGCAGATTAAACTAACTCTCTCACAGCTCAAGGTCTGGGCCTACTAGGCGCATGTGTGATACTGATACGACCGGCACCCTCTGGATACCCGACCTCGACGCGTCGCTTTGCAAAGCCTATCGAGTGCTTTTTTCTATTTGTTCTATTTCAACCTGGTAACGCCTCTTAATCCTTGCGATCTGGCGTAGACAGGACGAAGTCACGACATATTTTTCCACCCAACAATCTCGGCTCCCCGGGCTCGGACCACCATCAACTGGCCTTGCTCCCCGGTTGGAACTCTTTTTAGTTTCTATGGCGGTTTTTCCGACACTCCACTCGATTTGCTGCGTCCTATTTTCGGCGGGTTTTGTTCGTAAGGTGGGCGGCAGCGATATCCTAAACTTGTTCAGCTCTCCGTATGCCAACCCGCCTCGCCCCTTCAGAAAACGTCCCCCCGGATAATATGATCCGACAAGTTCATCAACTTCGGGTCGCGTAATTCCCCGGGCACTATTACAGGGACGTCTGTACCGGGTCTCTTGGACCCGGTTTGGCTGGAGCAGAACGTCCAACGAATCATCAAAGTCTGGCTCGACGGGTTGTGTCATATCCCAAAAGAGCGGTTGCCAGTGTCTCTCACAGGGGTTGTGTCTTAAAGCAGTTTACCGGATACCCTCTCTATACGTATTTATCCACAACTTTGCGCGCATTTTCTCAGCGTTTGGTCTTTCTCCAGTCTATTACCGGTGGGATGGGGGGAAACCGTCAGGGTGTCTATTTTTACGTGTGTTGATAAAGTAGGCCGGGAATGCAAAACGGTCCCTTTGTCTTGTGTTTTTCGCGAGAAGGAGGAGGGGATCGGCTCACGAATGGCGACGGTAAACAGCAGTTGCGGTAAAGGCTTTGGGGGGCACCATATCCTTCTTCTATTTCCTCGATTTTTCATTAGGCAAAGGGTGTATCGTGGGGATCTTTTTTCTTATTCTCTTATCTCTTTTTCTTCATCTGCCCTCTTGCTCTCTCTCCTTACCTCGCTCTTCTGCATCTAGTACCCTTATGACGGTTGTTTCTTTCACTGATGGTTAATGGTGGATATGTTATTGCCTGGATGAGGTGGTAGGGAAAAAAAAGGGGAGGGAAGGAGGGAGATGCGACTGGGCGTTTTAAATATTTTTCAAGCGTTACCCCCGAGCCCTGATCTGCCCTGCCTGTGTACTATAGTTGCACTGAATGCTAAATTCATTCCATGAATCTGTTCTCCTCGCTTGTGTGCGTTAAGTGTACGGGAAGTTGGTCTCCAAAGCTTGGCCAATGTGTCTGTTAGTCTAGTTATGCTTTGTCCGGGATTGAGCGTGACTGTCACCGGTTTATGACTTTCGTCGGCAAGCCTAGACTAACGGGAAGTCCGGATTCATCATGGTAGACAATGCAAAAGACACGAGACTTGCTCGCGGAGAGGTAGAAGATAACACATGGTAAGTCAGGCCCTGTCTAGTTACAAGTGCCATCAAAGTTCAGTTCACTGATGTAATGCATCTGCCCATACTGTGTTCATTACCTTTGGAATTCTCGCATGCAGAAGCTATCGAGGTCATCCAAGCTCGTGCAGACAAATTGGATATGCAAAACAGATGGCCACTCTGATAATGATGTTCAAACAAGAAGTTTTAAGCACTCATGTAAGAAAGAGCCCCATTGACCTGACATAAAGCCCCATTGACATAGCACTCTATCTTTACAAGGCGAGGAAGTGCCACCGGAGACAGAAAAAGGAGGACCCAATCCGTGCATCCAATTGTAGTCACCTCCGTCATCCAACCTTCCCTTGCCATCAAAGCCTTCTAAAAGGTTTTCTCCCATAGAGATGGGCCTTTCCCTCCCGCTTCCTCAGGAAGTGACCATGAATGATTAGCTACGAAGAGCAGAATCAGTGTATAAATAAAGACAACGCAACCACGTTCCTGCTGAATGAGTGGTCTTCTTAGCTTCCATATTCAGGGCACCAGATACGGACTCGTTCCAAACAGTCGAGTCAAGCACCATCGCTGATACCAATACATACACTACGCAACAACGGACGAACGAGCCGTACGCGGACGGCAGGGTGAAAGTGAAACGAAGTGAAACATGCATGATATGGTAATCTTGTAGTGTAGTAGTCTCCTAGTTATGGTAGTGTCCAGTGGGCCAGTACCCTTGAATGTGACGATATTTTCCCTTGCTCGGCATACGTAACTAAAGATTCATCGTGAAGGAGGACCTAACTGATGCCTGGAAAATTGACTGTCATGCGCGTTGCTACCGCTGTCACTTGCTGTCACGGCGGTTAGATTAGATGGTAGACGTTAATGGAGGTTAGGGAGAGTTCGAAGTCTGTCCCTAATTCAAGTAATCCTACCCATCCAGTTCTAAACATTGAGTCGAGAGTTACAGGGTCCTGTCTACCTTGTCAGAGTTCAAGTGTGACATGACAAGGAGGTCGTCGTGGTTGATGAAGGAACAGAAAGAGACATTACTGTGTAAAAAGTATCCGACGTCCTATGTCAAAAAGTCGAAACATAGTTAAGGCCCCTGTCGATGACAAAACTTCTTGCGTCAGATGTCATTTGTCTTATGAACCTGCGAGGTTCATTGAACCATTACTCCGGGTCCTTCTCGGCTGGGGAAAGGGCCAAGCCCATTCACAATTTGTAGATATTCACTTTCAAAGGAGCAACCCTTGCTGCCCTGTGACGTAGGTTTCCAATCCAGGGCCCGTAAATATCCGCTTTATACTAGGTAATTGTTCTCGGGCAGTCACAAACGTTGACAAGGAACTCGAGTAATGTCGTTGTTCCGAGAACCAAGTCTGAACTGTGGTCGAAGCCAATTTCAGGGAAGTCTTGCAACATCCTAGTCAAGAAAAAGGCTCTTGTGACCATACAATTTACTTTCCCGGAGCTTTGGCGGAGAAAAGATCAGACTGGCATTGCTGTCTCTTGAATTCCTCGTGGTCCATCTCGAGACCGGATATGTAGGTGATTGCCGATCTTTGTATCTGTACGCCAGCATCAAGGTTCGAAAGCTGCAAATGTAGATCTCATCTCTCTCTGGGTCTTCCCCGTCGTTGGATTGTGTGTGTTGGTCATTTCCAGTTTTCTGCTCTTTCCGGTGATGAGTTGAAGTCCGATCAGAAATCTCCATCACGGCAACCAGGACGCGCTCGAGGGTGAACTCCGCATTTCTCCGCGTCTCGTCAAGAAAGACGGGAGAGGGCCCTGGAAATTCTTCGGAACTCGGGCGCAATGAGGCCTCAAACCCAATACTTCCGGTCGGCACTTGATATTGGAACAATCCGGACCCTCACAGATTCCAATCGCCAGGGACCTTTTTTTTCTTTTCTTTTCCCTGACGCCAGAAACGGCGAACTTGAATGATCCCTGCCCCGTCCTTGCATCAGTATTGCGTCCACTGTTTCAATCCCAGTCAACCACGCGACCAGGTCTGGGCGTGCAGCAGCCAGTGTCAGCCAAGGCACAACGGTTGGGGCACTTCACTGGCGCCCTTCCAGGCCTCTAATTCGCCCAAAACAGCCCCTCCTTTAAGCTGGATCAGGGGACCACTCCATCCCCAATCCATTTTGCCCATCACGCACGAGGACACACCACCACACCACCTCCTTCTTCAAACCGAAGTCTCCGATCTTTCACTTTTGCCGCCGTGCTTCAGCTTCGCCTCTTCAGCTTTGCCATCGATTTACTGGTTTTCGAGACTTTGCCTTCCGACTGGGAAAAAAGGTACGTGAAGAACAACCGGCTTTTTCTGGAATCTCGTCAGGGGTAAATTCATCATCAGCCCGTGCCTCCTGGTCTCCTCCCCCCCCTTAATGCTCCATCTTACAACCCCAAGTTCAGTATCAAGGCATGCCCTATACCTGGATACCTGTTTCAGTCTTTTACGTGTACTGAACAAGTTCATCTCTTTTGTTGCCCCCACTGGGAATCCACATCCAAGGTGTGAAACTTCGTATCTGACACGTTCCCCAGGAGAAAGAGAGAACAACGGCATTACCTCCATCCCCCGTTCCGGCCGCATTATACTCACTAGTGCCGCCGCCCAAGAAATCCAAACCGGCTATTACCTATTTTTGGCGTCACTGCGTCTGCGTCTCGCCCATCGCTCCTCCGCGAACCGAACTGACCCGGTCGTGGCTTACGTCTTTCTCCTCTTTTACTTGCTCAAACCAGGGCCGTAGATCGTACCCGATCTGAAAGAGAAAGAGGACCAAGGCAGAAGTCACCTCTGAGTAGTTCTTTGAAGCGAATTGGTACCTGTCGAGGAAAAGCACAAGCCCACGTTTTCGTGTGTTTATCGTACCATCATCGGCACAGACACACAGACGCGATAGCAGAGTGAGAGGAACAGATCACTTCCTCCTCCTCTGTTCTATTCTTACGAAATCTACCACCCTACGTGAGGCGGAGTCACCGTTCTTCCCTCACACGGGCGCCTAACTATCAAGGTTCGGGTCCCAGGTACCGTCCTCGGGAGTACCTTCATTGTAACCCTACCACGCGAGTCCGCCTTTCGAGAAGCATTCGTTGTTGGGCTACCCCAGTCTTCCAACCAAAGATTCATTCAGCCCCGTGCTGTCTTTGTCCCAGGTTTCCCCCGGTCCCATATTCATAAAGACCTGTCACCCTTCAAGACAGACCTTCTCCCCCCTTCTTTCACAATGTCAGACCAAACCCCAGCCCAAGAAGAGTTCGCCTCTTTCCTAGCCAAGAACTCTTCAACCAAGTACAGCTCTCACCCCGAAGACCGAGACGACTACCACGACTCCAAGGGAGCCCACTCGGACGACTACCAAGACAGCGAGGACGAAGACGAAGAAGACCGCTTCCGCAACGCCCAGATCGAAGCAGCTATGCGCATGCCCACCATGGACTCGCGGACCGAGATCCGGCTGCCGCCCGCCGGGTTCGACGCCGGCGCCGCCACGGGCGTCAAGGGCGTGATCGCGGACGCCCGAGCCTACGAGACTGCCAAGCGCAGCGCCAAGTGGAAGAACAGGGTGCGCAGCGCGCGGAGGAGCGTGTTTGGCGGCGGCGGTGACGCATCTCCAGAACAGCAGAAGAGTGGAAGCAGAAAGTACAGCGATGGTGCGGGAAGCAGCGGGCTGGACAGCGATTTCGGGAGCGATGCGGGACTGGATAGCATGGACGAGGACGAGAAGGAGTTTTTGGAGAAGTGGAGGGAGAGTAGGCGGCGCGAGCTGGAGAAGAGCAGCATGAACCCAGCTTCGAGACAGAGGAGGACGAGCCCCAGCTCGAGGCAGTTTGGCCGGCTGGATAATGTGGATGCGATGGGATACTTGGATGCTATTGAGAAGGTTGGGCCGGAGACGGCGGTGGTGGTATTTGTTTATGACCATGAGGTTGGTTCCCCTTTCCCTTCTCCTTGAAAAAAAAAAAAAAAAAAAAAAAAAAAAAAGCATTTCACTAACCATTTTCGCCCTTTTAGTGCCCCGTCTCAGCAGCAATCGAGATTGCTCTCCGACCCATCGTCCACTCCCATCCCGCCATCCATTTCGTCAAGGTTCACTACGCCGAGATGGAGTTCGACAACGCGGCCGTCCCGTCCATCCTGGCGTACCGCAACCAGGGAGACCTCTTCGCGAACCTCACGGGGCTGATCGAGATGATTCCGGACGACGAGGATTTCGACAGTGACACACTCAAGCGGCTTTTCGAGAGGCACGGCATATTACGGAGCCAAAAGGGAGAGCCTGCCGGATGGTGATAATGCTGCTGCTGGATTTCCCAGTCAGGCAGTCAGCCAGTGATGTCCTCCGGACCTTGGTCGGCGCTGTTCTGTTCTGTCTTTCCTTGTTGGAAGACGGAAAGACGCACTGCTTGCACTGAGTCGTCTGTGCCAGCATTTCCCATTCTATTATGGAAATTGCGTGCTTTTGTGTCCCAAATGACACCGGCAGATACGGCAGCTGTCCTGATTCTTTGTTCTGTCGCGGCATGCATAGTCCAGATTTCAGGGCGTGTTGGCATACCTAGGCAGCTCTATGCATACATCAGGCTTCGACTGCTGAACGGTTTCCCCCAGCTGGACTTCCGGCGCGAGCTATCGGTAGAGATTACATGACTTTAGGCTTTAGTAACAGTGCGCTCAGCTCATGCCCTGGAGGCGTGATTGAAGCAGGCAGACAGACTGGTACGAACGGGTACGGATACATGGTGTTTTTTAATGAGGAAGAATTGAAATGATGGTCATGTCTGGACGCCTAGAGATACCTTAATCTTCTGGGCTTGTTTTACTGGTTGCTAGTTATCGATATTTATACTCAAAGGTGTACTCTGTATGTATATGTTTACAATTTAAACCTTGGAGGCTGTATCTGTACCATCACGCAAGACGTTTCCTCGTTCTTGGTGTCGGTGAGCATTGGGGTCTTCGAAAGCTCGAAAACAGGAGAACATCATTTTGGAGCATCCGAGTGGCCCAAAGTGAATGCCAAGATGCGTGAAGCTGGAGCTCCGCGTCCCACTTTTGAGATGCAGATCCCCCAGAACGAACAGGGGGGTCCAGGGGGTCTATCGATAGTCACTGTATGCATGTGCGGTGAAAGACACTGTAGAGCGATGACGAAGGTCCTCGAGAGACATGCGATTTCGCTCATCCTTCTTGGTAAGAACAGCTCAATTTTGCGAGAGATTTAGTTGGGAGATCTATAAGCTTTGAAGACATTTTGATATTTCCTCCGAGCAGTTTGCGCAATGCTTCCGTGGTCGTGCCTTCCTCTTACATAGGTCCTTACGTGGACGAAGGACTTGGGCCACCAAGAATACGTGGCACTGTACACATTCCAGACTGCCGGGGTCCATTAAGTGCTATCGCAACACCCGTTCGGAGTGCCCCTCCACCTCTTGATGACAGGAACCTCCTCGAGACCAAGCTCCCGTGCATCGAGAATGGTTGGATGCGCCCTTTTCATTTCTTTGTTAATTCGTCCGTTTGGTCACATATGGACACTGCTTGGGCCCGGGCGAGGCGAATCTCCTTTCGGACCCCTCACGGTCGTCCAGGGGCCCATCTGCCTAAGACCGACCCCACCATTGACGACCAACGGTGAAGACCTCCATTCGTGACGTTAACACGCCTGGGTGGGAACGAGCTGCTCTTTGTAATAGCTGGACTAACATCATTTTTCCGCTTTCTCTCATGGTCAGACGGACCACGTACCGGCTGGAGGTTGATGGGACCTCGTCGGAAATGGGGGTATCTTCCTGCAGAATGTGAGGCAGGCTGAACGCCGCAACAGAGCAAAGGGTGACTTCATTGAAGGATGTCGGGTGGACGGCGCAGTGGTCAGTCCGTCGCTGCCCAGACCAGCACCATTTCACTCTAACAGCCCGTTACTGACCGGTTTGGACCAGAAGGAATTCGGTAAGTAGACGAGGGGGAGCTTCTCAGACCGTATCACACCTCCAACGCACCGCTCTTCTTTCTCCCTTCCACCACACTTCCACCCAACAGTCATTCATATTACAGTACCTTGTCTTTGAGCCATATTCCGTGACTCTCCCTCCCCCTCCACGCTTCCTCCTCTCCCGTTTGCTTTTCGGCTTTTGCAACCGTACAACGAGAAGTGCGGGTCAAAACCATTCACGTCGTGCCTCCTCCCGACGTCCAGAAGTGCAGTAACTTGTTCGATTCGTCTCCCTCGGCTCTCTCCTGAATCTCTCCCGACAAACCAGGAAAGCGTTTAGATATAGACCATCCCCTACAGTCATTCACCCCGCTGGGGCTGTCGCCGATAAAGTCCGAGGCTGCCAGGTCGAGCTGGGGCTGGCCATCTGAAACCGTCCCGCCTGCGGAAAGAGGACAGTTGCTGCTGAGCTCCTTCCCCCACCTTGGCCGTGCAGGCGCCTGCTGGTGTAAGTAGGCAACAACCTAACCCAAATCCCCAAGCGGAAGGAGGGGAAGGCAACTTCAACCACTGCATCCATCCTCATCCGCCAGTACGACAAGAAATTCGGTGTCGTCAGCCTAAGAATTCCAGATCAACGGACACCAGAATTAACCTGGTACTTCTCGTTAGTAATTTCTTCACTTTTAGTCGAGTTCGATTCGTTCAGTTGCTCTGTTCTGGACTGCGCTCTTGCCATTCAACCAACTGAACTGTTTCCGTCGCTGGATCAGGCTCGCTTTGATCTGACCACCACACCCACCCCCTCCCATTCCATTACCGAAACCCCTCCTTCCCTTGCTCCTTCCATCTTCCTCCCTACAGCTCGACCAACACTTCGATTTCTTCTTCCATACTACCAACGCGACATCTCAGCTTCCTCCCCACCTGGAAGTTTATACATCTGCAATCACATCATCACCCTGGAATTGGTCTCAGTTCATCTGCGATTTCGGGAAGCAACCGGGTGATGCTGCCTGTTAACTGACATCCATCCTCGTTATGGAATCGCAGGCAGACGATCCTACAAGAATATCAGATACCGAAGCCAACCAGCCGGTATCTTCACCCACCACACTGTCCGAAAGAAAGCTCTCGTCCTCCACTCCAGCGTTCCTCTTCCCAAAGCCGCAAGGGAACGACAAGCTGGCAACCTGGGTGTCCAACAGTTCACCTGATATCCGACAGAATCTCCCCATCATGTCCGACAATGGGGATTTGGCCGATTCGGCCTACGAGATGATTGGCAACCACTCTGAATTCAGCAGCCAACACAGTCCCTTCGGTAGTCAAGATGACGCTTTGTCTGAGAGCATCAGCTCCCTGCCCCCACACCCTTCCGACGATGTTCGCAGTTTAGATGGTTCGGAGGACCGATTCACGACCGAGTCAGATGAGGAACGAGAGGAAGAAGACGAACCAACCGACACGGACGGTGCCGAGGAAATGAGCTCCTCTCGTGCTTCCTCCATCAAATACACGGATCAAGCGCTACAGTCTCCATCAACAAATGTTCCGGCAAACCCCTTGCATTATGGCTCGGTGACTTCCATTCCGGATACGTCAAAGTCTATCGAGTTTCAGGAAGCAGCCAGCGACACCGTTGACAGTTCACCCGTCTTCGTTCGGCATGCGATCAAAGAGTACACGGGTGATGAGGCCAAGGCGCTGAGCAAGTCTCTGGACACTCACGAGCCACCCCGGTCTTTGTCGATCTCGCTGCGCCAGACAATGTCACAGGCCTGCCTCTCTACCGAGGAGCCTTTGCGAGTTCTATACACAGGTTCGGCAGCAGCGCAGAGGGATATCTTGCTAAAAGTTTCATCCGCTATCTGGGTCTCACCAAAGGACGGCCATAAGGAGGACGGCCAATTCATGAGACATCGGGAAGGAGTTTACAACATTGTGCCGATCTCCTCATTTGGATCTGCTCCAGAACTGGACCTTATGGAAGCTTCAAGCTACCAAATCAAAGTTGAGCATTGCACCTCAGCTACTGCGTCACCACTGAGAGATGGACCCAAACATGGGCCCTCTACGGTTTATTCAGTTACCATTGAGCACGAGCGGACTTACACTTCTTGCCCCTCGCGCTTCGGCCCAGCCGTCCTTGACCCTCATTGGGACGTCCCTCACCTTGCCATTTTCTACTGCTCAGAAAGCGCGGATGAGGAAGATCAGAAGACCAGAGAGGCCGCGTGGGGATTCACCAAACGTCATGGCATTCCATCCATCTTCATCTCCGAGCATCTGCGCATCGACAAGCAGGCTGTTGCGTACTGGAGCAAGTATCTCAACAAGCATGCGATCCACATCTCCCTCGAGTCCAGCGACCCCACAAAGACGATGGTGCCCCGACTACTGCCTGTCGATCTGGAGTCTTTCGGGAACATTAATGCTTGGCAGATGAACCGCAACATTGCCTATCTGACGGGCCTGTCCGATACAAAAGGGCCTGGAAAGCAGCACGAGTCAGCTACGAAAGTTAACAAGTGGTGGCAGAGCTTGACGCCCTCGGGGATGTCCCGGGACCAAGTCATCGAGGCAATCGGATGGAAGAGATGGCTCTTTACCTTGCTTCTCCCGCTATTTGGGGCACTTTTGGCCCAACTCTTCTCAGGATACTCGGGACTTCTTCCAGTGCAGCACCTTCAGTCATCGCGGGCGTCGCAAGCTCCGGCAGTCATCGAGACGACTCCGGTACTCCCCTCTACCGTTTCTGTCAAGATCACGCATACCTCAACGGCGACAGTCGTGGTCAATGTTACATCCACCAAGACGGTCCAGGCCACTCCTTCGACAAAGCCATCAGCTAGTAGCTTCGCCTCTGCCCTATCCTATGCTGGTCTGCTCTTGGATCGGCCCTCCAATACCCCAGTTGATTCCCAACCTCATAAAACGGTTTGCTCAGTGCGGGTGAACAGCCCGAATGAACTGCTGGTCGTGATACCCTCCAGTAGCAAGGCAATGTGGCTGGCAAAAGGCGCAATCGACATCGATGTATATCAGGGGGAGGAGCGACTCAAGACGAAGCTTTCTTCTGTGGATGAAGGTATCTTGGTCGAATTGCCGGTCAAGCAGGCTCAAGGGCGCTTCAATGTTTCCGTCATCAGCAACCGCAGACCGAAGATGAACGAGACCTTTGAGGTTGACTTCGGCAAGGATCCCATCATCGAAGCGTTTGAGGCAAGCAAGCTGCTGCTGCAGGACTTTACCACTGTTCTTTCCGCTGCGAAAAAGGAAGCGATGCGCATTGGATCGTCTCGGATTGCCGAAACGCGCAATGCTGCCAGGAACACTTGCAAGGAGGTGGCTAAGAAGGTCAGGAACACCGTTTCAACAGAAGATATTGCTAGGTTGAGGAAGAAGATGGATCAGGGAGTTCACCAACTCGAGGTGTCCGTTGTCAAGGCGCAAATCAAGTCCAAGCTAGTATGGCTCAAGTTGCGGGGAACGCGCGAGGAGTACAACGACTACCTCGCCAATGCAACCCGTTTTCTTCAGGAGTTTGAGGCGACACACCAAGAGAAGAAGGAGGAGTCACACGAAGAAACCGGGTCAGATGGACTGTACGGATTTCTGGGAAGACTTCGCGCGGGGCTGAAGGATAAGAAGGATCAGAGCCCCCAAGGACGGAACAAGGGAGCGGACATGCTGTGGAGGCTGATGGCATGAATTCGAAGCCGGTACTGCTTTTGATTCAACTTTTGCCTGTTTTCCAAGTTGTTATACATTCTCCTTCGGCGGGTTATTTTGGGAAACCACAGGGAATTGGGGGCGTCAATACATATCAGGACACTCAGGATCACAAGGGCTCGGGACTGGATTGGAGTTTACAACAATTGTGGTGTATATGATGGGCTGAGCGGTTCAGGTATTGTAGGTAGGTAACCATAGCATCTTTGTCATTTCACGAGTATTGTAGATCAAACGATCCTTCGCTGGTTTCTAGCTCTGCTGTCTTTGACATGTGCTGCCTGTTGAGAAAATGATGGTTGAGTTGTGCTTGTGGTTACGAAGTGATGTTGATCATCGGTGTACCTAGCGATGGTGATAGTGGTGATAGTGATAAGATACGTACCCAAGTCTTCCCCCTTCACCACGCAATCAACCCCCACAGCGCTTCACGACAGGCGGCAAGCGACTGGCGCACGGACACTTGCACGACAGCCTCTTGTGAGCCTGAAGAAGACAGGGCATCAAGTCACGACCCAATCAGCGGATGCGGTTGGGACCTTTGGGTTTCGTTTGTTGATCATTTGGGAAGTGACCTCAGCTTTCAGGGCGACTGGAGGGAGGAGGACATTGGGCGAACAGGGCGAGGCAGGAGTGGTGGGATGGCAGATGGAGAGGGAGGGGCAATCTTTTGGATTCCATTCTGGCCTATCCACCCGCCCTGACCCTGACCCTGACCCTGACTTTAGGCTGTCGAAGTCGACTTGCCTGACTTGAGCCCAGCCCAGGCGCCTGGCGGACTGAGAGAGAAGAACCCACTCCAACGAGCAGAGAGCTACTATCCATCCATCCACTCCCCTCTTAACGTTTTTCCACTCTCTAACACATCGATTCCCCCCAAAGCCCGCCGAACGAGTTTAACTTCTGGGTTTAAGTATCCGGTAAGTACGTTTTACGTTGTTTTTTTTTTTTCCCTCGCATATACTGCCCGCTCCGACGTCCTTGCTGGGAGCGACTGTTTCTTTCTTTCTGTCTACCTACCGACCCGTGCAAGCATTCAGCATCCAACCTCCCCGCAGATGGGACACACCCCGCTTCAAATCTCTGCTGGTAGTCTGTCGCTGGCGCTGCGCCGCTCGCTCGCTCGCTCGCCAGACGAGAGACAGAGACAGACAGAGAGCAGAGAGAGAGAGAGAGGGAGAGAGGAACAGACAAGACGAGACAAGACAAGAAACCCCGCCTTGATGGCCCGTCGTGTCGCGCGCCTAGGTACCACCACCAGTCAGACAAGCCAGTCAGGTTAGCTAGCGGCAAATGACGGGATGGGATGGTCGGGTGCTCTCTGTCTCTGTCTCTCTCCCTCTCTCTTGGGGTGGTTGGTGATTCATGATGCCTGCATGATAGGAGGAACAACGAAGAAAGACCATTGCGAAACTTGTCTATGTGATATCACCGAAGTGTTCTAACTCATTCTCCTTGCTCCTAGTTAAACCAAGCCAACAACCGCTAAAATCAGATACCCGATACCAACCCCAAACGTCTCTCAAAATGTCCGATACCGAAAACAAGCCGATCGAGGAGGTCAAGCCTGAGGCTCCTGCTGCCGCTGAGGAGGTACGTTCGCCTTCCTGTTCGCAAACATACTATTTCGATTCGAACGGGCGACCAGAAGCTGTCGGGAGGGTGGCGAAGGGGTCGCAATTTCCTCTGTCTTGGACGATCGCTCGATGTAATGGTCTTATGAACCTGGAGACATCAAGTTTCTTAGCCGAACAGAGGGGACCGCGATCTCCCGCGACTGTCCCGTTTTCTTTCGCAACTGCGCTTTTACAGAACCAACAGAAGGCTAACGCGATGGCGCTTATAGACCAAGACCGAGGAGAAGCCCGCTGCTTTCTCCAGCTCTTCCGTCTTCTCCATGTTCGGTGGTGGTGCCAAGAAGGAGAAGAAGGAGGATGAGGAGCGCGGCGACAACTCTGGCAGCGCCAAGGCCCAGCGTGACGCTGCTGCCGCTGTCGCTGCCGAGAAGGGCGAGGATGATGAGGCCCCCGAGTCTGAGGACGTTCACTTCGAGCCCGTCATCCACCTTACCGAGAAGGTCGAGACCAAGACCAACGAGGAGTCCGAGGAGCAGGTCTTCAAGATGCGCGCCAAGCTCTTCAAGTTCGTCAAGGAGTCCAGCGAGTGGAAGGAGCGCGGTACCGGTGACGTCCGTCTCCTCAAGCACCACGAGAACGGCAAGACCCGTCTCGTCATGCGCCGCGACAAGACCCTCAAGGTCTGCGCCAACCACTACAGTAAGAAACACCCTACTTCCTTGAACATGGTCTCGAATGAAGCTTGCTAACATACGATTCTACTAGTCGTTCCTGAGATGAAACTCTCCCCCAACGTTGGCTCCGACCGCAGCTGGGTGTGGAACGCCGCCGCCGATGTTTCCGAGGGCGAGCCCGAGGCCGTCACCCTCGCCATCCGCTTCGCCAACTCCGATAACGCCAACGCTTTCAAGGATGCCTTCATCAAGGCCCAGAAGGATAACGAGGCTCTCTTCAAGGCTGCCGAGGAGGCCGCTGAGAAGAAGGAGGCTGAGGAGGACGCCGAGGAGAAGGATGAGTAGATTGTGGTCTAGTTTTGCATGAATTTTAAGTTGCTTACGGGAAAGTTTTCCACCCACCCCGCTTATTTCTCCGTTTTGCTGGGTGTTAGACGGAACGATGCCATCATTACCCCCATGGGTTGGGCGATGGAATGAATGAAGGACCGCTACAGAAGTTATGACGGTGATGATTCCCAGGCTAGACAGCTGATACATGGGCAGCGTGTGCGAGAAAAAGGGGTTGAAATATCCAACACGAAAGCACTATTTCAGGTATGCGTTTGACGACACTTCCATACACTGGTAACATACCACGACGGCACTTTTTGCGACTATGGCCAGCAAGAGGAAGGAGGATGGGGACTGCTAAAGGGATTTAAACAAACTTCAGCTTAACCACCAGTTTTTAGATAGAACAACACACTACCCTTTACATTGATGCCTTGCCTTGGGAGTTTGGGCAAGTTGCTTGTACTTACAACCTCGTCTCGTCATACCTTGCTGACGGCTGAGCACGATGGTCTACCGAAAGACGAGACGAATGTGATGGGCTGGCTAACCGACGCAACTGTGCCTGTCTTGAAAGTAATGTGAACACTGATTTTCGTTTGCCAAGTCGTCCGTGACGCGGTCTGCCGATGTTCGTCTATAAAAACCGATCGTTTTGCGGTTACGAATCTTCTTCTTGATTCCTTCACAACAACTTCGTGACGACTGCTCTCGTTCGTCAGCGGTCTCTCACTACTCTTGTCCCGGCGACGCAGATTCACTTCTTGAAGCGATTCACTTCAAGATTCAGTATTTACTTCAGCATCACCGTCGTTTTCTGACAGCTTCTTTCCACGACTTCTGGTTTGCGGAAGTATCAGTTCTCGATCATCGCGATATCTCATGAGAGAGTGGTGATACCTTCATTCACCTAGGTGAGCTCACCTTGCTAACATTCACGGTGAGGGGTAGAGGTATCCTGGCAAGGAAGCTGACTGCTCACTGTATCACAGCGCACCAGCCACAGCACTCACAGCGGTATCTCACTGAGTGCTAGCGACAATGGTCGACTTCAGCCACGGTTACGGTTTTGACTATGGCGGCGCCGCGACGCCTCCGTTCGCGAATGATGAAGGTATGTCCCGCTTGAACAACTTCAGAGTGTATTGCGCCGTGACCCAAGTTCCCAACCACCATCCAAGTCGCATCAGCACCACCACTCAGCAACACTTCCCACCATTGCCTTGTTTGAACACTCCTCGAGCATTTTTCACCCCACGGCCATCAAAAGAGGAGAAGCACTCTTAAAACTTACCCCTCTTCACAATCGCGATCGCATTCCCATCCCACTTTGTCTATCCCAATCTGTACGCTATATACATAGGAGCTATCCCCATCATTATCCCTGGTTCCCAACCGCCACGGCCCGCCGCGGTAGCTTTACCCCTCCGTAACGAACGAAACCTTATCCTCTACCGCTACAAAGCCCAACTGTAGCAGCGCGACGGAATCTGCGACACAACCGCACATACAACACACCAAACACTATCGAACCCATTGCCCAGACAGACCGACGGATACACGCGCGCAATCTTTACACCGTCATACATTTTCAAATCCTTGCTCTTCCTTAGAGCGCCGAACGCCAGTGTTTAACTACTGCCCGTACTTGAGATACTGAACGAACGCCAATTGTCAAAAGAGTGTTGTTCGAGTACACGATTAAGTGAAGAGAAGTACACAAAGCTAACCGCGGGAATTCTTTCAATTTCTGGGAAGCAGAGGGCCTTGAGGATCGGTCGGACGTTCCTGGTAGTGCTAGCAAGAGTACTCGAACCAAGACTACCAGAAGGAATCCGAAGCGGGTTCCAGGCGCAAACAAGATGATCGTCGAGGTTAGTTTCCGGATACCCAGTCCAGTTTGGTTGGTGGCTTGCGCAAATAGAGTGGCTTCTGCACCAGCCGGCATACGGAACAGGTGCAGAAGCAGGGAGAAAGGAAGACTGTAGGAGGAGGCTGCGCGATAGCGATCATTGGGAAATAGATCCGGCGGCTAACGTGGGTTATCTGTCTGCAGCGCAAGATCAAGGTTGTCACAGAACAACACAACATCAACAAGCCCGCGGCACAGGAGGGTTATCCTATGAAGGAGTGGACAGTCGAGCTCTACATTCTCGACCAAGATGGCAAGGAGAGACCCGCCAGGTGCTTCACCAAGGTGACCTACAACCTCCACCCTTCGTTCGCCAACCCCATCCAGAGTAAGTAGGCATCGGGCAAACCGCCAATTATCTCTCCTCATCCCTGTTATATCGCAAGAGTCAGAGGTCGGCTAACACGTTGCGAACCCAGCTTTCAACGACCCCCCCTTCAAATGCACCAACGAGGGCTGGGGTGAGTTCGAGATGATCATCGACATGTACACCACCGAGAAGGGCGGAAAGATCTCGATCGCGCACGACCTGAACTTCCAGCAATCAGAGTATGAGAACATCCACACCGTCACCTTCCGCAACCCATCCCAGGCGCTCCAGCAGCTCCTCAGAGAGACGGGCCCGTTGCCCTCGGACGAGGAGCGCAAGCAGAAGAAGGCGGTGGACGGCGGTTCCAAGAAGAAGCGGCCCTACGACATCGAGCGCATGGCGGATGGCTTGACGAAGTTGGGCGAGGATGATCTCCTTCAGGTCATTCAGATGATCCATGACCACAAGGATGATAATACGTACATCCAGAACAACCTCGATGGTAAGTTTTCCCGGTAGCGAGTGTGGCACAGGTTTCTGGAGGAAATATGACCTGGTGCTGATTGAACATGTCTCTAGCCGGAGAGTTCTCGGTGGATCTCTACACTCTTCCTGACAACCTCATGAAGATGCTCTGGGAGTTCTTGGTAAGTTGCCCTCCCTCATACCAAATCCTTTTGGCGATCTGTCGCTGATACCCATCGCAGGTCAAAGCCAACGTTGTCTCATAGTACGAATTCCTTGGTTGAAGCAATCTGCAGTAGTCGATCGCCATCGATCTACGCAGAGTCGTCAGGGACGGGGACCTTCTTTCTTACTAGATCACAGTGCGCACCATACCATACCCAGTACACCACCACCACCACCCCTTATTCACCATTATTGATCATCCCTTGACATCCCAAACACCCACATATCCTGCCATTATAGCCTTAGGCTTGCGGCTTCTGCATTATCATGGCGTTTATGGAGTTATGGTGGGAAACGCAAAAAGCAAAAATTGAGAAAGATTCAAAAACTTCCCTTCACAAAATTCATGCTTGATTTGATGTTTCAGGTTCCTTTCTTTGTGTGAATTCGATGGTTCAGGGTGTGTTTCGTTGCCGTTTTTTTCTTTTTGCCAGCGTGGTTATTGCCTTTGCTGGAGTGTGCTCGTGACGGCTGCTTTACACCGGTTGTGCTTTGGGCATGGGGAACAAGAGACTCTCATCGGAAGGAAAATCCCGGAAGGAATGGATAAGAGGGAGTTCGGAGATGTAATGAATCCCACACATGGGATATGGAGGTAGGAGAAAGAGTTTGTTGTGGGCGGAAAGTTCAGACAAGGATTCGAGGGTGCCATGGGAAGCAGTTGATGCGTGGGCACCAGTTAAACATGGAAGAGGATGAATGCTGTTGTGATGGAGAACGACGTGATATTCCTACCTGGGCATTGCTTAATCTTACCGTTCGGCGGCCGTATTTAGTTCTCGGTTCATGGTCTCTTACCTTGCTCGTCGTATGACGGTACTAGGAGCAGAGAACATCTAATTGGTTTACACAATTCAAGGTATCGATCAGCAGTAACTGTCCATTCGCCCTTGGCCCCCGTGTCTCTTGTGCCTGGGTGTAGGTACGAATAAACTTTACATACCTACCCACTGCAGAGCCGGTAACTTGAAAGTCTTGGCCGAGGAAGTTAAGCAAGAGAGAACACTGAAGTAGACTTGGTCCCTGACAGAGACAATCCAGGTCTCTGTCCGGCATAACATCAGGAATGGACCTTCGGCACTCAGGTAGGCGATATCATCGGCGGCGGTTAGGTAATGCAAGTCATTGCATGCGTAGATGGTAGGTAGGTACGTACGTATGTTAAGATAAATAGATGATGCTTCTAGAATGTGTGGGGTGCATATCAGAGGGTGGAATTTTATACTGACACTTTGTAGATGTCGTTCGACTATTTTTTACGGTATTTTGACATTGACACGGTAGATACGGACTGTGTACGAGTGTGCAAAACTAGAAAGATTGTAAAAATTTTTCAAAGAAGTTGACGGTAGCGCAAGGGGAGGAGACAGGGAAGGCAATGTCCGAGGGACGGGACATGATGGCTCTCTGACATGGCGAGCCTAGATCAGCCTTATATTCAGGTACGTAGTCTGGCAGGTGCTTGAGGATGCCGGACGGAAGAACAGACGAGTTGAAGCGCGACTGACGGACTGACAGGTCTGCTTGCCACAATTGTTCGTAACCTCTTGAGATCATCAGTCATGATGAACTCAAGGATTGTTCATCCGAACGAAGAAACCCAACAGCCATGTACATAGGTATCAAGTGACATCGGTCAACGTCAAGGATATCGATGCAAGCCCACCAGTATGGGGAAGGTGAATTTGTTTTTTTTTGCTGCGGGAGCACCACCTGAGATCGTAGATCCGAGATTCCGGCCCAGCCTAGCTCGCCTAGCAAAAGCCCAGATGCGAGATCCGTACACATGCATAGAAGAATTTTCTCCTCGCTTCTTCCCAAGCCGCGATGTTACCTGATGATCATCAGTAAGAAACTGGGGAAAGTGGAGGTTGCAGATGGATGGCAGATGCGGCTCTTTTGGCGAGAAGAGGAGGTTGGCTTGGGAGTTGCTTTTTCTGGAAGGCGGTTAACTTTTGATCTCTTGAGTCTTGACGTTTGGGGTTTGGATCGAGATCCGTAGGAGGAGTGACTACGGAACAGTACCGAAGATTTCAGGGTTGCTGGCCAAGGCGTGTCACATTGTCACAGAAGGAATATTTTTTAAGCATGAATAAGCGTAGACAATGGGACGGAACTGGCAGTGGCAGAAAGAGTTGCAAGAAACAGCAGCATATAAAATCGTTCGCGTGACTTGAACAGCAGGGGGGTTACATTGTAAGAAAGAGGAAGGAACGTGACGGCTGACAAGCAAAAGGGAATAAGTGAAACGGTGGCTTATAATTTGTCAGTTTGCTTTTGACACAGCAATTCCAGATTGAAAGTCAACGGGTTTCCACTTTTGGTTCCCGTCTCTACTATGCTTCGTATCATCAGTGTCATCAGTCCGCTGGCTTGTTTCTGACGCTTGTTGTACCGTTCCTGTGATGCTGTTATGGTTGAATGAAGGACTGAAGGCTCCCGTGGCTTCCTTATCTGTGTTTCAGTGTCGCAATTGGCCGCCCTTGGTATGCAATTTGTTTGCTTTTCGCTGAGTGTACCCGTTACCTTGATGTTTGACTGGGAGAGGAGAAGAAAGATGCGTCTGGCAGCCAAATTTTTTTTTTTTTTTTTTTTTTTTTTTTCAAATGTCCTGCATCAATTCAGGCCTTGCAGCCCAACCCCAAGCAATTCAGATCAAAACACATATTTGCTGCTGGTATCTTTCCTTGGCATCAGCCGTCATCTCTTTCTGGAAGGCGTTTCTAATGATGGAGAACAGCTGGTCTTAACAAGATTTTGAATGCCGAGACAAAGTTTACCTTATGCCCGCCCAAACGCCGACGATTTCCATTATCAACAACAACGGACGTCTCGGCGGTCAAGGGTCGATAGTCATCTTTTGAATTTTCTAAAGATTCCACAGAGGAGCCCGCTTTTGAGGACCGATTACACCATCAAAAACTCCATTTTACGAGGATCCTTGGAGAGGGGTTCGAGGGGTTCATCGTGAAAGGTGTCAGTTCATCGACGAGGTTGTCGTGAGTGAGGAAGCGAGGAAGAGGACGTCGGTGCGGTGCAGTGTTGCATTGCTAGTAGGTATTTAGTGCTTCTGGACAGTGTCGGACAGTGTTGCACTGGCGGTGGACTTTTTTGTTTTCTCGGGGCTTCTCCCTCATTCTGATAGGCCTATGTTGGCCTGGATCAGCGCCGCCGTTCTGTTCCCCAGACACCTTGCTCTACCTGCGAACCTCTTTTCACACAACGACGGGAAGAAACTCAAGACTCGGCATCCGTTGCAGTTCATCAACGTTGTGATTGACTGATTCCATCCCCGTTCGACCACTCCCACAGTGACCAGGCACGAGGGCACTCGCTGGGCTGCACTGCACTGAATCTGGCCACTGGACTTGGACTGGACGGGATTGACATGGGACTGTCCGCTTACTCCACCCCGCAAAAAAAAGAGGAAGGTCCACTCGTGCACTTTTGACGTCCATTTGGCGACCCCGACACGACGGCATTGAGATTCCAGCATCTGCAACAAAAAAACGATTGGATTGGAGATCCATCGGTTGGAGTTATTGGAGATCGATTGGAGACAGCGGGAGGGGCAAGGGCAGATCCGCCGCTTTCTTTTATTCTTGTTCCAGCTAATCAACTATTATCGCCGCCCGCCCATCTCGTCGCCCTTCGGCTCTTTTATCCTACCAAGACCTGTCCTGATAGCCGTCCTGATTCTCTTCAACCACCACAAACCGCTGCAAACCGACACAGAGGTCCGACCCAGGGGCCTACCTGGACCCGACAGCCCGACAACCATAATTACCACCGCCGGCCTCGGGTCGCATTGACTCCATTGCCGCCCTTAACCATGGCCCAGTACGCCGCCTCGGCCGCCCAACAAGCCGCTGCTGGCCATCACTCTCTTTCGCCGCTGTCGCCGTCCGCCTCCGTTTCCGCCTCGGTCGGAACTGCTCCGCCCTTGACTCCATCCGGCACTGCTGCAGCTGCGGGTCCCGCTCCGGCTGCCGCTACGGCTCAGAGTGGAGTCGGATCTGCTTCCGCCTCCCAACCTCGGGGCGAGCCCCGGCCCCAGTCGCAGTCCGGCGCCGGCCCTTCTGCCTCTGGCGGTGGTGCTTCTTCTACTACAGGAACCCAACACAAGCGGGTTTATCAAGCATGTATCCCCTGTCGCCGTCGCAAGGTCCGATGTGATCTGGGTTCCGTCGATAACCCCAGTGATCCGCCATGTGTCCGCTGCCGGCGCGAGAGCAAGGAATGCTACTTCAGCGCAACCCGCCGGAAGCGCAAGGTGGACGATGACATGACCGACATCTTTGATGATCCCGACCACGACGACTACATCCTTCGCAACGGCAGGAAGCAGCTGCGCAGTGGTGAAAGCCCGGTCATAGCTGCCACTCTTGATCGCCGTCTCTACAGCGATGTCCCTCTCACTCCTGGGGGTAGCCGTGGCCGGGCACAACCATTGAGGAGACCCGGAGATGGCGGCCCCAAGAGCACCACGAGCACTGGAGGGGGTCGGAGTACCACCGGCGGCGAGTTTGGCGCCGGTGAGGCCAATACTCCGTTGGAAAACTTTGAGGCCAGAACAGTTATGCGCAGGGAAGTCTACGGTCCACATGACGCTCTAGACTTGTTGTACAAGGCGGCGACCGACAAGTTAGTTGATACCCGTGTTGACCGGTCCCAGAGACTGCCATATGCTGATGTCGCGCGCTTGCGTAGCCCGATGCATAAGCAGGACGGAGAGTCTGCTGCCGCCGGGAGTTCTTCGCGGACCAATCTTCATGCTGGGCGCCCTGGTCTGGACTCCCGTCACTCATCTCACCACAATGACCGACCGGGCTACCACTCTCGCCACGCTTCAAGGCAGGAACCGCCCGCAGAGCCTATCGACCCGGAACTCACCAAGCGTGACATATCACAGGAGCCGGGCTACAACGAGGCACTGAAGGCATGGGCGCGCTTTCGGTTCGTGCGGGCCGGGTGGTTTACTGCGCAAGAGGCGATTGATTACATAGAATAGTAGGTTCCTGCCTTCTACATGTCGTTCTTGTGCTAAGCTAACGTGGCCACCTAGTTACTATGCATATCTTTCACCACTCACGCCTATATCGCCTCCTACGTTCCGGAATCCGGCTTCGCACCTCACGTTGTTGACTGAGGAACCGATCTTGACAGTGACGCTCCTCACTATTGCGTCCAGGTACCGCCGCATGCCGGGAACTGGAGGTCACTGTCGATCACACGCCATCCACGAACAGCTATGGACATACCTACGAGGCATGATCGAGCGGGTGGTCTGGGGTCAGGAGGCATTTGGTGGTGGCTTCTGTGGCTCGGGTGCGGACGAATCTCAGAGTTCTAGCACGGCACCATGGAGGGGTCTTCGCCGCGGCAGCCTCAGGACATTCGGCACAATCGAGTCCCTCATGATCCTGACGGAGTGGCATCCACGAGCCCTCCATTTCCCTCCAAGCGAGGCCATCGACGAGTTGCTTTTGCCCTCGTATGAGAACAACTCAGCGGATGACGACAACAACCAAAAACCTTCAGCCGGGTTTGGCGGCAGGAGAATAGAGAGCTGGCTGGAGCCTGCCTGGCGAAGTGACCGTATGTGCTGGATGCTGCTGAGTACCGCTTTGGGCTTGGCGTACGAGCTCGGAGTCTTTGACGACATCGACGAACTGCTCGCAACGGGGTCCATAACTCGGCCGGAGTACGAGGATGAGTCGTATCGTCTCAGAGCCCATCGCATCAAGAGATTACTCTTGATTTACCTGAGCCAGCTTGCTGGCCGGCTTAACTGGACAAACATGGTCCCTGAGAACATGCGTAACGATCCGATCATGTCACGGAGGCGACCTCACTCGGGAGAAGGAACCACGCCGGGAACCAATCCTTCGTCCACGTCCAACGGGTTTGTGTATATCCCCGACCTCGAGTTAGACGACCAGATTATCCTCTGCTGGGCAGGTGTCAGCAATGTGATGCATAGGGGCAACGAGAAACTCTTCCGGTCTCGCAACTACACCACCGATATCATCCAGAGCGGAAAGTACATACAACTGTTGAAGGAGTTCCAGCCTCTGTTGAGGAACTGGTGGAACGACTTCAACCGGTTTGTTCTGCCACCATACATTCGGCACATTCTAACCATCGAGTATGAATACGTCCGAATCTACGTCAACTCGCTTGCTTTGCAAGCTGTCGTTGAGCGGTGTACCAACAACCCCAACGTTGGAGGCGGAGGCTCAGCCAACGGTGGAAGCGTCTCGGGACAATCTGCTCCGCAACTGTCACCGCAGACGCAAAACTATCTCGGAAAGCTGCCGCTCAGTCAGCTTGGTGGGTTCGGGGCTGAAGACGAGGAGTACGTGAAAGAGGTTGTTAACGGCAGCCGAAACCTGCTTCGAACCGTTGTCGATGGTCTCTTGCCCAAGGGTTACTTGAAGCACGCTCCTGTGCGGACCTACTTCCGCATCATCAGTGGTGCCATGTTTCTGCTCAAGACGTTTGCACTCGGTGCGCCCAAATCAGATGTCGAGTTAAGCATCAGCCTGATGGACCAGACGGTAGATGCTCTGAGGCACTGCGTCGTTGACGATGTTCATCTGGGAATACGCTTCGCAGATATGCTCGAGACTTTGACGAGCCGTCTACGCAACCGCTTCATTCACGCCCCGCCGCCGCCCGTTGCCACTACAGATGGTCGGTCTCCCAATCCGAATCACCACGCCGATACTACCAACGGCAACGGTCCCATGTCCCATGGGGCGCCAAATCTTTCTTCGGGGGACGTCTGGCCCAAGCTGTCTGCTAACAATCTCGGTGAGCTATCCTGGCCTTCTCTCCTCGATTGCTATTCAAAAACTGAAACTAACAAGCCACCAAACAGAACGCTCCAACCTCACAAACAACAACATCTCCGCCACCCCCTGGGACGTCGCAGCCGGTGACTTCCCCTACCCCACCGGCTCGGCATCCATGTTCGGCCCATCCACGCCCGCCGCCACGTCCAACTTACCCGATAACACCAGCAACAGCAATGGCAACGGCGGCAGCGGCGGCAGCGGCGGTGGTGCTGGTGGTTTAACGGACAGCATGTTTGAGAACACGGACTGGGCAAACCCCAGCAATGAGATGTGGTATCTCCCCACTGGTCCGGCCTTCTTCCAGAATATTGACAACACGAGTGTGTCGATGACGGCTGAGGGTGTTAACGTGGGTGGTGTTGATCTGTTGGATTTTATGGCTATGGATCCGATGGATGGGGCTAGTTTTGTTCTTGATGGGGGGAGGTATTCTTGAGGCGTGGGTTTTTGGAGGAGGATCTCTCTGTTTGTGGGTTAAAGGGTGCAGGTGGATGGAAGTCTGGGAGGGGGTATTATCATTATGAGTCAGGGCGATATATAAAGCAGAGGAGCGAGAGAAGACACAATACTGCTGAGAGCTAATGAGTTGCAGGTATGATCGGAGAAGGAATCGTGATATTTGCCAAAAGAAAAACCTGCGAATCTGCGACAAGAAACAAAAAAGTTAGGAAGGAAGGGAAATATTGCTCTTTTGGGAGGAAAAGGGACAGCGCGGTTTTTTTTTGTTTTTCTTCACACTAGGTAGCGTCAAAATCGGATATGGTAGGAAAGAAAGGAACGAGAAATGAGTCAAATGGACGAACAGTACCAAGCTATCATCAATGACTCGGATTGTTCATGCGTTTGTGGTGATGAAGTTCCGGTGTCTGGTGCAGCAGTCGTTGAGTTCGTTGAAGAAGGATAACGCAGTTCAGAGAGTGTCTGTTCCCCAAGTCAATGACGAAAGAGCAACTCGTCAATCGAGTTGCGATCTTTCCAGTGTCTCTATCCTTTCAATGTGAGATAACCTTTGTTTTCTCATTACTGGTTAACGGTATCCCAAATGTAAGTGGTAGCATCGTTTTCGCAGACAAAGCAAAGCATGAGAACGTGATTTCCTATACATTCGTTATCCGTCCATTCCCCCCTTCCTTATGTGTGTCCATTTATCATATTTGTTTATCTCCAGATCAATCCCATATCATATCATATACCCATTGGCCATCCATAGATGTACATCCCATTCACCAAAGCAAAATTATCTTTCTCCTCAACATCTTACAACCGTCATTGATATCCGTACTCATCCACCTAGTTAGGCAACGGCTCCTCCGCCGCCTTCACCCAAGTCCTAAACCACTCCAGCGCCTCTGGATTCGCCACAGACGCATTCGTCTTCACCTTCAACCCACTCAAGATCTGCTTAACAGCAACCTCGATCTTCTTCCCATTCCCCGTCCTCGGGATGCCCGCCGGTCCGCACTCCTCCACCACGCCCGGTACATGTCTGGGACTCAGCTCGCGCTTAATCACATTCTTGATCCTGTCCCTCACCTCTCCACTGAATTCCTTGCCGGGCACCATGACCACAAACAAACACACCGTCTCGTCACGATCAAACTCGCGTCTGCGGCCGACGCACACGGCGTCTTCGACTTCGGAAGCAAAAAAGCGGGTGAGCACGTTGTAGATTTCGGCAGACCCGAAACGGACGCCAGCGGGCTTGAGAACGCCGTCGGACCGGCCTAGCATGACCAGCGCACCCGTGGACGGGTTCATGCGCACAAAGTCGCCGTGGTGCCACATGGCGGTGCCGAAGCGTTCGAAGTAAGCGGCGCGGTACTTGTCGTCACCTCCCGGGCCGAAGAAAGTCAAGGGTTGGCAGGGAAAGGGCTTAAGGCAGACGAGATCGCCTTCGGATCCCACCGGGTCGACGGGGCGCGGGTCGGAGGCATCGGAGGCAGAATCGATTATGCTGATGGCCATTCCCAAGCCGGCGCATTGGACTTCGCCGGCGCGGACGGGGAGGAGGGGGCAAGGGGCGCCGAAGAGGGAGATGATGTCTGTGCCGCCGGTGATGGAGGCTAGGTTGATTGTGGAGGGAAAAGCGGTGTAGACGAAGGCGAAGGTGGAAGGGGGGAGGGGCGCGGCGGTGGAGTAGATGGCTTCGAGAGAAGAGAGGTCGAGGTTGTGGATGGGGTCGATGGGGCGCACGTTGTTGGCTTCGAGTGTGGTCAGATAGGCGGCCGAGGTGCCGAAGTGGGTTACCTTCAGGGAGGAGAGGAGGCGCGGGAGGGAGAGGAGGCCGTGCGGGCGGAAAGGGGAGCCGGAGTAGAGGACCAGCGAGGCGCCGCATGAGAGCGAGGAGACGGACCAGTGGTGCATCATCCACGAGGTGGTGGTGTAGTAGAGCATGCGCGAGCGCGGGGAGAGGTTGGAGTGGATGAAGAGCTCCTTCTTGTGCTGGAGGAGGGTGCCGGCGGCGGTGTGGACGATGGCCTTGGGCAGGCCGGTGGTGCCGCTGGAGTAGAGGACGTAGAGAGGGTGCGAGGGAGGAAGCTGGGCGAAGACGAGGGGCTCCTCCTTGGGCGAGCTGTAAAGGAACTCGTCATATTCCTCCGCCTTGACGCCCTTGGCGCGGATCTCGTCCAGGCCGGTCTCGAAGTTCTTGAGGCCCTTGACTACGACAACGAGCTCGAGACCGTGCTTCTGCAGCGCCTCGACGACCTCGAGGGTCTTGGCCTTGCCAGACCACTCCTTGCCGTTGTAGAGAGTGGCATTATCGGAGAAGAGAACTTTGGGCTTGATCTGAACAAGACGGTCCAAGACGGCGCTGACACCGTTATCGGGGCTGATGCCCGTCCAGATGGCACCGAGAGAGGCGGCACTAAGAAGGGCGACCAACGCCTGCACGTGGTTGGCAACAAAGCCAGCAACGACACTGTTCTCCTTCACTCCAGCAGCTCGGAGGGCGTTGGAGCATTGCCGGACCTGTTCTCTCAGCTCGTCCCATGTGGTTTCGGTGAGGTGCTCGTCGTTTTCGGTGGCGGTGATGACAGCAACATCGGGTCCGTTGACTTCAGCATTTCCAGGGAACAGGAGGTTCTCGGCGAAGTTTAGTCGGGCACCGGCGAAGAAGTCAGGCCTAGGGAACATGGGCGCATCTTCAGGGAGCACCTATGGTGGTCGACATGGTTAGTCTATAAGAAGCAATACACAGGTCTTTCCCCTATGTGCTGGTTGGCCGACGACGAAATGCGGCCATCAACATGGGCAAATGAGACGAGAGGGAATGCGTTCAAGCGACGCCCGTATGAGACATCAGTTCCCCAACCCATCGCATCTACAGATATTGTAGACATCCTTCCGGTTGTACACTGTGCTTCGTGAACCGGAAGTGGGGGCTGAACAAAGTTGGGGTTGTCCGGGATTCCCCATCTTCCCCCCTTTCCCCTTGACCCCGCGGAAAAGAAAATGAGACGGTTCGAGAATGGAAAGCACCATCCATGGAAGCCAGCGGGATTGCATGAAGAAAAACAAAAGACTCAGCCACCCACCTCATCGAATAGCTTGGAATGCCTGATTCCGGTAAAGTGCCATGCCTCTTCCCAGAAGGCGGCAACGTTGTCGACTGACCACTTGTAGAGGGATGGATAATCGTTGAGCTGGAGGCCGTACTTGGAGTTCACATGCTCAAGGAACCTCCACATCTGCGTGGACTGGGGGTCCTGATGCCTCCAGAGCTCGTTGGTGACCGTCATGGTAAAGGACTGAAGATGATTAAAAGATATATCTGGTAAAACAAAAGACGCGTGAAGCGAGAATGAAGTCAACTTCCAAGGGACGCGTGGGGGAGGAGTGATGACGATTCAGGGGTTGTCGCGGGGAAACTTCCACAGTTTGGTCCGGGGTAACGGGGACTTGGGACAGTTATCAGATTCCGATGGTGGGAATGGAGAATATGGGGTTCGTTAATCTCAAAAGAGGCTCCAACTGTTGCTCCTCCACTTTGCGTTCAATGCCCAGACCGAGAGTGGGAGACGTGTGGTGGTTTGCGTGTTGTGCGGTCAGGGTGTACGTGATCACGGAGGCAGGCTCCAGGGAGGGTTGAAGATGATGAGCCGCTACGGGTTTACTACCGTTACGGGGGCTCGGGGGTTCTATAGTTTCGGGCTTGTAAGCTAGAGTGCTGGGTTCACAGACCATAGTAGCGCCGCAGCATGCCGGTTCAATGCCGGGGCATGCTCCGAGTGTCACATGCCGCCGGCGATGGCCACCGGAATTTGCAGTTGTTACAGCTGGCTGGAAAGGCAGAAAGGGAAGAAAATTGGGTGCTCGAGTGGCTGAGATCGTCCTCCATCCCTCCGCGCTCCGATGGGATGGCCCGAGGTTTGACATTGGGACCCGTCCAAAGCCGAGTCTGGGTAAAGCCACCTCTCGAGGTAGACTTTGGAAACCGCTGCAGACTTTAATTGGCCAAGAGTTTCCTAAAAGAGGCTTTAGGGTTGTTGCTATTGTTCAACACTCTTTCGACTTTGAAGAAACCGGCAATCTTCTTTGACTTGTGAAACCCGACTAGATGAGACCAGGTTGTTGGAGAATGTGTAACAAACGGTTGGAGTTGTCTTCTCCCCGATTTTGTTGGATGAGGGTTGTGTTCTGTTGGAGAAAGTCGAGAAGGCCAAGTCAGAAACGCGGAGGCGGAGACTCTCTCCAGTCGCCTTGCTTCCATCTCATCTTCTATCCCGTCAATTAATCAATTCAACATACGTACCTTGCATATTCTTAACTGTCGGCATCCGTGAAACTCCAGGTAAGCCGTCATCATGATTCACGTCTCACGTCTGATGGTCTTCAAGAAGGTCTCAATCTCTCTCTTGTCTTGGCGGCAGCTGTCGGGGTCAGCCAATTGCCGGCGCAGAGCCCAAGTCACACGATTGACGGTGCTTCTAGCGCGGCGCAAGCGTTGCGAGTGTGCAGCGATAGCGCAGCGAGGACGGTTGCAATAAAAAGGCGGCTGCAAGTCTCATGCAGTCCCGTGTGCTGTAATGCAGCTCTGCATCACCGCATCTCACCACATCATCGCAATCAAACCGCTTCAGGGCAGGCCGTGATCCCAGACCTTGACCGCCAAACTACAAAAGAGAGAATCCAGCAATCCGCCTGTGACGAGCTGCGATTCCTGCGAAAGGCTAGCCATGTTCCAGTTTCTCTTTGCCAAGCGTCCGAGGTATCCATATCTTGGTGGATAACCGCCATCAGACCATGGGCGCACCAATGCAGCAGGGCTGTGGGTGACTGCTGGCACTAGATGATCGGGCATCAACCCAAGGGCGAGAGTAGGCGATGCCGAGCGGGAGAAAAATTCGTTGAATTGGGCGTGTGGGAAATGGGAAAAAGGGGAGTAAAGATGTTTGCCGTTCGCGTGTTCCTGCTTGATGAAAAATAGGGTTTCTTTCCTCAGATCCCTTTCATTTCCGAAGTGCTCGGTGGCAATGGTACACAACCTCAGAAACACTCAGCGTCCCTTGCCTAGTCGGGACCAAGGCACGGCTGGTGATTGGCACATCCGCCAATGTGTCGCGCCTGGACAAGTCCATGTCAATGGTGCCTGCAGTGGTTCGAGGCGATCCCCATCCCAGGAGCGCATTTTCTGACATTGATCCCGTCGAGGTGCAGTATCGGAGTGTTCCGGAGCCCGAGAGCCGTTGGTGTCTCGTCTCAAGCATAACGCCGGCTTTATACTTTCATGATAGTGTCGACTTCTATATCAGAGTCTGCTTGAGTAGTTGCCAATGAGCCAGGTAACAAAGAAACGCGCAAGCAAGCGACACCTTATCAGCTTCAAGAAGCACAAGTCCAAGCAGTTGATAAAAAGTCCCGTCATCGAGCACAAGACCACCAACCGATCCCACCGATCCGGAGGAACTTGGTTGGATGCGCTACCAAATCCAGACAACCAGTACCAAAGTACACACCTCACAAGGGAGCGGCCGCATGATCCAGGGGTATCACGGTACATGGCTGGATAACGCGCTCGGTGCTGTGACAGCAGCTAAAGTCTCCAATCGTGCTAGTGCTCGCCGTAGTAGTGTCCCCGTAGTGCCCTCTTGTCAGACTCGCAGTGACTGGCCAAATTAACGTGTGGCTGCGAAGCAACGGAAGCAACACCGGGGTCAACAGCTCGCTGGCGGTGCCGCCTCATTGGCCGTCCGCGATCGGTTCCACAATTTCGGACGGCTGCGGTGGGAATGCGGTGGACTGTGGTGGACTTTGTTCGCCCGACTGTGGTGTGGGTTGTCTTTGAACCACTGTGGGCTGGTGTGAGCTTGTGCCCCTTTCCGCAATTCATTGAAATCTTCTGCCTCGTCCACTCTTTTCAGACAGCCGACGCCCCCGATTCTTCCGTCCTCGCCCTGTTCAATATCCAAAACTACCAGGCGGCCGTTTACAAGACAGCCGTGACCTGTCCTGCACATCAACAAGGGGCGAGGGTGTAGCAGAGTTGTGAAGGGCGACACTCGACTGCGACGACAAGTGCGACGACGTTCCCCTCTCTTTTGGTTTCTTCCCGCCAACACCGCCTACCGCTACCGCCTAAGAGGTTCCATCGCGACCGCCTTTTTGTCTCCAAAGCTATAATCGCTCGATCCGATTTCCGACCTCGTCGCCGCCTTGTACGTTGCTCTCGGAGGCTGTTGTACTTGTACACACGTCTTGGATGATAGGGCAGGTGAGTGTTCCGAATACTGCTTTCCATCTTCCTTATATCCCTTCCCCTCGCGAGCCAAGGTGATGGATAGGTTTTGCACCCGGGCGGTGAATGGACGGGAATGGCTGGAAGCTGCTCCTGCTGTACACCCGCAAGAGCATCTTGGTATCTGGGAGCCGCCACCACATGCAAAGAGCTCAATTGGACCTGCATTGGCAGCGCTGTGCATTGCCTGCGTCTCGTCATTTGACATGGCCATCGGGTGTTTCGAGCATGCGAAAGCAGCATACCAGCATCCCCAGTTGCTTCGTTGTTAGCAGAAACTCCATCATTCCCAAATTGTTGCGATAACTCGTCTTCTCCCTTGGCTTTGCTCGCGGCCCGTCTCACTATCAAGTAATCCTTCTAGGCCACCTTGCTGATATCTCTCTAACTACAGTATCTGTTGGAGTTAGCATTTGCGCATCGCTCTACCTCCTACACGTCGTAAAAGCGGCGGACATCTGCTTGCATCCAACCACCTAGTTGCGCCCTCACTTGCGCCCTAGACATGCCCCGAAGGATTACCAACCCCTTTTCCTCCTCCTCTTCCTCCACTATGCCGAACCCTGACAGGGCCGCTGAGCGAAGGCCGTCTCTGTCCAAAGCCACCCGCATCGCCCAGTTCTTCTCTTCGCCCAAGAACAAGGATCAGCTCTCGGAAAAGCAGGCCCTCCAGGCCATGCAACAGAACCAGGGCGCCGGTACGGCGACGAGCATTTTGTCGCTGCCCTCCATTTCGCTCTCCGAGGACCTCAACAGCCATGAGTCCACCACTCTTTTCCAGCCCCCCTCCCTCGAGGAGACGCTCAAGCGCCAACGCGCCGAGGCCCAGTTCGGTCCCTTGAACAGCCAGAGCCACCGCTACATCAGCACACACGATGGCAGCACTCTCGAGCCTCCCGTCGAAGACGAGCCCCCATATTATTACGTCCTCACTACTTATCTCAGCTACCTTATCCTAATCTTCTTCGGTCACGCCCGCGACTTTTTCGGCAAGAGATTTGGAGACCAGAACCACTACAAGGCGCTCCGGGCGCAGAACGGCTACGCACCCCTGAACGACGATTTCGACAACTTCTACGTTCGTAGACTCAAGATGCGCATCGACGACTGCTTCGCCAGACCCACCACTGGCGTCCCTGGCCGCTACATCACTCTCCTTGACCGCAAGTCTGATGACTTCAATCGCAACTACCAGTACACCGGTACCTGCACCGAGACCCTGAACATGAGCTCGTACAACTATCTTGGCTTCGCCCAGTCCGTTGGCCCTTGCGCCGATGCCGTCGAGGAGTGCGTTCGCAAGTATGGCCTCAGCGGCTGCAGCCCTCGCGCGGATGCTGGTACTTCTGATCTCGCTCTCGAGGTTGAACGCGAAATTGCAAAGTTCGTTGGCAAGCCCGCTGCCATGGTTTTCTCGATGGGCTTTGTCACCAACGCTGGTTCCTTCCCTGCGCTCGTCTCCAAGGGTGATCTCATTATTTCTGATGAGCTCAACCACGCTTCTATTCGTATCGGTGCCCGTCTTTCTGGAGCCGTCATCAGGTCGTTCAAGCACAACAACATGGAGGATCTTGAGAAGCTGCTTCGTGAGGCTATTGCTCAGGGTCAGCCCCGCACTCACCGCCCTTGGAAGAAGATCCTTGTCGCTATCGAAGGTCTCTACTCGATGGAGGGAACCATGTGCGATCTGCCCGGTGTTTTGGCCCTCAAGAAGAAGTACAAGTTCTTCCTCTATATCGATGAGGCTCACAGTATCGGTGCTGTTGGTGCCAACGGCCGTGGTGTCTGCGATTACTTCAATGTTGATCCTGCTGAAGTCGACATTCTCATGGGAACTCTGACCAAGTCTTTCGGTGCTAATGGCGGTTACGTTGCGGCCGAGAAGCACATCATCGATAAGCTCAAGGCTACCAATGCCGCTACCCTCCTTGGTGAATCGCCTGCTCCTGCTGTCCTGATGCAGATTCTCGCTTCGCTCAAGATCATTGAGGGTGAGCTTGTTCCCGGTCAAGGCGAGGAGCGTCTTCAGCGCATTGCCTTCAACTCTCGCTATCTCCGTCTCGGTCTCAAGCGTCTTGGCTTCATTGTTTACGGCCACGATGACTCTCCTATCATTCCCGTCATGCTTTACAACCCTGGCAAGATTTCTGCTTTCAGTCATGAAATGCTGAAGCGCAAGATCTCGGTCGTTGTCGTTGGATATCCCGCTACACCTCTCATCAGTTCTCGTGCCCGCTTTTGCGTATCAGCTGCACACAACAAGGACGATCTTGATCGCCTCCTTGCTGCCTGCGACGAAGTGGGTGATATCCTCCAGATCAAGTTCTCTACCGGTGTCGCGGGAGGTCTGGAGCCTTTGCCTGCAGGTGTTACCCACGAGATGGAGAAGGAGTACATCAAGGCTAAGGGCCAGGCTCTCATCAAGCCACCTAGGTGGAAGCTGGAGGACGTCGTTGCACGTGGTGTTGAGGACGCTAAGCGGCCACTGAGGTAAAACGCTCGTTTGGACGATCGTGTGTGGCGCCGGATACTCACTTGAGAAGACCGGTGCCGTTGTATATATAGTACTAGGCGGCTAGGCTACGTTAACCATGTGCCTCCTCTTGGGAATCTTCTTTGCCCTTTGGGCAGCATGAGGATGTCGATTGACATCTCTCTTTTCTTTTCTGCTAATGGCAGGATTTTGATGGGTTTTAATGAAGACATGCCAGGGATGGGCCTAATGTTTAAAACTTTGAAGAGGAAGCAACGGGATGGGAAAGCCTGGGAAGACAAGCCGAATGAGCAAGGCATGTTGCAAAAGGTTGCTCGTTTAATATGACATGGGCATTGGAGTTGGGGTTGGTTAAGGCAATCAACTGTACGAAAAATAAATGTGGACGAGGGGGTCTTAATGACGCACAAAGCAATAGACCACTCTCAAGGAGAGATCCTTTTAATGTAAAAACATATAACAGTGAATCATTACATATATTAACTCAATGCTACATATATCTTTGGTCTGTTTCATTATGTGATTTTGCTGCTCTGGTGAGTGGTACAGACCACTTTATTATCCAAAAAAATACCCCGCCTAAACACGTGAACCCGCGCTCATCACCACTTTTTCGTCATGGTACGACACGAGCTTCATCAGCGCGTCGCATTTCTGATTTGACTCAAGACTTCAGATGAATTGTGCAGCTTTTTAGGCAGGAATCGGGATACTGCACGTGGGACTGTGTCTTGCAGTATTTTGCCTCAAACCTCGAAGCGCTTGCTCTCCAAATCGCCTCGCTCGACTCCTCCACCTCGTCCACTATCCTCAACCTTGCTGCCAAACGACTTTGCCTAGTCGACGATCATTGATCGAGCTCGCCGATTCAAATCGATAGATAAAACATAAAAGGTCATTTTCGATCCAGACTTCACTCAGGTTCGCAACCTTGCCGATATTTTTTTTCAGTTTTAGAACGGGTCCTCTTCCGTTTGCTTCCTGCGCCTTGACCTCTCCGCATCGCTTTTATCCCATTCCTCAAACAACCGCCCAGAACCGCGACCATGCCACCAGGAAAAAAGACCAAAAAGCCGAAGCAACAGACCTTGGAGGCTGCACTAGGTGAGTTTACCATCAAATCTACCCCCTCCGAACCATTCGTCCATTCCCCCTCATTCTTCCCTCACTCGCACTTTTCTCACTCGCAGCGGATTTGACCAACCTCATTTATCTTGATCTAACAAAAACTCCCAAGGCCAACCAAGAATCAAACCACCCACCATCAAGAAAATATCTACCCGCAGCAGCAGTTCCAGTACGAAAGGCAAAGAACCAATGGATTTGGCCAACTCTCCAGCGGCAGCTACTCCGGCGACGACAACTATGACCCCGGCGCAACTGCGACAACGGGAGGACATCTCCCCCGACCGGCAACTCCCCGCCTCCTCCGCAGTCTTCATCCCCAAGATCTCCACCGCCGAAGCCAAGAAGCGGACAATTGTCATCGACGACTCTGACTCCGCTTCCGAGGCCGAAGACTACGGTGGGGCCGCTGGTGTTGAGTATGACGACTTACCTGTGTTTTCGTCACAGGCTGTGGTGACGGTGACGCATAACCCCCGCGCTGCTGCCTCTGCTGCTGGTGGCCGTGGTCAAATGGAGGTTATAGTGCTGGATGAGGAGGATGAGGATGACATGCCGTTGTCGACTCAGCGTGCTAGGGGTATTAAGAGGCAGATGGCGGTTGTGTCTGATGAGGATGGGGATGAGGATGTGGGTGGGGATAAGCTTGAGGGCAAAGGCAAAGGCAGGGAGAAGGATGAAGGAGAGGAGGAGGACTCGGACTCTGACAGAATTTTGTCGTCGGCAGTCAGGAGAAGGGCGACAAGACGCGGTGGAGAGAAGTTGGAGTCGAGCCCGGCTAAGAAGCGACGGCTGACTAGGAGGGAGAATCCATCTTCGGCGAGCTCGGCTAAGGGGGAAGAGGAGTCTGATGGATCTGAGGTAAAGAAAGATGAGAAGGATGAGGAGGATAAGAAGCCTCGTCGTTTGGGCAAGGGCAGACAAAAGGCCGCTACGGGTACAGTCCCTGGCTCATCTGCTGCTACATCCTCGACGGAATCACGGCCCGTTAGAGCTAAGCGTTGTGCCAAAAAGCCTATGACGGAGAAGGAGAAGGCGAGAGAGCTGCTGAGGCGCAAACGGGCGGGCGAGCCTATCGACGACTTGGAGAATGAGGAGGAAGATGAGGAATCGGAAGTCGAGCTACCTAAGAGGGGCTACTACGACACGGATTCTGATAATCCCGCTCTTTCAGAGTTCGAAGATGAGGAAACGGACGAGGAAGAGGCCGTCAAGGAGGAGAAGGAGAAAAAGAAGAGAAAAGGAAAGACGGAAACGAAGGACAACAAGAAGACCAGCAAGAAAGACAAGAAGGGCAAGAAGCGAAGAGAGATGTCCCCGGATTCGGAGGATACCGGAGACAACGACGAACGAAAGGGCAACGAGGGTGGTTCCTACGAAGACGAAGAGATGCAGGATTTCATCTCTGAAGACGACTCCGACGCCCCCATTGGCGCGCCTGATGAGGTTGGTATCCCGCTTGAGTTCACCAGACACGCGCATAAGCCGCTCAAGGAACACTTCCGTGACGTCGTCGAGTGGCTGGTCAATTACAAAGTCCACCCCAACTTCCCGGAGAAGACTGCCGGACTGTACAGACTCGGCTGGAGGAAGCTCGATGACGAGGTCCGTGGCTTGGCCCAGAGCAAGTTCGCTTCGTCAGCGTGGAAGACGGACTTTTACATGGCGTTGAGGGCCCGACCTTATTACACTAGTGGTGAGACGTATGAGCAGAGTCTCTTTTCCAGTAACTGCGCGGCGTGCGGAAGGAGTGGACATCCTGCTAAGTAAGCTTCTTCCTTTTCCCCTCCAATATCCTACTCGAAACTAATTAACCTCCCCACCCCCCAGATTCGAAATCACCTTCTCCGGTCCCCCCTACTACAAAGATTTCTCCCATCCCAAATTCCTCGAACCCGTCCCCGGCAACACCTCCCCCACCCCATCCCTTGACGACGAAGGTGATGACCCCGACGAGTACGACGCCGACGGCAACACCATCCCCGCCGCCTCTCGAACATGGAAAATCGGCTCCGTGTGCCACTCAAACGCCGAGACAGCCCACAACCTGCTGCACTGGCAGTACGCCTTGCTCGACTGGGTCGACACCCGTTTATCCGAGGACGGACACCTGGCCGCCGCTGCTGCTATATCTAAGAAGCGTGAGGGCGAAACCAAGGAGCAGCGTACAAAGAGAACACAAAAAAATAAGTATAAGCTCGTGGCTAAGATTGTGCGCGAGTGGGAGGCGAATGGCACGGTCAAGGCGCTGTTTAGGGAATTTAAGAATATGTTGGAGGGGGCGAGGAATAAGAGCACGGCGGGGCCGAGGGCGCAGAAGGGGTGGGTTACGTGAGATGAGCCTATGGGTGCGTGGATGTGGATGAGACTGGGGAGGCAGCTTGGGGAAGAGGGACTGCTTTTGATGATGATATGCCTGCCTTGAAGGCGGCCGGCGCTTTATCTTATGGAACAGGAAGGAGCAGAGGCTTCCGTGGTGGTAAAAATGGCAAGTGACAGCCTTGCTCAACAATGCGGCCCGCTTTCTACTTAGTTGCTTTACACCAAAGGAGCCTAGGAAAGGATTGCATTTGTTTGGCCCGTTGGGCTGTTGTCGACCTTTGAGAATCATTACCTAGTTAATCCGACTATAGAATCAGCTATAGAATGATTTCGGTCTTTTCATCCATCACTCCAGGCTTTTTGTTTCCCCATCAGGTTAACTTACACCCCTACTCTCATTGCCTTCAAGTACTTCAAGGACCACCAATAGCAGTAGTGATGGGACCAGTCTCAATGTACACGCCAGAAAAGTAGAAGTCCTCCGTTGTATCACTATACCCGTTCCTAGGAAGCTCCAGGACGCCCAAGTGCCAGTCCGCGCCGTTAGACGAAGTCGAAACCGAGACAGGAGCGACGACCTGCTTCAAAGGCTCGCCGCCCTCGGAGTGCCAGAAACCGACCTTGTTGGCGCTGAAGTCCTGTATATCGTTGTAAAAAAAAAAAAACAAGTCAGTTTCTACTCCTATTACTCACATTGATGACTTTCCGTTCAACCCAACCCAACCCAACAACTCGAAACCAGGGGAACCAGAAGCCACCATAACAAGAGAAGAACGAAAAAAAAAAAAAAAAGAAAAGACTTACAATCTCATAAGCAACATTATGCCAAACCCCCGCCCTCCACTCCGTCTTCCACCCACTCCTCTGATTCGTCATCCACTGCAAATTCGGATTACTCGTACCCGACTCCCCTGAAATCCATCCACTCTTCAACTCCGTGAAGTGACTCTCAAAGAAACAAATCTGATGTTCCCTATTCACACTGGGGGCATTCTTATCACTCCTCATGATGCTGAAATGATAAAACACCTTGCCCTTGTTGATGGCTTCCTTGGTCTGCGGGATGAGTTCTATGCGCCGCATGTTCTGCCCGTTCCAGTACGCCGTGTTGTCAAGCGTGAACCGGGCGCCCTGGCGGGAGCGCGTGTCGTTGGGGTTTTTGTAGGATTCGGAAAGGGAAATGTACTTGTCGACGGAGCCGGAGCCGTGGATGTAGTATTGGTAGGGCCCGACTTGGTTCGACCAGGACCACTTGTTCAGGTCGGAGGCGGAGGTGAAGTCGTTGAACCGGCCGTCCCAGAGGAGGGCGGCGTGGATGGGGGAGAAAGCCGAGAGGACGGCGGCTAGGAGAGTGGTTGACTTCATTTTTACGGTTGAGATGTGGGTGTGAAATGAAGGGGGAAATGGGGTCGAAGGGTAGGGGAGGTGTGAAGGTTGAAGGGACGCGTACGTACGATATTTAAATACCTCTTGGGATGAGTATGGGAGGGATTTCGAATGCCTCTTCTATCTCGGACCCGTGTTCATAGAGACTACCTATGCATATGGTAGTAATTAAGTTGCATCTTCTCGGAGCAGGATGTATCAAACAGCAATCTGGGAGAGGGGACAACGGTCCGTTACTGGAGGAAGAACAGATCACGCACAGAGTTGGAGTGCAAAATTACGGACGACAGCCTCCGATCTTGTATGTACAGTCGATATTGACGAGCGGGATGGATGTCCTCGGAGTTTAGCCTGTAGTATATCTCTCCCGCGGCATCAAACACACGGGGCTGACTATAAGCCTATTGGAGGCTCTGTGAAAACTCTCAGCCGTCGCGTGATTGATGGCCTTGACTGCTTGATCAGATCCGGGTCAGTGTCCTAGAATGCCTTGGATCGTTTTAGATTTGCCAACCTCGCGATTTTACCTCGGGAAGCATGATAAGTGTGATACTATCCTGTATTAACCCTAGACCACTGTCTAAACTAGTTCCTGAGGAAGGAATACTGTTCTAAAGATATCACCCCAAGAATCCGTAAAGGGGAAAGTCATACCGAGACACCGCGATAACGTTGAGTGACCGAGTGTCTTTAGATGAACAGTGCGCGGCGCTGATGAACCATTACCCAGGCTACAAAACTAAAGATCCCAAATAAAACGATAAAAAAAACCCAACTCGCTGCATCTTCCCATAATGCCCCGCTCTTCTGAAGGTTTCTTTGCCCACTTTAGCGTATGAACTGTATCCAATGGTCTATACCCCCGAGGTATCGAGAAAGAGCCGAGATCAAGTTCGTGTTCCAAAGGTTGAATGTGCACGGCAGGCTTTTAGTACTCCATGCCACCGAAGCTCTTATTCCGGACAAGGGTTGCGCGTTCGAGGCTCGCTCGTGGAGGTTGATCGAAGGAGCGGCTTCGACTATGTACGCTCGGTCTCGGAGCGGCATCTCCTTCCTCTACCGCACTGATTTCGTCATAAGTAACAGTAGGCTCGTCCCGGATACGATGAATGAAGAGGGCCGAGATCAAGACTGCGATACCGCCGAGCGCCAAGACAATGGCAATACTGTGGTCACCGGGCGTTCCTCGAGGTTTCTGAAAGAGGCGGAAGATGATGCTGCTTGCCACCGTAGCAATGATCTGCGGTGCGGCAATTGCCATGTTGTGAATACCGAGGATCACACCGGCCTGATCTGCTGCTTCTTCCTCATCTTTGCCCAGGTCGCTGTCTTGATTGTCATCGGATGAGTACCCGTCCAGGGTGTCAAGGCGACTAGGTGAAAAGCGCTGTTGCTGAGACCGCCGTTCCTCGTCACGCCGAGATATTTCAGCGCTAATGATTGCCCAGGGCGCCCATAAAGTCAAAGCCCAGGTGATACCAACCAGACCAATGAGAACGGTAGCTGCTGTAACGGTTCGTACGAAGACGGTGCAAAGCATACTAATGGTGAACAGTATTTGCGAAAACATCCAGGCACGACGGAGCGTGAATCCGGGGATGATCAGATGATGGGTCCATGACCTCTGTTCGGGCTCGTAATCCTTAATTACTGAAGGAGCCTCGCCAGGGGCATCGGCCGTAACCGCTGGTTGGTCGTAGGTTGGTGCGATAAAGAATGGCAGGAAGACGTTTGTGGCCAGACTGGTAATGGCGAAAATGAGCAAGGCAAATGTGCCGACCTGTGTTGCCCTTTCGTACAACTCGTCGAGCTCCTTGTCAGTCATATTCGGGTTTTCTTCGAGGTATGGCTCAGCGTAAATCTCTCCAATGTACGATGAAGTATAGAAGAGCATGGGGAAGAAACCGATCCAGGCAAAGAACTGGACTTGGCAGACTTTCTTGGTTTGCGGCGGCAGGCGTTTGATCGATGTGAAAATCTTCTTGAAGAAGGCAACCACCCCAGGCTTATCCTTTGCTGGAGGTCCCTCGAGTCTTGGATCCCTCTCCTTGATGCAAAGGCAAGTCATGAGAACGGTAGTACCAAGGGCAATGCTGGCAATACCACAGAGCTCCTTGAACTGACTATCTCCAAGCCACCAAAAGACTGGGGCAAGATTGGCGTATCCGGCGAGATAACCGCAAATATTGCCGATACCTACGAACCTGCTGGCCATAGCATTTGCCATCTCTTCAAGACGTTAGTGATCGATGGCGTCGATGCCTTGGGGCGTTATCGCGGGAGTACATACCTTGCTGGTGGGTGGGCGCGCAGTCTACAATGAAGGCGCGAATCGCTGCTTGGACTGTATTTGACAGGTCAGCAGGGCTAATAGAGTCAGTTTCCGAATTGTGAGGGCCATACCAGCATTGATGGCGAAATCAAGGATATAGATCCAAAGCACGGCGGTGCAAATGACACAGAACTTGACGCCTTCGGACTGAGGGTCGGCACCAAAGAGCCCGAGAATGCCAGTAACAATCTCTCGGGTCCAGGCAAGGCACATCAGCGAGACAATCGTGGCGGCAGCACCTCCGAGCATGAAGGGCTTGCGCTTGCCCCAGCGGATGCGACAGTTGTCACTCATCATGCCGACGTATGGTTGCACCAAGGTTCCCGAGAGAGGACCAGCAATCCAAACCAAAGCCATCATAGACTTGCTGATGCCGAGAGAGAGCAGATATGGGGATCCATTGGACATCTCAACTGACCAAGCAATCTGCAGGCCGCCGATGCCGATGGTCAAACAGATCATATACCATACGCTCTTTGTGGTTTGAAACTCGTCGGCCGAGTCGGCACCTTGATTGCTGGAGGAGCCATCCTGGTTATCGACTGGAGAGAGCAGTGGCGACTGTTCGCCGAGAAAGAATTGCTGGTTTGTGTTTTCGTTCGCACCGTCACGACGACCGGTGCTGAGGCGTGGTTCCGGCTCTTCGCGACGAGGTTTAGGCTGTTGCGATTGTTGCTGATGGCCTTCGTTGCCTGCGGGGCGGGCCCGGTCTGGATGCTCTGCTAATGACGACGTCATGCGGAGATGCGGGCTATCGATGCCTTTGGGTGACCTGCGTCTCTCGATCGCGCGCAACGGATGCCTTTGTAACGGCTAGGGATAGAGTATCGACGACTCCCTCTGCGCTGAGCTGCTGGGAAGAAACGTTTTGTTGCGATGCGCAGTTGGGTCGGGATTGGGCTGTTGAGAGGGTTATATAGGTCTGTAGGAGGAGAGAGAAGTTGGTGTGTTAGTGTTTGTTAGAGGAGGCAAGGAATAAGTGTGGATTACACCACCGCGGCCTAGTGCCCAGCGAGCGATTCGCCAGTGATAATCGAGATGCCCTTGTTGAAACTACTGCTGCTCCACCAAACCCAACATGCAATTCTTCCAAACAACGTAAAAGGCGAATCTGAGGTGCACTGAAGTGATGAAACTGGGCAAGGGCTGATCCGGATGTTATGTAATAAGCAAACGATCAGTTCTCAGCATCACACAGCTCGGTGCTCAGGCGAGCTTGTCGCTTGTCCGTAATCGTCACGCGGGCAAGTCAACGAATGCCACGAGACCGTCGTAATTCGATTGGATCGATTGCTGCGAATCTTCGACTTGCTGAATGAGGGTCAAATGAGGGGAGACGGAAACAGGGCAGTCGCAGACCCAAGGTCGGACAGGAGGAAGGCACAGACAGGGTCAAGATGGTCTCGAGACTCAAAAGAGGCCTAGACTATGAGACGGACGCACTAACAGTTACAAGGCTGGGGGAGCACAGCCAAACCGATGAGACACGCGGGACATGCGAGAGGTCGTGCAGTGCCCCTTCAACAGCCCCCGGCTGAACTCGGCATAAAAAAGAGACTCAGATATTCGAAATGTTGCCCCTCTGATCTTATCAGCACGGATGGGACACCGGGAGACTGTCTGAAGTCTCTGCCGGACCGGCATATCGAATATGACCGTGATCTTGTTGTATCCCCATCAGAAGTGTTTGAGCTCAAGGTTGCTGCAGTGACCCGCAACGCAGCGGAGGCACAGTAAGTAAAGACACTATGCTCTAGATGTAAACGCCCACGTCGCCTGGAGTCAATACTGTAGTGTGCAGGACCCCTGCTTGGCAATGAAGTCCGCAACAACAGCAGACATCACCAAAGTTGTCGTCGAATGTGATCGTCCATACCACAGTCATAACCCACCAGGGCAACACCAGAAGCTTATATTTATCGATTCAGATGAAGAGCTGGTTTGGATGTTCCCTGCTGCTTTTTCTCGTCCTCTCAGTCCTACTACCTTCGGTTCATCGTGGGTCTAGATTCACAATGATCATACGTTTCTTCAAGAAAGCTTGCAAAGCTCGTGATGGCACACAATATCTTAACGGACTTACCTGCAGCTTATGTAGCAACCGCCAACGCACCGTACATTGAATCAGCTTCTGTTTGAGGGATTAGAGTCTCAGAACCCTTATTTACAGGGGATTGACCTTCGGGCCATAAAAGGACAGCATCTGCCAGATATAACCAGTCTCCCCGTCAGGCTGCTTCATCATTGTTGCAGACGACCTCAACTAGAACTTCGATCCGTTATCTTCCCCCCAACCCAATATCGCAAGCATGGTCGCCAGTCCCAAAGCTAAGGAGGCAACGCCGGCGGCGGCGGCGGCAGGGGGGCCGCCAGTCCCGATCTCGGCCCCGCTCACTGCTGAAGCCGCAGGCAACTTGGGCATTCTGCCTGCTTCGCATTGGCAACAAGCACAAGGTGAAGATGCCGCCGACGATACGGACGATACCGCCTCCACCATCGGCTCCCTTCTCTCCAGCACCGCTTCCCTCTCCCAGAGCATCTTTGAGTATCGCAACATTCTCGGAAGAACGTATCACAGCGACGTTGGCAATGCTGAAGCATGGCAGCCCAATGACGCGCGTCATGCCGAAGCGATGGACATTTTCCATCACTTGAACACATACCGCCCCACTTCCAAAGAAAATCCAGAAGGCCGTCGACATTGGAACTGGCACAGGCATTTGGGCTATCGACTTTGCCGACGAGTTCCCTGACGTCGAAGTGATCGGCACTGACGTCTCGCTCATTCAGCCTACCTGGGTTCCCGCCAATGTCAAGTTCGACATCGATGACTTGAACGGTGAATGGACCTGACCCGACAACACCTTGGATTACATCCATTCACGCAGTTTGATTGACGTTGTAGATGATTGGGAGGAGTTCTATCGCCAGGCTTTCCGTTGCTGCAAGCCGGGTGGTTATGTTGAGGATGTCACCAACTCCGTCAAGGTTTTCAGTCTGGATGGAACCGTGAAGGAGGGCGGTGCCCTTGACCAGTTCGGGAAGGTCTGGTTTGAGGGGGAAACAAATTCGGAAGGACCTTCAAGATTGTCGAGGATAACATCCACCGAAAGTGCATGGAGAAGGCTGGCTTCGTTGATATTGTCATCAAGGACATCCATGTGCCTGTTGGTGCTTGGCCCAGAGACAAGACACAGCAGGAATTGGGAATCTGGGCCAAGATGGCGCTGGAATCGGATCTTGAAGGATACGTCAATTATATCTGGGGCATCGTGCTGGGCTGGACTCCGGAGGAAATCAGCACTTATTGTGCCGCGTTCAGGAGAGAGCTGAAGGACACCAGAATCCACGGCATGTACACGACTCGCGTTGCGTACGCACGCAAGCCAGAGTAGTTTCAACAATGGCCTCAATCAGCAATCGGAGTAAGAGTTGACATGGGCGTGCTTGAGTTCAGTTGTTGTATGTACCGGATCGACGCATGGTAATGAGCTGGTGTAACAAACAGACGGTCAGTTTAATTTGCAAGCCGTTGTCTACTATACCAAAAATCGCTTATTCGGACAGTGCTGTCAATCGTCGAAAAGAGATGCCCGAGCGGGAGAACGAAGGGACGACTGTGCTCTCTTATCTCCAACGAATAGCAATCCAAAATATCCTGCAGGGACAGTGGATGTTTCATCCCTAACAAAGCAGAAGCGAACGGTCCAGGCTGTGATGGAGGGTAGCGGGAGGCTTCGATTTGTTATCGTTTATTTTGCACCGCTGAGCTGAGGCCGGGAGTAGTTACCTAGGGCACGCGGAGGCGACTTTGGCGGCGGCGATCTTGCAGACGGGGAATGCATCTCGATGTTTTCCGGAGAGTCTTCCAAACTTCAACGGTTGTGGGGAAAACCCTAGCAAGAGCTGTCACGCTCCGGCAAATCCCGGACCAAGAGTGTGGACCTGCACCATGTGGAGACTCTAAATGGCCGCAGATACCTATGGAGTCCGAAAAGTGATGGTGGAGGAGTTCATGACTCTGCCGAGACCGGGTTGGGGTTTCGATGTTCAAGCCCAGGTGAAATTACACGCCAGAGCTTCCCTGCTTGACTTTACTCGTGTTCGAAAAGCCATGAGAAACTCCTGACACCTTAACTGGACCACATGTGCGCTTCTGAATCCAAGCTCAGCCCAGGTAGCCTCTGATCAAGTGGTGGTGGTGGTGATGGTCGCGCAGCTATTCAAGGCACCGGTTACGATTGATCACTTTGGGTTGGTTGGAGCTGAGGTCAGACATGTCGTCCGGTTAAGTTGTGCTCTTGGCCAAAGGCCGTCTACAGAAAATTCGAATTACATTGGGTAACTCTCTGCGCGTTTCATAGCATTTGATGTCTCCGACTTAACCCCTTCGAGCATTAATTTTCGGTGCAGATGTTGTGTTTTCTGTTTTCGCTCTTCACGACGTGAAGACTTCCTCAACTGAACCCCTGCAAATAACTGGATGTGACCATCATTCAAGCGTATTTCCCTGGAAGTCCGCCATAAATTTCTTCATTGATCAAGTTTCCCCTCTTCGGCGCAGGCTTTCACTCCTCGAGATATACATATGTAACCATAAGTCGCGAAACTGAATGAATACATCTCTTGGAACAATGAACAAATGGGTCAAAATGCTGGACGTCGATATCGAGCACAAATTCCATCCCGTTCCTGAACAGCTCCACTTGAGACCTCGAGGGTGGGATTGCTGCGATCAGTGATCAGCTGGAGACGCTGATTGCCAAGTGTCCAACCAAAGCTCTCTTTTCCTTGCCAAGCACAGACATCCAGGTCCCTGCCCCGCTATGCACAAGCCTGACAAGAGCGACCCGACAGCGGGCACTTGGCAACCAGCCTTGTTCCCGCCTTCTCCCAAACGATAACGCAATCCAATCTGTCCAACCTGGCGACTTTGACAACCTAAACATCAGCAACATCTGACGGCATTCGAAGGAATACCTACTAAGGTCTGATGTCAACACAATCGACCCGGACAGCCGTCATTTCCACGTCCACAATCGATTAGAGCTTTCATGGTTTCGCAGAATCTTCGCCACTGCTCTCCGCCGAGCTACATTTGCTTCTTTCTCCGACACGCCTTAGTCCAAGCAACACTTTGCGCCAAGCTCGATATCGCTAGTGCCGCCATACAAAACACAACTACAACCTCGCCATGCTCTCCGAGGTGATTGCTGGCTCCCTGGCGGAGCTCGCAAGTATGTATAACCCTTCTGTTTGCGCCAATTTGGCTCCTACGGATCAATGCTGACCGTAACTGTGTCCAGAGAGAGATGAAGAAGATCCTGGGGGTAGGCCAAACCACCTCTCCATGTGCAGCACATCTACAGAGGCTAACGAGATGAACAACAGCCGACAACCCGACAAAGCAGGAGATGTACTCTGCAATGGCCATCTTCATCTTCATCCTGCTTCTCATGACTGCCTTCTTTACGAGTTATATCATGCAGGAGAGGAAGATTCAGGCTGTCCACGAAACCGTTGTGTCCATTTTTGCTGGTAAGGATGCTATTCCCACACCTGCTATTGCCATACTCCCACTGACACAGACTTTTACCAGGTATGGTCGTTGGCCTTATCATCCGAATCTCCGGCAGCGATAACATCCAAAGCTTGCTTAGCTTCAGTCCGCAAATCTTTTTCAACCTCCTGCTACCTCCGATTATCCTCTCGTCCGGCTACGAACTACACCAGGCGAACTTCTTTCGAAATATTGGCACGATCCTGACGTTTGCTTTTGCCGGCACCGCCATATCGGCTGTTGTCATCGGTGTGCTATTATGGTTGTATACCAGGATCCCGCTCGAAGGGCTGGAGGTGACCTTTAGAGAGGCTATTCAAGTTGGTGCGTCTTTGTCTGCCACGGATCCCGTCACGATTTTGGCCATCTTCAACTCCTTCAAGGTCGACCCGCAGCTGTACACGGTTATCTTTGGCGAGTCGATCTTGAACGATGCCATTGCCATTGTTATTTTCGAGTCGGCGCAACACGCGGAAGGAAACGGACAGCGAATCGGCGTAGTCAGTATCATCCATGGTATTTGGTATTTCTTGAAGGAGTTTTTCGGCAGCTTGGCAATTGGATCTGTCGTTGGCATCTTGGCTGCCGTGCTCCTCAAGTTTACCTTCCTTAGGCGGTATCCTAAGATGGAGAGCTGCATGATTGTTCTGATTGCGTACTCGACCTATTTCTTTTCACAGGCCATCCAGATGTCCGGTAAGACCTGCCACTCCTTATTTACATCTTTCGAGGACAAATTCTAACCCTGCAACAGGCATTGTATCGCTGCTCTTCTGCGGCATCACACTTAAGCATTATGCCTATTTCAACATGTCACGCCGGACTCAGCTGACCACCAAGTTCTTTTTCCAAGTCCTTGCGCAGCTATCCGAAAACTTCATCTTCATCTATCTCGGCTTGTCATTATTTACGGAGAAGAATTTGGTGTATCAGCCTCTTCTGATTATCGTAACGGTGCTATCGGTATGCGCAGCAAGATGGCTGGCAGTTTTCCCTCTGTCACGACTCATCAACTGGTTTATTCGATACAGGGCTCGGCGCCATGGCAGGGAAGCTGCTGATGTATTGCCTTACAACTATCAAGCCATGCTCTTCTGGGCAGGCTTGCGTGGTGCCGTCGGTGTGGCTCTTGCCGCGGCGTTCACTGGCAAAAGCAGGTTTGCCTTGCAAGCGACCGTGCTTGTTGTCGTTGTGCTCACCGTCATCATTTTCGGTGGAACTACCGCGCGCATGTTGGAGATTCTCGAGATCAAGACTGGTGTGGTCGAGGAAATTGACTCGGACGACGAGTTCGATATCGAAGCCATCCATGGCGGGACTTGGCACAAGCGGTCAGGCACGGGCATCGGGTTCAGCGCCCCTCGTCGAGGCTCAACGGTGCCATTGGGGAACCTCGATTCGGAGAGGAACGGAAGTCCTGGTGGCAGGAGCGGGTGGGCTTCTGGACACCGGTCCCCAAATCCCATGCCAAGAAGACAGTCGAGCCGTCTCGATGTCAAGAACGGCAACGACCTTGAGAGGGTGGATTTGCTTGGAGTCTCCGGGAACAACACTGACTCGGAGATTGGCAGTGATATCGACACATCAGATTTGCCACCACCGGCCCCAAGAAGGAGACCGAGTCCGATACCAGGAGGTGGAGATGCTGATCTTGAAGCCGGACCTGGGGAGCGTGGCAGCGGATGGAATCGATCAACTTCTAACAACGAAGGTGGTCAGGGTCTCAGTGCTACAGCTGCTATCCGACAGCTCTTCAGCAGCGAAGATCCATCGGCGCTGTTTAGGCAGTTCGACGAGAACTATATAAAACCAAAACTCTTATTAGACGGAGGAACTGGAAGAGGAGGGCACGGTGGTCCCTCGGGGCCTGGCTAGGAGCGTAAGACCGACAAAGAACATCCATGGATTTCTTACAGCGAATAAAACATATCGATCTCTACTCGTTGTGTGGTGACCCTTTTGGTTGAGTACACCAGTGTCAACAGCATCCATCCCTTGTTATCGTGGGTACAAGGAGCACAGAAGTTGTCCGACACACTCCGGCCTAATTGCCGTCCTCGCTTCAAAAATGACACTGCCCCCTTGGCTGTAGGCTGGGATGGAGCTGTCTTTGTCTGGAAATACGCCTTGTATAAATCTTGTGCATCCAGAATGTGCCGTTGGGATATGCAAGCAATCTGACGAGGCTCGAATCCCTGAACACCTGAAAGAACAAGGCTGTGGCGTGTAAGTAACACCCAATTAGCCAATCAAAGTCGTGGATCCCAATCCCTAGTGGCTGCAACTATTTACGATCAGCAACTATACAAACTGAGCCGTTGCCAATTCCGTGCTCGACAGATCTTGACAACATCTTCCCGTTGGTGATTGACATATGACTCTTTTAATAGCAAGATCCTCCCTGAAAGTCCGTTTCAAATCCCATGACCATGACGTTGCGGTTCCAACCGACTTGTTAAGGAGACGCTCGGAAAGATTTAGAACCTGCACTGCCTCGTTTCCAAGAACAATCCCACGGCCAATGGAAAGCGATTTCGGCATGTCAAAGGATCAACACCAGCTTGGAAGTCTTTGCCACTCCCATCCTCGGAGGAAGGAACTAAAGACTTCAGACGCGACGCTCCACAGGGTTGGGCTAAGGTCGTTGCCTGTGGCGGTGCCTCTCATGCCCTCTTTCTATTCACTGCCTCTCTGTAAGAAAGCGAGACTAAAGCGAAAACCGAAGTCGAAGTTTCCCGAGAAGATGCTGAAAAATATTAATTACACCAAAAGAGTGACCGTCATGACATGATTGGAATGCGGCTCACTGGTGACGTTGACGTTCTCTGCAAGGCGGGCTGGCCGTTCTTGGTTTGCAGCCCCCCTGCTGTTTTGTGCATTTCTGGTGGATCCTGGTCACATTCCTCAGCCTGCAGGGGCAAGCACGGCAGGGAGCTCCAGCCCTGTTGGAGGAGCCACGGCCGTGGGAGTGGAGCGCGGGGTTCCTGCCCACTTCCTTGTAAACATGGAGCCCGTGGCCCGGATGGAATTCCACTTGGCGTCTGGTCATCAGGGCGGATTCGGGGAAGGGCAGGGGGCGGCGGGGCACCATCTTGGGCTTCCATCTGATCTTCTGGACTTCTTTCTACTCTCATGACTCCCTTTCCATTCTTCTGCTTTTCTTGTCGGAAATCTGTGTAGGTCGCATATAGACGGTCTTCTGATCCGTGGTCCCAACAAGGTCCTGGAAGTTAGTTTACCTCGAACGCAAAACTAACCTTTCCACGCAGTCCCTGCGCCTATCAGGATTACATCACTCCAAGAAACATCAGATCTCGCCTATCGATACCAGCAGAGGCAGTTTCACCCATCGAGTGAAAACCAGACAAAGCACTACTGCGTCAAAGAGATACCTAGCTTTTCAGCAGGGATCCCTATAAGCCAGTACCCGAGGCAGCTTTACCACTTCCCTTCTGATCGACGATGCTCGACGAAAACTTTCCCACCTTCCGCTCGCGCCCGTCCCCGGACAACCCGCTCTCTTCCATCCTCTTCTTCACACAGAACGGCGCCGACCCCACCGCCGAGTACATCCTCCGGCGAGCCGACCCGGCCCTCCCGGCCTCGCGCAACAAGTACGCCGCCGCCCTCTGCGGTCCGTTAAATGCCGATGTCGTCTACGCCGAAGTCCTCGTCACCCCAGAATGGTCGCAACCCACTGTCTCGGGCGCCGAGATGCGCGCCCAGACACTGAGCGGCGCGCCGCCTGCCCCCGCGACGGCGCTGGTCCCGGAAACCTTTGCCATCCAGCTGTACAACCCGGACTCGACCGTCGCGATCAAGATGGTGCCGGGCACGTGGAACAAGACTGATTCGTGGGAGTTTGAGCTGCCGGTCCAGACGTTCAAGCAGCCGTCGGCCAGTGAGCTGGACAGGGAGAACGGAGGATTGCCGCCGCCGGACCTGATGCCGAGGGTCATGTTCAGATGGAAGAAGGACAGCAAGTTGAGCAAGGATATGACGTGCTACATGTGCGGAAAGAACTTGGGAGGGAGGAGGAACAAAGAACCGGATATCACTATTGCCATGTTCAAGACTACGACGCGCAGGGATGGTGAGAGCGTGATCACTGTCTACCAGCCGAATCTGCACCGGGTAGAGGTGGAGGATCGGAAGGGGTTAGAGCTGGTACTGTTGCTGGGAGCCGAGGTGATTAAGGACTTGTATTTGTCGCCGAAGGTTGATGTGTTGAATGTCGGAGGAGAGGGCTCCCCTGTCGGAGTTGCGGGCAGGAGGAAGAACTCGAAGCCTACCAGCACGCCACCAGGAATGCCCATCATGTCTGGTGCCGTGGCGACTAATGGTGGTCCAGCAGGGGCAGGAGGACAGTTTATTGCTGCGAACGCGATCCGCCATCCAGATACTATACCCGTCACAGCTTCAAGTGCGGCAAAGCCTTCGTCATCAAAGGCAGATATCGATGCCGAAACGCAACGGCTGAAAGCAATGGTTGAGCGCGAGGAGCAAGAGCGGCAAAAGCGGGAAAGACAAGAGCGGGAGAAGCGTGAGAAAGAAGAGCAACAGCGAATCAAGAGGATGCTCGAAGAGGAAGAACAGCGTGAACGTCAACGAAGAGAAGCAGAGATAGCAGTCGAAACGGAACGATTGCGCAGAGAATACGGAATGGAAGGCCAGGAACTCCCATCGATCGTCCACTCTCCTCCAGCTCCTCAGAACGGAGGGACGTTCAGCAGCAGCCCTGCTCTCCCGCCACGGCAAACCTTCCAGAACACACAACCTCCTCCACATCTTTTTCAACAGCCAAGCCAGGGCCAGCTTTCACCAACCACCACCTGGGGCGCTACACCCTCTTTGCCTCCGCGGCCCCTTAGTGCCGGTCCGCCGGGGACTCATCATGGGAGCGGGAGTAGCAGCAGCAGCAGGCCAGGGCCGTTTCACTGTGATAAGTTGAATAAGGTGTGGAAGGGCGTGGTCGTGCCAGCTCTTGATCGTGGTTCTGGAACTCCGGGACCTGGTAGTTCGGGGAGGAGGCGCAGTAGTGGTGCGCCGTACTTGTCAGCGGATCAGCAGAACGGCAGTGGCAGGTATGGGTATAGCCAGAGCTCTGTTGGTCTGTCTGGCGGGAGTGGGGGCTCGAGTGCTAGGGATAGGGAGAGGGAAAGGGAGAGGGAAGAAAGGAACAGGAACATTGCGAAGAAAAAGAGCGCACATTGGTAGGTATCTCTTGAAAGGATGGTGATACGGATTGTAAGAGGTGTTTAAGCATATCCAGAGTGGTTCATATCTGCATTATGACATGTGGATGGAGTTGGTTGGCGTACTTTAGCATATTTCACCTATTTAGACGATGAGCTGGCGCGTTGAGCATGGATTTATTTGCAGAGAATTTGATATCATTATACTATGACGGAATACAGATACTGCTAGATACATCAGTTTCCGAATGTAGTGGTGACTCTGTATTTCTGAATCTCTTCCGTAACTAACACTGACACTATTCTTGAAAGTAAGCGTCAGATCTCGAGGGCTTATAAGACATGTCTGGGCATTATAGGAAAACGTAAGCCGTTGCCCCTTGACAGGTCCGCAACTCCTTCCTTACACTACGGGTGTACACGCCGGGTGAGCATGGCCCCGGGGTCAATCAGAAACGTGGATGGGATAAAACAGGTGAAACACCTTGCCGACTCTCTAGCTAAGGGGACGTCTGATCAAAGCTTCATGTTGCTAACCGGACTGTTTCATGATATGCACAATGATGCGATGGCTTCTACGGAGGTTGTTACTAGTTCTTTGCCCTTGGTCGGGCCTACGTAAATGGTCTCGTGCTCTCAAGCCTCCTTTAAAGTAGGTTTTTGATGGATTAAAGCCATTCATAACCCTGGTAAACCACGAGAAGTTACTGTACGGGAGGAGCATCAAGTAATGGCTTACACAGAAAGACTCTATTGCGTACATCCAAGAAAGCTTTCTGTTTGCGTCCACGCAGGTTGCTAGTCGCTGGTCACCATGTATAACATATAAAAGAACACCCCCCACATTCATTCATCCCAACTCATTGCCATGTCCGTCCCATATCTCTCGAACCTACCCGTCCCGCTGCCCGCACGTCCAGTCCCTGCCTCCATGCTTCTGCTTATCTTTCCCATGCTTCCCCAGCCGCAACCACTGAGGCGAGTAGTAGTTTGTTTTCCGCTGCGGCAACGTGGTGACACGAGATGAAGGGGGTTTTGTTCTTTTAGCTTTGGCAATTTTGGAGGGAAGGAGGGGAAGCTGAAGAAGTGAAGGATAAGAACATGAGGGGCTGATTGACAGGCTGGGGAGTTAGTTACTTTACATAGGCATCCAGTTCATATTTATCGGTTGATCATGGTGGTTGATAGCAACGATCTTCCCTTTAGAGGAGGGAAACTCTCCGATAGTCCAGTTGTTGAAAAGTGTGTTAGGCTGTTCGTCCTTTGAAGCCTCAAAGACATGATATGATATATTGCCCGTCATGTCCCATAAAGCCATTCTGGCTCGGACTAGGGATCCCAACCATGATGCTCAGGCCGTAACGTCATCGGGCACAACCAGAACGGCAGAATCTGACGAGCAAAGAGACAAGAGACATGGGAATATAATATCCCGCCGCCGCCGTCATGCCATACAACGTTGTGTTCGACTCATGGAGCTATAGTAAGTTACTTGTACGGATATTGGCAGCCCGACTACGATAGAAAGGGTGGGATCGTTTTGGTCGAATTTCCGGGTCATGATTAATTCAATGGGACTCTCCAGTCATGGCGCTTTTAAACCAGCTGGGCAAAGCTCCCAAGCTCTTGAAATTAAGTTTCTGATATACGCCGAGCAAAAACAAGAAGACTTGGAAGTTAGGTTTAAGTCTTGAGCGATATACGCACCTGAACAAAGATGAAGAACGGGAAATGCCGGGTGATATTATGTGTCTGATGAAAAAGGGAGGGGGGGGGGGGGAACTGGAAGGAAAAAGTTTCGATTCGACGTTGCTGTTGGACGAATGAGAAGAGCCCACAAGCTGATGCAGTAGCAAAATTGCCCTTCCCTTTCGGACTCCTCCTGTAACGGGATTTATGGGATGGCATCCCCAGCTTCAGTGCCCCCGTCGAGCCCGTCCAAGCCAGCCTGCCCACGTCACCATCACTGGGCCACTGGCAGACTGGAAGGCTAGGTAGCTGTCCCCCTGACAGGAACGGAACGCTTGACACTGCTGACAGAAGCTTCCCGCCGTCCAGCAGCGTCCGACATGGTAACCTCGACCACTGCACTGCAAGGCAGAGCCGGGAGAGCAAACAGGATTCAAGATTCGAGACCAGGGGAGAAAAGAGTGGGGTGCAAGCAGAGGTAAGGTACCTGTGAGAAACGTCCAGTACGGAGCAATATCCGGACAGCCCAAGCTCCCAAGCAAGTGCTGCACAGTGCACCATTGCCATTCCCATAGAAGTCGTACCTTTGCACCCTGCGGTGAGTGAGGTTTTTGGTCAACGACCGGGCGGCGCACAATGCCCAAAGCCAACCAAAAGGACTTTGAGGACCGCCGACTGAAAGCGACTTGAACGACTTGACCACCTCATCTTTGGGCGCTAGCAACGGTGTGGGCAATAAATGGGGCCACACTCGATCGGCCACTTGCCTGACTGGTCGACCTGGCCAAGAGCTGGCCGAGAACTGGGACAGGCGAGCGGCTAGCAGCTGCGGGCGGGCAATAGGCCACCCACACCATAAGTGTGGAAGAGACGCACGCCCGCAATCAACACAACAGCGCGCCGGTCTTGACTGTGAAGCCCAGGCGGTGCAGGAATGGAAAGGAAGACAGTGGCAGGGAGAGCAAGTTCGTGATCTCCACACCACTGCACCGCACCACTGCACCACGCACCGACGCAGGCACTGCACCGCAACGGCATTCAATCACTACTACTCAGCTCAACATTTGCATCTGGACCAAAACATCCACAACAATCGATCCAACTCCACCACCGCGACAAGGACATTCAAGAGTCGCTGCACTGTCCACATCCCACTGTCACCACCGACCGGTCCCTAGCCCATTGTCTAGCGGGAGGTGTCTTGTCATCCATTTTCCTCTCGCCTACCTCTACCTCTCGCCCGAACTCCATCCGGCCGATTTCATCACTTCACGACACGGGAACCTGACCGACCGACGAGACGAAAAGTTGCTTGTCAGTCAGACCCGATCCAAACCCGCCTCCGCTTCTCGTACCCGACGCTTGCTGTTGCTCCCACCGCCGTAATTCTCGTCAAACATTGCCCGCTGCTTGTTGCACGATCCGGCCAACGTCTTGTTACTGCAACCAGCCAAGCTTGGAAAGCCCACCGCTGTTGGCTTAGTGGCAGCTCTACCCGCCCACTCGCGCCTCCTCCTCCATCCTACTCGTCGCGGAACCGCTCTTGCGCTTCCAGTCGCTGGGAATTGAGGCGCTCCTCGTCGTCTGTCGACAGCAGCAGGGCCCTCCGCTCTTCTTTCCCCCGCATGTCGATCCGGACGACGCAGCGCCCATCGCTGATTCCCGCCTCTCCGTCCTCGAGCCTCCCATAAAGAACGACTTCGGGTTTTCTTGACTCCTGCCGCCGCAGCCCCGGCTGTGGAGGCCCGGCAATTCGCGAACATGAACTTCGACTCGGGCACCGCGTACGCTGAGTCGGACGCCGACGACGAGTATGAGCGCGATATTCACGGAAGCTCCCCTATCGATCACACCGACGTCGAGCATTCACCCATCGACTCTGGCCCCCCCTCGGCCGAACACACCCCTACAACCTATGGCTACCGAAATAGTGCAGATAGACACATAGAAACCTTGATTTCCGACTGGTCTGCCGACGACTGCGCCGACTTCATTGCCTCGATTGGGCTACAGCAATACGCAGATCGATTTATAGGTCCGTTGCGATTACATGAGCAAAAGGTTGCATATGGCTTTGACTTCCGCTAACTCCACGCACAGAAAACGAAATTGTGGGAGAGGCTCTGGTCGCGTTACAACATGATGATCTCAAGTCGATGGGCATTACTAGTGTGGGCCACCGCTTGATGATTCTGAAATCAGTCTACGATGTGAAGAAGGCTCAAGATGTCCCTATCGAGGACGACCACTACATGCCTCTTAGTACGTGTCGCGCCCCCTTACCTTGTGCGGTTTTCGCGTGCTAACAATACCAAACTTCTAAAGCCGCCGCGACCGAAGCGCTATCGGCAAACGCTACCCTCAACGACATTAAGCATCTCGCTGAGCAGTTGCGTTTGAGAGACGAGCGCATGAGCCTCTTTGAGCAAGACCTGCGCCGGTTAACCGAAGACTTTAGGAGGTTACGGGAAGATATGCTACCGGCATTGCGACTCGCCAAGGATGCTCAGCAACCGCTACCGAGCGGACCGTCTTACGAATCTACTTTGTCACCGCCAGCTCCAGCCTCGTCGGCGGGTAGCCAGCCAAGTGCCGGCCTAAGTCGGCAATATTCTACCAAGAGGATCATGCTTGGGACAACGCCGAAAGCAGTCTCCCCGTCCCATCTTCAGACTTCCCACGGCCCGACATACGACTCTTCTGCAACTAGTAGAGGTATGCTGTCGTCGTCTCATCTTGGCGCCATGAACGGGTCTAGTGCGAACACAACCTCCGGTGGTTATCCGTCACCGAACATGCCATCGCCTACCTCTCCGCCCACCACCAACATGTCAGGCACTACTCTTGATCCGAGATCTTATCGCGGTGACAACCAACCCCCATCATCGAGCCGATCCACCTTTGGCGATAACGATCACTACGGTTCTCAAGACAAACAACCTGTGTCCGCTCCCCGCAGAGGACAGACGCCGGCACCTGATACCCCTGGTTCCGCGAGCAACGCGTCCGTCGAGATCTTCAAGTCATTTAGGGTCAGTATGGATGACCCGTGCTATAAAGTTCTTCCGGCAGCGCTCAAAAAGTACCAAATCAACGCTCCGTGGGATCAATACGCTCTGTATATCGTATATGGCGATCAAGAACGGTGTCTGGGACTGGACGAGAAGCCTCTCATATTGTTCAAGCAATTGGACAAGGAAGGAAAGAAGCCCATGTTTATGCTAAGGAAGACGAACAACGCTCCAGCTGAGGAACAACCCGGGAGCGCAGGACTACCGGCTGCGGCTCGCGGGGCGACGACCGTTTACGATCCACCGGGAGGTATCATATAAGCGAATGCTGGGGTGGGAGCGAGATTGTGGTGATGCTGGGTACTGCCCGTCCACTATCCGAGCCGAATTGCCGGGGTGCCTTTCTGGGTTGCACAGCTTTTGCATAGCGTGACGGAGGATTATGCTGTGAAGGAAGCCCTGGCATAACTGGAGGTCCGTTGCTCGAGTGGAAATGTCCATGATGAGAAGAAGAAGAGAAGGCTGAGTCGAGCTTCAACGGTTCAGTGTCGCATGACCGGGTGACCAGTTCCGTCAGGTTAGCTCCTGTCTGGTCTGGAATGGGCGGCTTAATAGCTGAGCTGGTGGAAAGGCAACCGTTAACATGGACTCCAACCTCTACACACACAACCCAAAGAATGCTTGTGTATGAGGACGGTAAACCAGTTAGCATTGCCTATTTTGTGTATCTTTTCTATTTAATTTACTGGTGGGCGGCATGGCAACGGGTTGGAGAAAATAACTGACTGCGCAACCGGGGGAACCGGGGAAGGAGGCGGATTTTGTAAACTCAATCTCATCCGAAAGTGTGGTCCACAACTTTGAAGAACAACACGTTTTGGTATCAATGTGCTTGGAACTCATCTGGTCTGGTTGAAGGAAGAAACGCCGAGAAGGAGGAGGACATCGAAGAGGAGGGGAACCGGGAAAGGGATGGGGGTCAAGTGGTGGGTTAAGAAAACTTTCGAACTTCTTGTGTTATTTATTTATCATTTTAAGTGAAGAGATTAAAAACTATTTGGTGCTTGGAGACTATAGGACTGTGGCATTTGTGTGATGGTGATATTTATCTTTGACTCTGGGACTTTCAAGGTGTTGATTCAACGTCTCCCGACTCCGTGCCCGAGTGGGAAACATTGTTCCATACCTCTTCGCTAATCAACATGTTGAAGAGACACTCCGTCGAGACCAAGAACCGCAGAGATCATAGTCAAAACACCGAGAACAGACACATATCTAAACTATGAAATTGACAAACACAACGTTTTCTCTATTTATGCCCAACCTCAGATTTTACGACAGGTAGATTATAAATTGCTCTCCACCACCCATCCATCCCCCATTTTCTACACCAACCACCAACCACCACACACCCCCTCCAAACTCAACAACCCTCACGACTCAGTTTAGAGTCTAGTTGAGCGCATTCCCAGCCTTAATGTACAATGAGAAAATCGCTCCCAACCCCGCCATCCACACCAAGCTGCGCACAGGCGCAAACTTGCGGTTATCCTGCAAGAAGACATACACAAAGTTGTACACCAGTCTGCTGCCCAGGTAAAACAGCGAGAGCTTGTTGACCGTCTCCACGGGCACCTTGGCGGCGTTGGCGGCCACGACTCCCGCGGCGTAAAGCCCGATGGTCTCAAGGCCGTTGTTGGTGGCTGCCTTGGCGCGCAGGATGCGGTTTACCTGCTGCTTGGAGAGGGTGGTGTCCTTGGCGAGGTGTTCTTCTGTTTTGCGGGGGCTGTGAGGAGGAAAGTGGGGTTAGTGGTTTGTTGTGATGGTGATGTTGATGTTGAATGTGGGGGATAGGGGGGGGGGGTGATGGGAATGGATGGGAATGAGATGATGGAGGGACGGGACGGGAACTTACTTGGCCAAGTCATAGTTCTTACCCGCAGCGAAGCTGGCGTAGAAGTTGGGGAGGAGGGCGAGCACGAAGGCCGCGGGGACCTGGTAGCTTGTGTCAGTGATTTTGTTTCGTCAAGATTGATGATTTGTGTTTCTTCATTCCCAGGTGCGTCGTCTGCCTCAAGAAACTTAAGCGTGAAGAAAACCGCACATCGGTTTCTCTTCACATGTCATGAGATAAGGTAGGTACATACCGAGTGGAGAGACCAGTTGGACGAAAGATCAAGGAAGGAAGCCATTGTGATGGAGTTGGTGATCAAGTAATTTCGAATTGGAGTGTTTGAAGTGTAGTATTGTTGTTTCAAAGTGTGATGCAGTGAAGTACGAAAAGTATGCTCAGGTAATCGAGAGGACAGAAGCACTTTTATATTATACTTTCAGTGAGGAGGGGTTCACGATCGAACAGCTTTGATGACGAAGAAGCTTGTGTGGGGCGACCCACACCCTGCCAAGGTACATCCGGAAGGGGAACTTCCTGAGGGAAGAAGGATCGATCCACTCGGTGCCCCATGCCCCTGCGGCCCAGAATAGCTCCCTTCCCTTCTTTTGCTCCCGTCCTCCCGCCCCATGCGCCCCATGCGCCCCAATGAGCCACTCCAAATCCACCGGGTACAGGCCGGCGAGACACAACCTAAGATCAGTAAACAGAAAGCGTAGGCGCTGTGCTGAAACAGTTGCCTGATGCAGAGTCTCCCCTGAATTAGACTTTGAGATCTTGCGCCGGGCCAAGCCTGCTATCATGCTGGATGGAGGCGTATCTAAAAGGCACGGATGATTACAGAACCAAAACAAGCATTACATATCGGATTTCATGGACTCGGCGGCACTAACAACAGGCGAGATGCGTCAAGACATCTGGATTACTGAACAAAGAATGAGTCGGACACAGTCTCGATCGCGATAAAGCATATCAGCCTCCTTATATGGCAGTTGTCCCGAGAACCATCATTTCCACTTCCAGTTCTCTCTTTGCAATGTTTCATGAACCGAATCCGCTTTTATTTCTCTACCAACTAACAAATTTTGAAAACATACGCGGCGTGGCGTGTCCGTCTCGGATATAACCCTGGGGAGACAGACACGCATCAACTTCACCGAACATCCTCTCTTCTGCCCTCTGCTCATTCTGTAGCTTCCCCATCTTGTCATCAACCTTTTCCCTCCCTCCGCCCTTCCTTCTTTTCTTGCTTCGCCCATCTCCTTCTATCACTGTGATAGAATAGGTATCCGTACGTTTCACGTCTTTGAGGAAAACGATGCGCCCATGTAAAAAGAAAAGGCATTGAAAATAACACCCATTTGGTAATACCTATAACCCCTTTCTGAATTTGCGCAAACGTAGATGTGAGCAAAGTAGAAGAAAACCCAGGTAAATTTGCGGCGAGAATGCTCTTACTGCATTGGAGGACATTGCCTATCCAAAGCAGGGACTAGATCGCGCGTGGGGTAATTGAGTCGTGTGATCGCTTGTGACTCCTTTGAGGGTGGAATGATTCTCTTCAAAGTCATTGGCGCTGGCAAAACGCGAGTAGGGCAACATGAAGCCATGCACCATGCTTTTCGGAAGAGGCTTTCCGGCGATCATGAAAAGCTGACGGGATGTCGTCTAGTGTACAATTAGTAGGCACGGTTGGTGCCACGACGGCCCTTGCTGGGGACAGTGACGGTCGTCCAGCCGTCATCTTCCTCGGCGGCAGCGGGAGTAGCGGGAGCCTGCTCCGCGCCGGCAGCCGGGGTAGCCTGGGCGGGCTGGGCGGCGGGAGCACCACCGTTCGCACGAGGGCCGCGGCCAGAGTCGCTGCGAGGAGCGCGAGGAGCGCGATCAGCGGGGGCACGGTCGTTGCGGCGAGGTCCACCAGGAGCGGCACCAGCACGAGGTTCCCTAGGAGCAGAGCGCCAGTTACCGCTCTCGGTGGCCCTAGTCTTAGGAGCCTCGCGGGGCTCACGGGGCTCACGAGGCTCACGGGTCTTGACGGGGAGCTTCTGATCGGCAGCTACACCGTCGGCGGGAGCAGCAGCACCGGGGGACTTGACCTCCTCCTCAGCTGCGGGGGCGGGAGCCTCAACGGGCTTCTCAGCCTCAGCCTTCGCGGCCGCGGCATCCGCTTCAGCCTTTTCAGCCTCGGCCTTAGCAGCGGCCTCCTTAGCAAGACGTTTCTCCTCCTTGGCCTTCTCGTCAGCCTCCTTCTTCTCCTTGAGGGCCTGAAGGCGCTTCTCCTCGATCTCGCGTTCGCGGGCGGCAGTATCGATGGGGCGAGCGGCACCGAAGGGGCTGGCCTTCGAGTCAGTCGAAGCGGTCGGTCCGGCCTCGGGGGCTTCCGAAACGGTTCTCTTGGCGAGGTTCAGCTTAGGGCGACCGACAGGAAGGGCAGCCGAGGGCGCGGGAGAGTTGGGGACGCTTCCTTCACGAGACTCGGTAGCAGGGCGCATGCTGCTGCGCCATTGGTTGTCCTTCTCAGCGGCGGTAGGAGCGCGCTCGGGACGGTCGCCAAACTCGCGGCGGGGAGGACGGGAAGTATCTTGACGACCCTCACCAGGGCCCCAAGCAGCGGGGGAAGCCCTCCTATCATTGCGGAAAGACTCGCCACGGGCCTCAAGGGGACGCGAGCGAGAGGAGTCCCTGATTTGCTCAGTGGGCTCCGCGGGGGGGAGGGGACCACGCCTTTCCCAGTTGCCGAAATCGCGAACCTTGCCATCGTCGGCAGGGGCAAACTCTCTGGGGGCCCTGCGCTCGCCAAAGTCACGTTGGGGACGGTCACGTCCGGGCAAGTCAGGAAGGGGTCCTCTGCGCTCCCAGGTAGGGAGGTCACGGCTCGACTCGGCCCTGTCGCTGTAACCCTGCTTGGCTGCGAGGTTGTCAATACAACGATCAGACAGAACGGATTCACATATGGGAACACATACGGGGATCGGCAATCTTGATGCGGATGCTGCGACCGTCAAACGTCTCTCCATCACGGGTCAACGCAGTCTTGAGACCCTCGACATCCTTGAACTCGGCATAGGCGAAACCCTTGGGGCGCTGAGTCTCGCGATCCTCAATGATGCGGACGTTCACGACATCGCAGCCCTCAAAGAACTCCGTAACGGACTCGGCGGTCGCATTGTAAGAAAGGTTGCCGAGATGGGCGGTGAAAGGGGGCCTGGTAGGAAGCTGGGCCGGGCTGATGTTGTCGCGGATGGAGGAATAACCTGTCATAACTCTAAGGTCAACACAGGGTCAAGCCGACTAGTTGTTGGGAGGTTGACGAACCGCGGTCAGCATAGGAAGAGCCACCACCATAGGTGGAAGGGCCGCGACGGTCAGCGGGAGGGAGAGGCTGGGTGCCGGAGGCTAGATGGTATGTTAGCGAAACATTATCAAAAGACGACGGAGAAGGCGTTGGTTACCATAGGTGTCCTCGACCTCATCAGCCCAAGAGCCGCCGAAAGCTGTACGATATGTCAGTCATGTATCTCATCAAGCGACAGGAACGGGGTTGACATGACCACCCTGCTAGGCGGGTCGGTGCCTTGGCGTGGAGGGGGAGGGGTGAACTCACAGGGTTCGTTCAAAAATTCGCCCAGAGAAAGCTTCTGGACTTCCTTCTTCTTGGGAGCTGTTGCAAACCCGAATCAGCATGTGACGCCAGCGAGAAGACGGTAGGACGGTAGCGTCAGAGGGGCGCGAGGTATGGTAGGTTGGGTTTGGAGAGTTGTCGACGGAGTCATGGGAACAGTGACGGTGGTGATGATGTCGTCGACGGTGGTGGTGCTCACCCATGATTGCGGTTTTTTGAAAAGCCTACGTCGCGACAGACGATGGTCGCAAGCGTAGACGAGGGGGGTGGTTTGCCGGAGAGGAGTATTCTAGCCGGCGAGTTGATGGTAATGGCCTCGAAGTGATCCGAGAGCGATGGAGGAGGAGTGTCGAGTACCGTTCACTTGAGAGGACGCAGCTGGTGGTACCGACAAAGTGGAAGGGAAGGACGAATGGTAGACGAGGATGGGGGTCGCCGTTGGTTCCGTCGTGATTTCCCAAGTGGATTCAGGATTCGGCGTTGCGGGCAGGACGACAGAAAATTCGTCTTTTGATAGAAGGTGGAATCCAGTGGAGGGTTAACATTTTTTTTGCTCGGCATTGAGTGGGCAGGTGGGCTGCGTGGGCGCTGGTGGGTGAATGTGGGAAAGTGCGCAAGGGTGGGCGGTGCTATGGCTGCGCTAGTCCGCATGTGGCTTAGCGCAAGTCTACTTACGCACCTCCACCTTCTCGACTTAAAGTTGCGCGCTAGCAGAGGATTCAGTGGGTGTTCTTTGCGCGCAGAGCCCTGATGCCGCTTTTGGTGCTGCCCGCCCCCGACCTTCCTCTCGCACCCCTCTCTACGGGCCGTCATTCTGGGCTCCCCGCTATCGCTGCCCTGTGCCCTGTGCCTTCCACTTGTTGCTCCCCCTCATGTCCTCGAGCTCGATGCCTTCTCCAAAGTCAAATCTCCAACTCCCGTCCCGCCTGATAGTTGAGACCCCAAGGCTGGGTTTCAGTATCGAATAACCCAAGCATACACAATACTACCGTACCAAATCCGCCCTGGGTGAAGCCCAATTCTTTGTTTGGGTAGTCACACGCATCTGACAGGTTTAAGCCATCATCCGAGGTTCACAGCACTCGACAGATCAGACTATTGAGAAACGGACTCGAGGAGTCCCGTCCCCTGATTGAAATGAAGAGGGTTGAGTCTCGTGTCCCCAACAAGGTGTTGGGTGACAATGTAAACATGCCGACTCTTTCAGATAATGCGCCCCAAGAACAGATGGGTGATCAGGCTCCTTCCTTCTCTAACACACGGCCGAATCCAGTCCTTGGCCCTGCATTGAAACTTGGAGCCGGTGTGGGTGAGTTGAACCCAAAGCTACTTGACTTCTTCACAGCCGATGGACTGACACTGTGTGTTTAGGAACTCTGGGTCTCCTTACCGGAGCTGCAGCCGGCATTATTCGTTCAGCGCCCCCTGGATTATATGCAGCTACAACTGGTATTCAGTGGTTTGTCCTGAGTTCCAGTTTCTGGGGTGCGTATGCTATGCCTCTGAACGTGCAATGTCATGTGTGCTATGGTATTAACCTTCTCCAGGTTCTCGTCAGTTTGCTCTTAATTCTCTGACAAAAGGCACCGATACTTCCCCTTCAAGCAACAATCTCATAGCAACTAGCTCCGCTGGTGCATTTTCGGGAGCAACGGCGGGCTTACTTCGTAAGTTGGAGAGTAGAAGTTTTCCGAGGTGCGGCAACCTAGCTAATACATATCCCAGGCGGACCGAGAAACATCCTACCGGGTGCCGTCGTCTTTTCACTGCTCGGCCTAGGTGGCGCGGCTCTTCAAAACAAACTCAAGTCGAGGGAGCAGTCTGAGAGTTGGTTCCGCAAAGTTATTGACGGGAAATGGAGCCCCATCACCCGCATTACTAACGAGGATTGGGAAAGGATACTGGAGGAGAAGCTGCTGCGAGTTGAGACAGAAATTGCCGTCTTGGATGACTCGATCGAAGAACTGCGCAAGAACGAAAAGCAGACCTAGTTGCCGTGGTGCGCTTTGTACCATCGAGGATGATTGTAGAACCAACCGCTCTGATGGTTCGTAGCCATGCCCAACAGCAGCTAAACGGATTCAACGACGTCCTATTCACAAGTTCAAATTTCTGACACACGTCGAGAGGCCTGAATGTTTATCCTGTGCCCGTGTTTATGTGGTTCAAGCTTTCAGGGGGAGTTCTTGGCATTTAGGGATTCATCGAGGTAAACCTTCTGCAACATGGGGCCAGGACTCCCCGGAATACCCCCATATATGGTAGGCAGGGCAAAGTTGTCTTGAGCATATAGAGCATAGACATCCTCCGTTGCGATGTTTTGATCATGTTTAAGGCGTACGTGCAGTACGTTGACGACGGTCTCGGAAATAGGCCAGCAAGACTTCGAATCTGGCGGGAGTGAAGCGGGAAGCAAGCGAGGTGTAATTATTTGGTGGATCAAGTTCCAATATGAAAATGAGCGAACCCGTCGGCAAATGGATGGAGTTTCGCTCGGGCAGAATCCCGGAAGCCCCGGTCTTTGGACGACCTTTCCAAAAAGACGAGTTTTCACGCAATGTTGGCCGAGGTGTTTTATCAGAGCGAAGTAAGGAAACAACAAACCACGAGAGTTCCAGTGGCTGTGGTGTCTGTCAGTTTGGTTAAGCTTTTTAGTAGTGAGCCAAGCTCCTTGGTGGCACGAATGGACCACGGACGATCCTGAGGAAAAGGGGTACATGGGATGTCGTCGTGCGGTGGGCGTGAGGCTGGTGGCTTGCTCGAAATGGAATTGGAGGAGAGTATCGATTCAATGAAGGCTGTCTCTGGGCAGGGGACCTGATGGAAGAGAGGTGACGGACGTTCCTGGCGTTCCAGTGGAAGAGCCACCTCCAAAGCGGTCCCTTCGAACTCCAGCGGAGCATCAAGCATCATCCTTGCCTAAAGAAGCTTAGCGCAGAGATCTCGTCTGTTGCTTGAAGCGTGCTCGCGTGCATTCGGGGCATTCTTTGCAGGAGAGCAGCGCTGAGAGGAGCTGTGGAAAATGGGCTCTGATGGATCAAAAATGAAGTCATATTCGGGCAGCTCATCCGAGCTTGGGAATTTGTGCACATTGCACAGTAGAAGGGCGGTATCAGATGGCAGTACAAGGAAGACAGATGCCGTGGTTGCGTGGATGCGTTTATCAAACGGGCGGAACGTCAAATGCCCACTATCGAGACTTTGGTGGGCACCCACAGTGCTGGGACCCGGACCCGGCCTGGGCATATCCGTTCGATTTGAAAGCGGGAACTTGTCCCGCCTGCAAGGCCTCCCTCGCCGGCATCCAATTCCAATGAGCCCAAGCAGGCGGGTCAAGCAACAGGAAGGGACGGGCAGCGGGCTTGACGGGAACTCCAGGGCAGGTCCGCAGTCATCAGTTCAGGGCATCATTCCAAGCCTTGCAAGTCTTCCAGGGCATCCATCTCACCTCGTCGGTTGCCGTTCATTGGATCGTCCCTCATTGCGAGCGGAATGGCGAATGGCGATGCGCTAGTGCAAAAGACCGTGGAATTCAGGAGTCGCGGAAATTCATTTGGCTAGCTCGATACATAGACGCACAGCGCGGTGGAATTGGTGGAATCGGTGGAATCGTTGGAAGCTGTGGAATGCCTGTGGAATGGGGGGGGGGGGGGGGGGCCTCTCTGGTTTCCCTCCTGAGTTCGCGCAGGTCTCCAGACGGGCAACTCAAGCCAGCCGGAAACCAACCAGAACCAGAGCCAGATAGGCAACTAGTCAGGAACACTTCACACTAAGTACCATCGTACGCCTGTCTCTTTTTTCCCTTTTTCCGTTTTCAGAACCCATCCTCGAGCACCTGCTCTTTTGCCTGTCTATCTTTTGTAACACCACGTTGCTCCTCGTCGGCAGTGATTGACAGCATCATTCTATCCCCCATTCAGCCAGCCATCATCAACATTGCGCTTCAACCTAATCAAGCATCCTCACAGTGTGCGCGCCCCATTCAGGAGTACTGCCAAGTTTTAGTGAGTAACGTACCTCAGCCAGGCCAGGTACCTTTGCACAGGTAGCTTCCCTTCACAGTCGCAGACGAACGACAGCGTAGCTCTGTAATTACGTCTTCGACTCGACGGTCACCCTACGGATTCGAGTACTTGTCCGTCTACCATCCGAACAGCTACACTAACCACCTTGTCCGTACAGCACGACAGCACGGCAGACAGCACCGTAACATCACGACTCCGAATCTCCATTATCTTGACTACCTCTACGGCCAGCGGCACGACCGGGCGCATTCCATACTCGACGCTCGATAGTCAACCAACCCAACCCGATTCCGTATCGTTCGAACATGGCATGCTTGACCAATACATTGCGCGACTGAGAAAGAATCCTAGGCCGGCTACGCGCCTGGCGCTGCATCGACAATGGCACTGCTTAATCCCACATTCATCTTCGGCATCTTCGTCCTTCTATACCTATCCTCCTTCATAATATTCGCCGTTGTTCGCATCCTTACCGGCCTCTCGATCCAGCGCATCGGCTACTTCTCCCTCCGACGACTCGCCTACACACCAAAAGATGGCATCAAGATGGAGATTCGCGGCCTGGGCCTCAATGTCCATCGTCCGACTTTTGCCCAACCGACATGGCTCAGTATAGTGGTGGACGAGTTGGCCGTCACCGTGGATGTCAAGGAGGTGGAAAAGAGCAAGACCAAGCACGTTACAGGAAAACCACAGGGCGACACTTCCGACAACACGAAGCCAGGAGAAAAGGGGGAGACGGAACCGCTGCTTCCAACACCGCCAAAGGTGCCCGCCATCAAAGCCGATACGAGTGCGGAGGGTCGGGGCAAGACTTGGAAACAGTTGACAAAGTTGAAGGAGAAGATTAAGCGGCTGCATCGGAGCCTGGATTATCTGCGCATGGTCGATATCGTCGCCACAAGCTCGACTCTTACTGTTACCGATGTCGGCAGCGTACAGATTGGAAGCTTTACCCTCGCCGTGGACACCCGAGACAAGATGGTAGATCGCGCCCGCTTCTTCCTCCAGAGCAGGTCGGATCAGCCGGGAGAACAACGACAGGCGGAGTGGATCATAACCCTACGAAGCGTACTATTTACTGCCCATGGACAGCAGGCCACCGAAATCCTCGACGGCGCCAGTTTCAACGTTCATGGTTTTCTATATGGAACGCACGACGGTCTCCGAGATGCCGCTGTAGGTCTCAAGCTGGGCCGGCTTCATATTCCCTATGACGATGTCCGGCACAGCGCCTTGCTTTATAAGAAGATCAAGGAACTTGCCGAACAGGTCGTCGGGGTCGAACCCGAACCACTTGATGAGTTTGTCGACAAGGTTATGCAGGAAATCGATGTTCCTGGAAGTACAAACCGGGAGTTGATGCAAACCGTCTCCGATTCAAAGGAGCTTGTAAGCTCCATCCTCAGGGGCGTAAAGGAGGTCCAGTTTGCCGTCAGTTTCATCGGCCTTACCAAGAAAATCGAAAGCGTCAAGGCTGGTGGAACTCCTGTGGTGCTAAATGCTTCCATGAAAGAAGTTGGTATCGATCTCCACCGCCTCGATCCCAAATCTCCCGCGCATAGGATGTACTTCCCCTCCAAGGACATTGCCCACGAGGCGTTGGCTGCCGCGCTCTCTATTTCAGTTGGCATTGACGACGGGCAAGGGAAACCCGAGAGACTCATGTATATCCCTATGGCCACCACCACCGTCAGAACCACCCTGCCCTCCAAGACTGTTGAGCTAGCCGAGGAGGGAACTGCTGAAGAGCGAAATGCAAACATGCTTTTTGCGAATTCCGTTGTAACATCTCCGTCTGTCGATCTCAACCCTAGGCATCTTCCGTTACTTCTGGCAATCTTGCGGCCGAAGCCTAAAAGGAAGACGGAGAACCGGCAACCGCACATGCTCATCTCACGACTTCTGCCCAAGGCCAACATCAAGTTCTCGATGCACGAACCCGTTCTGCGCATAACCCTTCCTCCAGTCGAGAAAGGTGTCGGCCCTGATGAGTTTGACCTCCTAATCTCGTCCATTTCATCAGTGTCTTTGGATCTTGAATCGTTCCATTCCGCAGTTGAGGAGCTACACTATTCATTAGCTGCTAGTATGCGCATTCAGACACACAACCTGTACTACCAAACTTCTTCTGGTGAGAGATTCGACCTGCTCATAACAGAAGCATTCGACTTGAAAGTCCAGCTCAACGCTACGCCTGATGTCCACGTGGTTGCGCAAGGAAATCTCCAAACCTTCGCACTGAAGCTGGTCCGCGAAGAAATTGGCGACGGCTTGCGTCACATTGTCAGACAGCTCCGCCCAGATGTCAAGCCGGACAAGTTAGCCATTCCGAAGAGCTCCTCCAAGAAGTCTAACTTCCTTCGTGGCATGCCCGCATGGCTGCTTCAGTTCCAATTCCAATGCTCGGATTTTAGCCTGGCAGTGGCTGGGGTAGATAAAGAGATATCAGAAGATGCCCGGGGTGTCGCCATTGAGCTGGAATCTTGGTCGGTAGACTATCGTGCTCAGAGGATAGATGGTCTGCAGAGACGGTCCTCTAGGCGGCGAGCAAGCAGTCGCAGCTTAATACCGTCAGAAGCAGAACTGATGAAATCTGCACCCACTTCCCCCAGAAAGAAACACCATCACGAAGGAGATGGTCGTCGCGTTGCGGTCCAGGTGAGGGGCTTGGAGGCGTTTATGGTGGAATCAGATGATATCGGAATTGAGCCTTTCCTCAGCATGCCCAAGCTTGAGCTCGCCTTCTCAACATTGAGCGACAACCAAGGCCCGGTTTTCCATGTCCAGGCTAATATGAAGAAGCTCCTTGTTCAGTATTCTCTATATCGCCATTACGCCGTCGCTTTGGCCGTCTCGGTTCTGCTGAAGGCGTTTGGAAGGCCCGGAAAGCCCACTGCGGCAGAACCGACAACTCCCACGGAAGCATCACCCCAACAACGGGTGGTAGGTCTTCTTTCTCCCCTGTCAGCTGGCAGCGGTCTCGATTCTCTCATGATGGACGACGAATCAACAACAGCCCGAGAGTTTGTTACTATTGATGCCAAGGCAACATTAATCCAGGTCAAGGCGGACCTCCCTTCAGATCCCCCGTTGATGGCCCATATCTACGCTTTGGAAGCGGGCCGCCAGCGATGGTCTGCTCCTTTCTGTCAGGCGAAGCTTATCAGGTTATATGCCGAGGCTCCCAGGATGCGCAAGGTTTGGGCTAGGGTCCTCAGCATTAAGAACGGACGGGTGGACTATCGGGAGTCGAGACGGAAGTTCAGCAACGGAAGCGTGCACGATGAGCGCATGGTTGACATCGCCACCGAAACAATCCGAGTGGCTGTTCCACATGAAATGATCGGCCACAAGATCACGGACAACGTTGTCAATGTGATCAAATCCGCCAAGCAACTTCACCATCGGTTCAAGACCGGCACCAATGAGTACATCCTCGATAAGGGACCCGAAGGTCCGAAAACTGTTCCTAAGGTTTCCTTGCGGGCTCGTACCTTGCTGTTTGACTTGGAAGATGGTGCTTTCGAGTGGAAACTCGGTATGATCTACCGTGCGGCTCGTGTTGAGCAGAAACAACGCCAGGCGCGGGAGGAAGCTTTCCGTATCAAGGTCAAGAAAATCCACGAAGAGGCGACACGCGATTCGAGCAAGCTGCGGACGCGGTCTGCTGCACCAAGAGGACGAGCTTCTCCAGGAGGCGGTAACCATGCCAGGAGTCACAGTACTGATAGTCGTCAACAGCCAGGCACTGACCCTCACTTTAGGGGCCGTGTGCCAAGGTATGACCCAGATGGGGGACGACTGAACATTACCGGCAACACAGAAATCTCCATCGGGCAGGCAAAGCACAATCTTCATCTTCATAATGCAAGGAGTTGGAAACGGCGTATCGACCGACAGTATGCTGTTGCCAGGAACGAGGTGAAGGACCTGCACCAGGATTACTGGGGCGGCGACGAGACCATCCCAGATGATTTGGACGAGGGCGAGAACATACTGGAGGTTCCCCTACGGCACGCCCTTATGTCCGCGGTTGTCAACGACCTTCACTTCGTGGTCGACAAGCCGTCTTTCCCCCTTAGAGACCTTCCCGACTTCCTCCATAAGGTCGGAAAGGGCATGCCGAAAGACATGGAATACACACTGCTCGTTCCCTTGAGCGTGCAGATCAGCATGGGAGAGGCAAGGGTGTCTCTCCGCGACTATCCTCTACCTTTCATCCATGTGCCACCCACCAAGTCGAATCAATCTGCCCGCCTACCCGCCCTGACACTTAAAACGGACTTTGTGATCGCCGAAGAGTTCCGAGGCGTCGAATCTACTCGGAAAATCAGAGTTCAGGTGATACCACCGCAAAGCCGCGACTCGTCTGCACCAAATAAAGGCAGCTTCGCAATCGACGTCAGCAGGACTATCGGGCCCGTCAAGATGTTCTCAGACATGCATATCGACGTCCATACCGCCAACCCGACTCGCATAACGTGGGGACCTTCTTATCAGCCTGCAGTCCAAGATATGATGATGGCTATTGAATCTCTAACCAAACCACAACTCGATCCTTCCGAGAGGGTAGGCTTCTGGGACAAGATCAGGCTCAACTTCCATTCCCGCTTCCGCGTCACTTGGAGGGGAGATGGCGACGTCCACCTCGCGCTCAAGGGAAGCAGGGATCCTTACGAAGTCACGGGCGATGGTGCTGGTTTCTTGATGTGCTGGCGCAGTGACGTACGGTTCAATATTAACGTTGACGACGACCCCAAAAAGTTCATGACTGTCGACAGCGGAGAGTATGTTCTTGCGATTCCAGACTATAGCCACCAAGTCCGCGAAGGTCGTCGTCGTCGTGGAGAAAATGAAAGCATCGCGAGCGAGAGCAGCCATAAATCTACTGCGTCCTTCAAGAAGGTGGTCATGAAACTTTCAGGAAAGGTACAATGGCTAGCCGGTCTTGTCTTTGAGCAGGCCATCGAAAACGGCAAGAGGAACTTCGAGTTTAAGCCTCATTACGAGGTTGTCCTGAAATCTCCGCAGTATGCCAAGCCGCAAAACGGCCTTCCTTACGACGCTTTCCGTGGCTTCCGCAGCCAGCATATCCATCTTTCAGTTGCGATCCGCGCGCCAGTCGACCGAGAATGGACAGCATCCAACCCTCCACCATCACGCAGCTATAATGCTGTTCACCTTACACCGCGCTTCTTCACCCACTTCTTTTCTTGGTTGTCGTTATTTTCGGGCCCGCTCTCTCTTCCTGTTCGTCAAGGGCCCCTTTGGCCTAACAGGGAGAAGAACAGTAAAAAGTTTGGCAGGCATTTGGCCACTATCAAGTATAACATCATGTTTGCGCCTCTGTTCTTGAGTCACATCTACAAGCACAAGGACGTCGAAGACTATTCCGAGAATGCGGTCTCGGCAACGGGTATCAAGGTTCGGCTTGATAGCTTCATGCTCGATCTGCACCAGCGGCGGGAGGAGTTCAATACCAGAGACCGTGGGCGCGGGACGCAGACAAGAATAAGCAGCATGAAGCTTCACGCAGGTCAACTGGATCTGGTCTCTGCGGATATTCGCGCTGTCTCCGCTAGTATTCGGGGCACGACCGCTGATGCCTTCCTAAAGCACTCGCTTTCGACCTTCGTCACCGACCAGGAGGAAGATGGTACGGACTTGTCTCGATTCACCATTCCTGACAATGACCTGACGTGGATCGATATGGATGACTTTGTTGAGCTCGACTGGATCTTGCCCACGGAACCAAACCCGGACACAAAGATTCTTCCGCTTGCTTTCGCACCTCGCATCACCTATTTTCGCCAGACAGATATTGGCGGTGTCATTGACGGTGATCCGGACCGGAGCAGCCCCTTCGGACAGGAGCCAACCCATTCGTGCATCATGAGCCAGGATGATGATCCTAGAAGGATACAGGCTCAGTTGATTCGCCAGCGGTTGAAGCAACTGGATAAACAAATGGAGACGCACAACCGCAACCTGGGTGAAATCGAGCTTCGTCTGGTTCGCGACGAGGATCCGGATCTTAAGGCTGACTTTGAGGCCTTAACCAGACACACAACTGTGTTAGTTGAGAAGAAGGTTTTCCTGGAGGGCATGCTAAGGGAAATGACGCAGACCTCGCACTGTTATGCTGAGAGTGAGGACTCGTCGTCTTCCTCATCGGCAAAGTCAGAAGCGCGAAAGTCGAAAGCGGACATTAGGGGTTCGATGTCCACTCCCACAGAAGCAGAGTTTGCGAGCGATTTCAAGAACCGTTTCGTCGTTCACAATTTGCAACTGAAGTGGAACAACACCCTACGAAACATTATCCTCCGCTATATCCATCAGGTTGGCCAACGACGAGGGTTCGTCTACTATATGTCGCGGCCGGCGGTCAAGTTTCTTCTGGACATCGTTGAGGAGCAGAACAAGAACAAAGCGGCAAAAGAAAGCAACTCGACTCCGTCAGCCGGTAGCCCCAATGTCAACGGTGCAGAGAGGGAAACCCAGGCAGACATTGAGGATAGGATTCGCAAAATCTTGGAGGATGGCAAGAAATTCGCCAGTGCCGAGGATGCAGGGCCCGGGAATCCATCTATGGCCGACCTCGCCAGCGGTATCGCCAAAGAGTACATGGCCCAAAGTAGCTACCATATTCGTGTCATTGCGCCGCAGATTCAATTGCAGAGCGACAAGAATAAGAAACACGTGGTACTCATTGCCGCTAAAGGCATGGAGCTGAAGATTGTCGACGTGATGGATCAGAGCAGATTGTTTGATACGGTCAGTGGTCTCGTTCAGCGACGTTTCCTCGTCAACATGGACAGCACGCAGTTCTTCGTCACCCACCAGAAGTGGTTTTCGACACAGCTGGTGTCCATGTACTCGGGAAATACTTACGGGACTCCCGCTGGGTCTTCGTGGCCGCCTTGGGTTCCTATGGAGGTCATGTTCGACTTTGAGACAGATCCTTTTGGCTTCAAACGTGTTGTCAAAAAGACGTCTGCTATGTTGCGATATGACAATTACAACACGCTTCGATTGAAGTATAACGACGAAGTGAACGCCAGCGAAGCAACCGACAATGACCAAGAGGCCGCCGCAGACAACACCGAATCCAGAATGGACAACCTCTGGATCGAATTCCCCCAGGCTCACGCATTGTGCAACTCATCCCAGTACTATGCATTCTACGTCATCGTGGTGGATCTGTTGATGTACAGTGAGCCGTTGGAGAAGACGCGCAGCGAGAGGCTCGAGAAGATCATGCTTGCTTCGGACTTCAGCGACCTCAGAGGTGCCCCTGAAATGGTGATCAAACTTCAAGAGCGTGTCCGGCAGCTGGAAGATATTAAAACCCACTTCCAAACCCATGGTAAGTACATGGATAAGAGAGGGTGGAAAGATCGACTGGTACTGGAACGCGATTTGGCCGCTTGCGAGGATGAGCTTTTCTTCATGATGAAGGCCATTACATCGTCTCAACGCAAGTACGAAAGCTCAACAAGCAGCGCACTTCTGAAGTGGAGCATCACAGCAAAGGAGATCGTGTGGCACCTCATCCGGGACACTAGCGAGCCGCTTGTCGAACTCCAGCTCAAGAATGTCGAGTACGACCGTACCGACAACTCGGACGGCTCGCACGTGAACTTGATTCAGGTCGGAAGCATACTTGGTCTCAACCTCCTTCCTGACGCAATCTACCCCGTGATGGTCGCGCCGTACGTTGATGGTAACCGTGGTGGCTTTGACCCAACCTCTCAGCCAATGATTCGGGTGTACTTCCACATGCTTGAGGCCATCGCCGGTATTCCTGTCATGGATCACTTCGAGGTCAATCTCTTCCCGCTCAAGATTCAGCTGGAGAGGGAGGTCGGCAAGAAGTTGTTCGAGTACGTCTTCCCTGGTATTGACGGTGATGAGGCCACTGCCGCCAAGAACACGTCTCCTTTCATCATCAAGCAGACCTTGCCGGAGGATGACGAGGATGCGGAAGATGATGGGTCTCTCGAAACCGTTGGGATACCGGACAGTGACAGGGAGGCAGGAGGTTTCTCAACACGGGCGGGTTCTCTCGAATTGCGCCTGCGCCCTACCTTGACATCCGATCCGGAAGCCGCACCCACCAAGAACAACAAGGCCTTGAGCATTCACACTGGAGAAGGAAGCTCCTTCAGACTCTTCCGGTCTGTCGGTACTGGGTTCAAGACGGTGTCTAAGAAACCATCGTCTGACGAGTCATCACTACGTCCGAGCACTCCGCGACCTAGCGTCGGTAGGACTTCCACGGGTTTATCATCCAAGGATGGCGGCTCAAATCCGGAGACGAAGAAGGGAACTCGCTTCATGTTGCGCAAGACGGCCACGGACCTGGAGAAGAGGAAGAAGTCGGACGATCTGACCAAGATGATTGACCGGGCTTCCAACTACATGACCTTTGCCTACATCAAGATGCCATCGGTGGTACTCTGCCTGAGCTACAAGGGCAAGGGTGACCGTAACCTGGAGGACGTACACAACTTTGTGTTCAGGCTGCCCACAATCGAATACCAGAACAAGACATGGTCCAACCTCGACCTTGCCCTCAATCTCAAGAACCGCATCATCAAAGCCCTCATCAGCCACACGGGCGCCATCATTGGCAACAAGTTCTCCAAACACCGGCCCAACACTGCACAGCAATCCAAGCTTCGCGAACTCGCCACAAGCTCAGTTCTACTAGCCACTCCGATGCTGTCAGAGTCGCGCGACAACAGCGGCGATGACTCCTCTTCGATTTACAACGCCTCCATCGTGGACTTTTCTCGCTCCCCGCCGCGGTCGATTGCACGCTCGCAAACAGTATCGGTGGTCCCCAGCTCGGAGAGCCGGAGCTCTAGCATTGCGTCCTCGCAGCGATCACCACTCGTGCCGCAGACCACCGCCACCGCTGGTACCAGTAGTAGTGCCCAGTCGATTGCATCTGGGCCACCAGCCGTCGGCTTCACCATGACCCCGCCGACACCTATCCTGCCGCCGGGTATGGATGGTAACCAACCGCATCGGGGTGCGTTCAGCCTGCTCCGGCCCGCGACCAGTGCCGGATCCAGACTGTTCGGTAGCAGTGGCGGAGGAGCATCCGGTGCCAGTCCCGCTTCCAGCGGCGATGGAGAGACCATCTCCCGACCTGGCACCAGCAGCGGCGTGTCGATGCTGCGACAGTCCAACACGGTGCTGAGAGACGACAGGGAGAGTCCAGAGGCGACGCAGAGGAAAGCCGGATACTTGAGAGATAAGCTCAGTGCCATCTCCAACAGACTCAAGGACCGTGGTGGTCAATCACAGCCTGGTCCCGGTCCCACTTCGGCTCCTCGCAACAATATCTTGAACAGCGACCGGGCCCTTCAGGAGGTGGCAGAAGAAGAAGCTGAGCGTAGTGAAGATCTAGAGAATAGGAGGCCGGTCACTGCACATGCTGCTGTGGGACCTAGCTCTAGTGAAGCCATTGGCGGCGGGCCCAGGCCGGATATCGTTGGGCATAGGCTAAGTAGGAGTTTTAGTGCGAGGGTGAGTTCCTGAAGCAGTCGGACGATGAGGGAGTGGACAGTGTCTTCTTTATTCGAATTCTATAATCATTCTTCTTTCTCGTTATTTATGTTGGTATCATCTCGACATTACGCTTTATTGTCCTGTTTTTATTCTTTTCTTTTGTTTTCATTGTACTACTCGCACTGGCGTGCGAGTGAACAACAACAACATTGTTTGTGGAAACAACCGACTGTCCTGGAACAGCTGAGTTGAATGAAGGGGTGGGGGAACTGAAATGACAATAGAGGTTAGACACATAAGGTTATTGCGAACTTGTACATAGACGGAGATACTCGGAGACGGAGTCGGACTACTCAAAATATCTGGCGCTGGACTGAGGTTTTTGCTTCCCACTCATCAATGGTTTTGGAAGATGGAAAGCACCTTGGATACACTAGCAGAGACCGGGAGCGTATATAATATTTGGTAATTTAACAGCATGGCGTTCAAGGCGGCCGGGAGTGCGGTGTAGCTGTGAACTGCGAACTGTGCAGTGCAAGTGAACTGAACACTCATCATCATGAGCTGAACTTACGGAAGTCACGAAGTTGAACTAAGAGGACGTAGAATGAAAGCACGGCTCGCTGGACAAGTAAGTATCCCCATCAGAACTCTGTTAATGACGCTAGTAGAGCGATCAATTTTCTCATGGTCAAGATCTTGAGTACTAACAGCTTCTGTGGAGAGGTACATGCCCCCTCAAAGACCCGTCTGCTCTTTCTTTCCCCTTCAAGCTGCAGTGAGGTAGTAACTTGAATGAGACGGACATTCGGCTGCACTACACCTACTTAGCTGCACATGGCCATTTTGCTAGGCGGTCTTATTACCGTTAGATGCATTAGATGGTCGAAGGTCGGTTTACTTCAATTAAACCGTTGTAAAGGTTGATGGTCAAACCTGTAAACCGTTGACAATTTCAACCACCCAACAAATCAACGGCCTGTTTTTTTCCCCGGCGGTTTAAACTATTCGACGGCTACCACACGGATTATAAAAGTGCAAGCGGTCTTCCAACGGCCTGGAAAAAGTAAAGGGTCGGGAGACGCTTTAGAGGCCATCTCTCCCAGAAGGCAAGAGCGACAACCACCACCGTCCACCACTATAAGGCCACCCTCGGAGAAAAAAACGTTGCACTTCTTCCTTTTCCCTCTTTCAACCAAAACCACCAAGCAAATTATTTATTCACTCAAGGAGCTGGGGAGCCGGACAGCCCATTTACCAAAGTCATTGAATCTTCCAAGTGGAAGTTGCAGCTCAGTGGCATCGCATATTCAATGCTTTGGTGATTGGACTGCCCGACTCTTTGGTTCTCTCTCTCTCTCTCTCTCTCTCTCGGCCAGGTGAGACAGATAGGTAGCCAATGAATATCTTCATCAAGAAAGCAAATGCATCAATGCGATTGTAACCGTAACTGTAACTATAAATATAGGTAACCAAAAAGCGAAAAGGAATGCCCTAATATTAGTGCTTCCCCATCTTGCCTAAGACCCAGGGATTCTCAAACGTCTAACTTTTCCGACCGTTCCCCGGCCGCTTACCTCTGGGCAGACGTGTGAGCGACGGTCTACTCCTGGGTCGACCGTTTATGCAATTAAACCGCTATTATAAGGTAAACGGGAAGTTTTTAGTCTAGGAAGTAAGACGTCTAAAACAGTGCGACCGTCACCCGACCGTGGAAGGACCGCCTGGCCTTTGGGGGTTCTGCAGCTAAGTATCATGAGTGCCGATCATGACCTCGATGTAAGTTCAGATACAGAAGGAGCGACTGGAACCAGTTTGAACTGCAGTGGTCGGTAGAGGTAACTGAACTTGAATTGGCGGGATGGTGGGAACAATCGATAACAACGCTCACTGTCTACTTGATACTCAGCCGCGATAATTTCGAGTCTAGTTCGCCGCGGCGCCGCGGTCTACAGTACATGTCCTGCGAACTGAACTGAGAACTGAAGAAGGTAACGGCTATGAAGTTGAGTAGTGGGCTTTGGTTGCAAGCCCACTGCACCGACAACAATAGAAACAGCTGGGTATTTGTGGTTGCAGCGCCGGACGTTTTAGTCGGCCTGGAGGTCATGGTAGTTACTTGGAATGCGTTTGTTCTGGCACGGTTTTCGCATAAAGAGCCTCATACGACCAGTTTCGTGCTCAAAAAAGCGGCCAACTTGCCAACTGTCCCGAGGCGGTCCGAATGAGCTCACATCAAAATCAGAGGAAGCTTGTACTTTCGATCCAGTTCTCGCCCTAGACGTAAGTACTATCTTTGCTTGACTGCAGTTCCCCATCACAAATAGGGCACCTGTCATACGTGCCCCAGATCCTCGCTCGCCTCGTTTTCTTGCCACTCGCATTCAGCCCCTTGCCGAGGCTGGTCTACAAACTGGAGCTTCAGGTGATCAAGCTCCTCCTATTATGCTCTCTCGAGATGCAGTAGAGATATTGCCAGACGTCATTTGCTATTCAGTTATCAACGGAGTGCGGTGCTGTGGTTGGGTGGGCGACACTGCTCAAATGTTACACAGCGACTCCCCCGCACGGTCAATAGCTATAGCTTTCGTAGCATATTCACAGTCTGTGCCTATCATTCCGAGTTTCACTCATCTCGTTCTAAACCTCAAACACATAGCTACCCAAGTGTGCCAAGGTACTTTTAATCTCCAGCTCCTTGGTTACACTCAAGACTGCAAGAGACACCATCCTGAAATACCTTGCACATAGGTAGCACTTCACAGAACAGACTACTACCTACTATATAAGTAATACCGGAAAGGTCTCACTCAAATAGTGGTATCAGGCGTCACATCAAACAGATCTACCATTCTACTCTTGTCTTGTACACTTGTATACCAGACTACAGACATCAAGTCCCAAGTCCCGGCACTTGTGTAACCCTGTATAGCCGGAAGATATCATTGCGTTACCAACTGCCATGCGGTCCAGTCTTTCCAATATCTTTCCATCTGTTATTCATCGGCTATTTAAATTCCGTCATCCTGTCAACGGTTCACTTCGTTCATTCGTGCGGCTCCATTCAGGCTCACATAAGCACTATGCCGGTCGTTTGTGTCACCATCAGTTTTCTTCCATACATATTCTGGAAGCTGGGGCAGAGCGGATGACAAGCGAGCCGCTGTTACATCCGGTAGAGACTGCAGCAGATGATGGTGACTCAGCTTCGACTAGATGGAGGACGCCAAGCTTGTTATCTTGTATAGAAGAGCTGAGAATGACCCCTTATTCTGAGAGCCAGAAAGGATCCGTGTCCGATGTCGGTCGACTAAGCGTGAGGGTGTGGTTGTTCTCGGCAGATGAGGCATTGCCTAGTAAACAAAGGCTGTCTGGGGAAAAGGAGAAGTGCAAGTTCGACTTGATGCGTGTGGTGAGAGGTTGTACACGAGACAAGAGGTCAATTAAACACAAGGCCTCTCTAGACACACGCTAACGCTCTATCAATGTAAATAAGGCCAAGTACAATAACTCCACATGAATCTCCCTGAAATCTTATAAGCGAGCATTTCAAAGTTACCATGACTATTCTTCCATATCGGAAGTAGCTTTCTTCTTTTGTAAACCCATATCAACCTTTTTTTGCGCCAAAATCCATTATATGTAACCGAGATGAACAATGACGATTAGTGTTTTCTTTGCGAGCAATCAGAAATTTACTCCTTGTTGATGTTTCCCATTCTCCTCGACATGCTAAGAAAAGAGTTAGTGTCTCGATTATCACTTGAGAAAAGGCTAAGGCAGACTTACAAATCATAGAAAGCAAACTGGCTAGGCGAGCTACCAAACTCATAGACGAAGCGACTGGCGAGGTAGCTGCCAAAGATGGCCCTCAGATACGAATCCGGAACACGCTCGATGATGGTATCGAGGCCGACCTTGTTGATGAGAAGGTTGGGCAAGGCATCATCGAGGACGGACCTGCGAATCTTCTCGTTGTCCCAGAGCTCAGAGCGCTGGAGATCCTCGTCAAGAGAGGTGATGGCCAATGACAGCTTGTCAGAGAGAACAGATCGAGGAAGGCCAGTCTGCTCGTGTTCGCGCCAGATGGCCTCGAACTCGAGGCGGGCGTTGTCCTGGATCTTGTTCTGCACTTCCTTGACATAGGCCTTGTAGAACTCGGGCGCATTGCCGCGGGAATCGTGGCACATGTGGGTAACGAAGCCCTTGTCGTCAAAGCTGAGGGAGGCAAGGACCTCGAGCGATGAGCTGGTGACACCGCCCTTGTTGGCGCTGGCATCCTTGTAAACGATGCAGCCGGCTTCTTCGAGTCTGAGCTTGGCATCCTGGGTGATGAAAAGGTTGGCACCCTCCACCATGTATGGGATGATTGACTTTCCATCTTTGATAAGCTTGTTGACTGAGGAGAGGTCGATGGACTCGGGACGGCCACCGCAAGGCACGAACATGTCAGTGATACCCGTGTCGCGAAGATGGTAGGTGTTGCGGAATGCAGTGCCGTTGTGCACCACCTCTCCGTTGGGGAGTGTAACGTTGGTATCGTCGCAAAGCACACGATAACCATCCTTGGAAAGCTTGGAGATATCGAAGTTCGAGATCATAGCACGAGCCTTGGCAAGACGGCGCAACTCATCCTTGTCAATGCCGTTGGGGTCGCAGAGAACCCCGGATCCGTCAACAATAGCAGTGTATGTCTCGTTGCTGAGCAGAATCTCGTTGCTTCCAAGGTCACCATCGGGACCACCAGTCTGCATCTTCCTGATCTTGGAGGGATCAAGCTCAAGCTTGCGGTAAATACCCTTGACATACTCACGGACCGACAAGGTTGTCATGCCATAGGAGTCGTGAGGGATACCACCAAGACGTGGCGATTTGCCAGTGAAGAAGGATTTCCACCAAGGAGCGCCGCGAGCCCGGGCATGCTCAGTGGCCCAGTCGACAAGGTCAGCAGTGTTCTCATCCGGTCCCATGAACAGAATCTCCTCCTTGCCGTAGAGGTCGACAATGGGGTTCTTGATGCCAGGTGTCTCAGCCTTCAGAAGAAGGTCAAGGATACTATCGATGTACTTCTCAAAGGCCTCGCGGTGCCTGTCTTGTTGCTTGGGGTCAAGGAGAATGACACCCTTCGATCCGCCCTCCGGAATATCCTTGTTCTTGCGCTGCTGGGTGCTGGCAAGACCGTAGTTCTCATCAAAGAGATTGCGGGCATTGATCTGGTAGGCCTCCTTGCTTCGAGACTTGACAATACGAATACCGCCACGTGCAATATCCTTGAAGCGGAGGTGGAAACCACGCGACTCGGAAGTGATGACGAGGAACATGCCGTACAGCGGCTTGGGATACTCGACTTCCGGAAGGAACGAGGGGTTAAGCCGGAAGCTCAGAGCGACCTTGGTGGGAGTGAAGAAGTTGGTCTTGAGGACCGCATTGTTAAAGACACGGAAAGCAGTCATAACCATTTCCTCGTGCTCGTTAGAGACGTCCTTGGTAATCTTCTCCTTAAGCTTGGCATCAGAGAGGACCTCCATGGCAGGCGTAGGCGCAATGAGGTGGCGATCATAATCGCTGCCGACCCGAAGGTGAACGCTGGCGAATGAAGCGTAGAGAGCGCGCACAAGCTGCGGGTGGGAGCTGATGATTTCAAGAATGTAGTCAGGCGTAAAGGTCTCGGTACGCAGACGCTTCTTCATCTTGGAGAGAATCTCAACATGCGAGTTGTTCTTGGGGTCGAGGGCTGCGATGAGCGAAGTGTACTCTGTGCCAAGACGGTTCAAGAAATGCTGGACGAATACCCAGACGCAGTGGGCATAGATGGTCTCCTGCAGACTGAGTTCACCAGAGGCAAACATGTTGTGGAACTTGTTCTGGGGAAGGCAGTACAGCAAGGAAATTTCCTTGGTGATCTGGTGAATAGACTGCTCAAGAGGAGGGTGCTTGCCGTCGATGTTCGCAGCAGGGCGCAGATAGATACTCATGACGGTAATACCATTGGAGAACTGCTCAACGTACTTGCGAGAGCTTGTGACGCCGTAGTAGTGGTAAAGGTCGCTGAGGGCGCTGAAGATTCCCTTTGCTGTTCGAGAGCGGAAGGCAACTACCAGTCTCATTTCCTCCGAGCCCTCAATGTCGAAAACCTCAATGACGGGGCCATGTCGGCTCACAGCAACCTGGATAATGTCCTGGTAGATCTGCTTGGTGTTCTTGGTAGCCTTGGCAAGGAACATGCGGTCGCTGATAACTTCCAGGCGAGTTTCCTTGGGGTCGGCGTTGGAATCAACGAACAGACACTGATAGACAAAGTAGCAACGAAGAGCTGCCTTGGAGTTCTCCCTCTGTCCCAGGACACCGGGGGATCTGAAAGTCTCAACACGGAAGCGCTTCGAGGTATCGTCGCCATCCAAGTACTTGGACTCTAGTCTGTGCTCATATCGCGGGCCGTCGAAGGAGGTCATGCCGGGTTCGCTTGTGTCGATGTAAATGGCGTGGTCTGAGGCTTCCATGTCCAGTCTGATCTCTTCCCGCTTGTCCTCGCGAGAGAAAGCAGCAACCTTGGCCGCATAAAGGGACGTAATGTGGTTCGCAACGACCTGAGGGTTTTCTAGTTGGAAGTAGACGTCGTCAATGCCAAGCTCATTATAGAACCAGGCAACCTGAGCGTCGACCAGAGTCTCGGGAATCCAGCCCCCCTGGACAATGATATCCTTGACTGAAATGAATGTCAGTAAATGTTATAGCGCAGTTTATGATTGGAAATACCAACCTTGCTTCATCTGCTCTGCCTTTCCCTGGAAGACAGGGGCAACATATCCAACGGTCGCGGAGCGGAGCACTCTGTGCCCGTTGCCGTTCACTTTGGGATAGCTGACATGAGTCGGCTGAGGAGAAGGATGTCTGGGGGTCTGATCTTTGAGGTGGTCAACCAGCTTGTGGGCCGGGGCATGGGCTGAAGGAGAATCCATCATGGTATCGCCTGAGGACTCAAAAAGTTCGGGGAAACTAGACATGGGGAGGTCAGTTTGAATGGTCAAGCCAGATGCTTTGCGCTTGTAGCCCCCAGGGCTTGGGAGCGGGACGAGTACGTCCGCCATGGCGGTTGGAGTGAGGTCACAAAAGCCACCCAGGCTAGAATCAATGTGTGTAGAATAAGGTGTACAGGAACACATGGGGAAACAACAAAGAAGAAGAGAACGATGAGGCTCCCAGAAGGGGGTTTTGTAGGGTATTCATGGTGCAATGACAGCCGTTGGCCTTTCGTCTCAACCGTGGTATGACCGATACCAGAAAGCTCAACGTGAAAGACAAGAATAACCAGAACATGGAAGGTCCCGTATCAGGTCAAACAGGTCAAGCCCTCGGGATCGAATAAGCCAGGTCGGCCACAACTCGTGGCACAGCCATGAGCCAGGGCAGAAAGAAAGGATGACACGGCAACATGGCTTTGATAACGGCAAGACAAACTTGATGCCGCCAAATTGGGACGGCAGAAAAAACGAGCGCGTTTCGTTTTGTTTTGCGGGAGTGTAAGCTCCGGCATGCGAGTTTGTGCTCACCGCTCCTGAAGCCATGCTTCGTGTTTCCTCTCGTGCTGATAAGAGAAATACACACCCTTTTGAGGGCGTATGCGAGGGAGAGCGGTACGTACCTGGTCAGAACTTTGCTTTGACAGTCGAGATTATCCGCCTAGGCAGAAAAAGGGATTGGCTTCAGAGTAGCACAGATACTTGCGCTTAGGTGCTGGTGCTGGGGCGACAGGTATCCGTGTGTATGAGGACCTGTGCTAATTCGAGAAGGACCAAAGCAGAGATGCAACGGTCCAGCGATAAGGGTAAATTTGTCTCGGAGGTTTCGAGAGACAAAGAGGACGAGTGTGAAAAGCCGTCAAAGGTATTTTGCTGACAGCAATGTCTAGATTCCTGTTGGCCTGTTAGAACGCGGCTTTTAAGACTGACGAGATAACACGATGCGCATTGTGAAAGGAATTGTGTGCTCGTTGGCCAGGAGCCCTCAATGGTGAGCCACTCAAACGGCTGGTTTCCATGGCGAATTGGCAAAGTTCCCAATCCATCTCCAATCCCTCTTTCCTGGCCGATTCATCCTTTCCGTCTGGCCGCCAATGGGGACGCTGACAGGATTCGAATGAGGATCGGGAGAGGTTGCACTGCAATCAGAGAAGGAGCAGCCCGGGTACGAAATACTGCGTGTTCCATAGTACAGATGATGCCAGAATTCATCCCAACATCCAGAGATACGGGACTCGCTTTGCACGCCAGATATCACCCCGAGCAAGAACTCGGGCAACACGTGGCCTTGGCATCCCAGCCTTCGTCGGTGGTATATAATGCGAGCTTCCGCCTTGCCGCGCAAAGGCTGAATTCCCAAGAGATAAGGGAATAGGGGCAGGGAAGGAATATTCGGATGGAAACATGAAGGTGGTGGGACAGAGGGACAAGATCCAGGGGAAATCAGTATTCGGCGGACGTGAAAGTGTTCCTGGAAGGGCAGTGTAGTGGCTGCAGCGGCAATGGTGGTAAACCGTGCTGAGTGGTTCAGGGGTGGCCCAAGTACACATTGGTCTTGTCGACGTCACCCAAGGGTAATTGCTAGTGTTATAGAGGTAATCGCCCTGACGTCTCCGCCAAGGGTATTTTTCCAGGTAAAAGGAAGAAAATGCCACCTACCAAAATGGACCGCTGAGTGAGGATATTCGGCCGAGTCTGTTGCACAGAGATAAGACCGGTTTGTTTGTTTGGCTGGAATACAGCTAGGGGTTTCGTCGGTTGGCGGGTTGATATGGAGGTGTAAGAGACCTGGTCGAAGCGAATCCGCCGAGAATGGAACAACAGGCCAAGGCTTATAACAAAAGCTAACAGAAAGAGGGCCTTGAGTTGTTGACCTTGGATCAAGGGATGAAGTGTGTGTATAAAGTATAGTCTTCTATCTCAAGCCTTGTAACTGTCGGTTGACGGGGTGGGCGTCCCAGAGCTCTTTATATGTCTGCACAGTTCCGTCAATCCATGTTACTGCAACAAGTGACCTCTGGAGTTGGGGATGGAGCTTACCAGGATGGAAGCCATGGACCGTCGATGGGCCGTGATGGACCCGACCGACATTGACGATGGCTTGTCAGAAATTTTGCAACGCTGCAGCCAGGTTGCGAGGATCGTTGACTTGGCTGGAGAGGTAGCGAAAGTAACTCCCAGGTACCTTCCTGACTGCCTCCACGATGTGCCATGTCGTCAACAAGGAAGGAATGGATGAGTTGCTAACTCTTTCCCCAGAATCCAGAAGAATCCCAATGAGGGTTTGGGGTACAGGTACGTACCTGGTTATGGGCCTTTCTCGCTCTGCCCGCCAACCGAATTCGCCGGACTGCCCATCTAAGCCTGATCGGGAAGTTGCTGGCTTGTGCTGATTGGGTCACAGGATCGGTACCTGAACGGATGGCCGGGGTCTCCCTCGTTTCTATTTGCAGTCAAGGTACGGGGTACGTACCTCTCCCCAGTGGGGCACCCCTTCTCCTCATTCCCCCAGAAAAGCGGCTATTCGAGGTTTTCCAGTTGGCCTTGACCACTTCTAGCTTTCTTTCTCTCTTTCGTATCGTCAATGCCGCCATCCAATTCATGGCTGAGCAAATGAACCGAAGCCCGTCGTGACTCCTCTTTGTGCCCTTCTGCCGTCTTCACTTTCATCAACGCACGCAACTCTTTCGTGCGGTACAGCATTCCACTTGCTATGAGAACTCGTGGCCATATTCATGTTGCCGGTAAGCGATTTCCATAGGGGAGCACCCTGGGCTTTGATGCTTGTCAAATGGTCAACTGGTCGAACATTTTCTCCAAAAAAGCAAAACATTGCAGGCACTGTTCACCACGATTTTCCCGCTTCTCACCAGAGCATGAACCGGCCATAGGGGGGATCGCCCATCGAGCACGTTCTGGAAGCAAGCGTTCAGGTTTTCTGGTGCAGTTTGCTCCGTCGGTACCCAGTGTCGTAATGTACACCGTGCGAAGTTGGATGTCGCTGGTGGGGATCACGACATTTGCCCTCAGCTTAGGGGGCTCGGTGGGCAGCTGGGAAAGGAGACAAAGAGGTACCTCCACAGTATTCGATGCTTCGTATCCGGATTCTCTGCTGGATATGGCAGCTGGACGGGAAGAGATTTTTGCATCGCATGCAGCCCTGTAGAAGCGCTATACATAAGTGGTGCTGCCGGTGGATTTCGTCAAACATCCATCATGTTGTGTGACGGCGGCGTGCTTCTTTACTGCCTCTTAGCTTGGCCATTGAGAATTCAGCGAGCCAAGAAACGCTTACTGGCATCATAACCGTGTATACTGGCCTCATCGGTGTTCTGGAGCCTCTAGTCGTCGTCAAATTGTGGAAACTTTTTAACCGTGGCCGTAGAGGTTTCAAACAAGTTGGTCCCGTGATGGCCCCCAGTACGTAAAAGTTGGAGAAGTTGGAGCTCCCTGGTGGCCTGTACTCCGCGATTACTCCCTGTTTCTCCAGACCGGCTCCGTTGGAATAGTCGGGACCCACGGCGGCTGCTGAGTGGTTGTCCCACCGGTTTTCATTACCCCCAGCTTTTCCAAAAACCGTACTTGTTGAGGCCGGTCCCTGTGTGCTGGAGACGCCATCAAGTAATCTGGGGGTAATAGAAACTATCTGGCGCTCCATCTCGACTACCCTGACGTCGCACGGGATCCTGGAGTTGGCTCTTATTGCAGGACTAAGCCCAAAACGCGCGTTTGGTATGGGGTCAACGAGCGTACCGTATGGGGATCTCCGCCTACCACAACTCTCTTTCTAGTGTAGGCTTGACCGCTAGAACCGCTGATGTGCCGTAACGGCCCCGGGATCACGACCTAGGCGGATAAAGTAACTATATAATCCGATCAAGTAACGGTATCTAACCCAAAGGGGCTGCACATACCACTACATCACCAAGGACAATAACAGCGAGAAGATGAGCGGAAAAAGACTTGGGGAGGCCTGGGAGACTCTGGTTGGCATTTCTTTTCTCTCAGTCCTCATCCCAAGGTATCTCCTTCGGGTCATTTCCTAAGAACGTTGAGGTGCCAAAGCGGAGGGTATTGTTGCTCGGAGACAACGCTTTGAGTATGTATATATCGGCGCTCGAGATTCCTGAACTAAAAGCTGCACCAAAATGGCAAGACAGCATTCGAAATGAGAGCCCATTTATAGAGCACCATTTACACGCTTTTCTTAGCGCATCTAATGCTATTATTAATATTTATAATTGAAGATATAGGTATGAGGTACACAGCCAGCCCCTTTGGGTTAGATACCGTTACTTTATCAGATGATACAGTTACTTTATCTACCCCGATCACGACAGCCTCTACCCGCTTCCGGATCGCCTACCGAGTAGGGGCAAGTCTTGCCCCTGGTGACACCGTCGCTTCCGAGCTGCGAGCTGCGCTTGCGGGAGGGCTGGCGGGCTGGCGGAAACCATTGGGGCTGCTGTCAGGGACGAAAGTTCTGTTGATCTCGTGCCTCAACGACAGGCTTGACAGGGCGCTGTGAAATTCGACCAAGACAGACCTGACAGGTCACGGGAGCTTGGCTTCAGGAATTTTGGCCGGCCGTTGGCATTGTCAGTCCAATCCCGGGCCAAGCAATCCAAGCTTTTTCCCCAGACCCAACATCCTGGCCCGCCAATCCAAACATTGCAACTGCTCATAGGTATTCAGACTTCCGGTTCCCCTGACTCCGAGACAGCTTCTCAATGTTGAGAAAATGTACAGCTCAGCTCAGTGTTCGACACGAAACGAGACGGGGAGCACCGCCACGGGTCGAATCCACAACGTTCAAGCATGCTACCGAGTAGTAGTCCGAGATTCAAATGAGCAATGAACAAGCGATGTCCCTCGTGTCTCATTGTCCATACCGTTGCCTCATTCAAGCTTTGCTCAGCTGATCAAAGACTTATTTCTCGCGGTAAACATTCCGATCTGCTGATCTACCCGAGAGAACCGTCGTGGGTCTGTCTTACGGTGTACACCCCTAAAGAGTCAATCACCTTTGGCGTCTCGTTTGTCGTTTTTGTTGAGTCTTCAAGGGGCTTGCAGTTCAGGTATCGTAAAGTCCCTTTTCTAAAACCTTCTGGCCTTACACCGGCAAGTTGTCCTTAAAACCAAGAACAATGGAGGCCGCATATGGTAGAGTCTCTGGGCTTTTAGAAGCTGTCGTTACAACTTCAACTTTCTCCGAACAGGCCCTGAATCGCGCTGGCACTTTCTCACATGGCAAGGCGCCACCGATGATGCACCTATTGCGGAATGCGGAGACGATGACGCTGATGCTGTGGAGAGGTGAGGGCTTTCGAATTTCAACTTAGCTCTCGAGGTTCACGAGGCTTGAACCCTCGCATGTTGAAGCTTGCTTGCATTGAACGCAGTGCTTGACGTTTCCATCGAGTTGGAGGTGATCGTTAGGTACCTGTCCTGCTGGAGGCACATTTCTTCCAGGTGTTGACCGTCAAATGCCTGGGGTAGGCGGTGAAACAACTGCAAAGCCGCGGACTGTGCCTCTTGCATTAGAGAATTCACCACGTGGGTTTCATATCCTTCGTCGTCGTCTCTTGCAGATTGGCGGGCGGGAAGTTTTGGTGACAGACGCTTGACAACTGACAGCGTTCCATTGAGATCAAGGGGAAATTGATGGAGACAGGAATCTTTTTTTGGTTCAGGCCTTCGTTGGAGGTCTGCCCCACCGTTCATCAGCCGTCACAAACGACGGGAACAGTTGGTGCGGGACGGTGAGGGGAAAGGTGGGGCACGTCGTTGCCTCTTTGAGAAAAGACAATTGCCCGTGGACCCTCCACTATCGATAGCGATGAGCAAGAGCCTCACACAACTTCATGACTGCTTACTGCTTCATCGTGGTCCACCAACGACGACAACCATCCCACCAACTCACCCACCAAGTGGAAAAAAAAAAAGCATGAGTACCGCAGCGGTTCAAGACGCCCGGAAGCAGGCCGAGGTTCTGGATAATGAGGACCCCATCGCCTTCGTCCGCGACGAGTTCAACATTCCTACCAAGGCCCAAATAGCGAGCTCCCGCTTGGCCGACCCTCACCCAGGTTTGATCGCCAACCATGAACAAGACAGTCCCGCTGAGGCTCACCAAGATGGGGGCTCATGCTCGGTTCTAGCCGCCTTGCCAGAGTCCGAGGACGATGCCAAGTGCATTTACCTCTGCGGCAATTCGCTGGGTGTGCAACCCAAGAGAACCGTCACCCGTCTCAATCAGTATCTCACCACATGGGCCACTCAAGGAGTGCAGGGCCATTTCAAGCCTCTTGAAGAGTCCCCTCTTCCGACGTGGCTTGATGCCGATGCCAAAGCTGCAGAGCTTATTGCGCCCGTCGTCGGTGCCGACGTGTCCGAGGTGGCTGTCATGCAGACCCTGACTGCCAACATTCACCTTCTGATGTCTGCCTTTTACCGCCCCGATATCAATGGTCGTCACAAAATCATTTTGGAGAACAAGGCTTTCCCTAGTGACCATGTAAACAACCCAATCCTATCGGGCGCCTGTCAGACTAGTAGCGGGATGACTGACAGAATAGTTCTAGTTTGCGGTCGAGACCCAAATTCGCCATCATGGCTTGTCGACTGAAAAGTCCATGGTTCTGATAGAGTCATCCTCCAAGGACAACATCATCAGCACCGAGGAAATCTTGTCCGTGATTTCGGCCCATGCTGACAGCACAGCTCTACTCTTGCTACCCGGTATCCAATACTACACTGGTCAGCTGCTTGACATTCCCGCCATCACAGCTTTTGCCCATCAGCACGGTATATTCGTCATCTGGGATCTCGCCCACGCGGTAGGTAACGTGCCATTATATCTCCATGACTGGGGAGTAGACGCGGCGGCTTGGTGCAGCTACAAGTACCTCAACGGCGGGCCTGGATGTATCGGCGGCCTGTTCGTCCACACCAACAACAGCGTCGTAACCAAGGAGATCACGGACGAGAAACCGGAAGAGGGCTACAATAACCGCCTTGCCGGCTGGTGGGGCAATGACAAGAAGACGAGGTTTGTCATGGCCAACAAGTTCCACCCCGTGGCAGGCGCGGCTGGCTTCCAGTTGAGCAACCCTAGCATTCTGGACATTACCAGCCTGAGCGCCTCCTTGGAGATCTTCCAGGAGGCTGGCGGCCTGGAAGCGCTGAGGAGCAAATCCCTCAAGTTGACCAACTTCCTCGAAGCCACTCTCGGTCAGATGAAGGAGGAAGACCGGGCTCACTTCCGTATCATTACCCCTTCCAAGCCCGAGGAAAGAGGCGCCCAGTTGAGTCTCATGCTCTCCGACGGGCTCCTAGATACCGTCATGAAGGAGCTCGAGGCACGCGGAGTTATCGTTGACGAGCGGAGGCCCAATGTCATCCGGGTCGCACCGGCTCCGTTGTATAACACATTTAGCGACTGCGTACAGTTTGTAGAAGCCTTCTCGGCGGCGCTGGAGGTGGCCACGAAGCGCGCACTTTAAGTGGCTAGTCTAGGCCTTTCTTTCGTGTATACAAAGTCGCATGCTCCGTTATGGTTTTCTCTCCCGCCTCCCGAATCTGTGAATAATGGAAACTTAGATGTGACCAGTCGGGCAAGTTGTTGTAAAACCCATGCATGTTTAGTCGACCCCGCAAAATGATGAGCGAGTGAGAAACTGGTTCCAACTGTTCGGGAACCGCGTGTGGCTTTCGTTCCTCGGACGGGTATTGCATCCGGATGCTTGGCCCTGGAACGAGAAGCAGGAGATCCCGGAGAGCACACCGAGCGCATGGACTGACAGCTTGCATGCTATTGGTGGCTAGGTCTGCTCAGGAACGCTGTAATTATGGTCAAGTACATGTCGTGCCATGTCTCGGTACTTGAGATCCCCGGTCTGAGTTTGAATATGTTAACCGAGACCATCACCACTGACCAACTGCCATATTCGGGGTTAGCTTTTATTTCCACTGGGATCCATAAATCTCAAATTCTCACTTCCTATACGTACCAAGCATGAATTCTCTGCTTGGCCATGCTCCCTCTGCCTCGGAAGCTCCAATCCAATTTTCCTACTGTCATGAGGGCGGACGCCGACGATTCCTGCGTTAGGGACAAGCTACGACAGTACAAGTCGTATCCCGTACCATCTACAGTCACGTCGTCAAGTAATGTCTATAGTATCACGATCAAGAACACCAGCCCTACACTAATAAACCGTCAAGAAGTACAGTAACAATGTGGTTCTTGAACAAATCGTACCAGAGCAGAGGTCTCGAGAGCTCGTCTTTTCTCAATCACTGGCACTCGCATATTATGAAGCAGTCGTTCTTCAGCCAACAAGAACCCAGGAATTACACACCAGTCATCTTCGTCATACTTACCTACTTACAATGGGGTAACGCTTAACTCGCAACTCGCATCATGGCCAACAAGACTGACCCATAGTACAACTACATGATCGACGGATGAAAATTAACCATGACCACGTACAGTCTAGGATCTCGGACCTCCGTAGTCCGTACGGCACCGAGCTATCACAACCCGTAGAGGGATGAGGAGACTAGGAGACATAGGGCTCGCTTATTCCATCGATTCTCCATATAGTATATAGTATCCTAATCAGCACTCACTTTGCCACCGGACCCCAAAATGTAAAGAACATAACTCCGTCCCAGGCATTCTTCGTCAGAGAAAACGTTGGTAGTCGGAGATCGTCATCAATAACTCAACACTGACACGTCCATGTGGCATAACAGCAGAAGCGCGCGGTTCCACGACATTGCGCTTGTGAGCATGCACAATCCTTCCTCGGAGTCGAACCGCTAAACGAGCGGAGACTCGGAGGATATCAAGTAATGGTATGGTAAAAACCAACATGTCCCGGGGCTCTGTCTCTCCACGAGGTACGTTAGCTGAAGCGAGTTCCGGTCACTTGGTCTCGTCGAGGCAATAAGATGACAAGTACCTATTCAAAGACCAGGGAGCAAGTACACTAAATAATTAACTTCGCCATCTTCTTCGACGTCCTGTCTACTCCAGGGATACCTCGACGCTCAATTTAGACCCTTTCATGTCACATGTAATGGGCCTAGACCTACTTAGGGTGGATTGGTGTAACAAGCATGAAGTTCCGTTCTAGATACTGCTACCGCTCTCTGTGGCGGAAGGCGAGAGACTACCCAGGTGTGTCGTATGACCCTTGTGCACTGGCCTCCGGATGACCTGGTTATGGTATGCCGAAAGTCCTTCTGTTGCGATGTTTGGTCAATGCTATGTCCTGCTCCTGGGTTTCTGTTGAGTCTGTGACCGGAAGGTAGTTGAAGTCTGAATACGGGAAACCTCTTAATTGGGAAGCAAGAGCCAAGTGTCTTAAACGAGGGATGGATATGGTCGCTGGAAAGTCTTACAGTATGTGGTTTCTGCTTCCTTTTGGCTTAGTAAATGGTTTTAACCTTGCGCCACTGGAAGAGGTTGATAGAAACAGAGATCAATACCGAGGTCGAAACGGACAGGCCAACATGAACACGAACAACCGAGTTGGAGCATTTGGCGGCTTGCCTTTTTTTGTCTACCTCCAAAGCGTATGTATTCTGACCTTGACTTGACGTGAACGGAGGGCGGGCGCTGATCGTTCTGGGTGAGACAGTTTCATCGACTAATCTTCCCATCAAGCCTGGCATCAGCTCGAATGGCCATAGTAATGAAGTCAAGTCGACTGGTAGAAGCGGGCAACGAGCCTATTCTCAGCCATCAGTTCACATGATACCATTCACAACGACACAACTGTTTGTGCTCTTCGTGACGTCAAATTGGTCTGGTATCATTTCATATCTTCTGTCCGTGCAGATGCTGTCCCATATCTCAGAGACAACAAAAAAGACGAGGGGCCAAAGGCCTGGCTTTCCTCATCACAACGCCGTTCCCGTCCGTTGTTTGTATGTGTCCAGTGATAGTAGATGCCTGGTTTTCGTAGTGTGTGCCTTGACAAGCAAGCCGCGTTTGTATTTTCACTAGCCTGGATTGGTTGCTAGCAGAAAACCCGCTGACCAAAGAAAGCAGAACCCATTCCCGTTGAGACCGCCTTGAGATGCTCCCAAAATCACACATGACGAAAAAAGTGCCCCCTTATGACGATGAAGACAGGAAGATTTAGACCTCGGTGGTAACCTTGGCCTTGGCGTTGGTGACCTTGACGGAGAGCTGCTTGGCGCGAGCGATGATCTCGATGCGCTTGCGGGAAGAGACGTTGTGGGCGATCCTATAGTTGAGCATGTTAGCGACGGTCCATTGATTCCCCCTTGCCAGTCCCTTTCGTCTTCCATGGGATGTCGCAAGGGCGAGTCCACGATCCCAAACTCGTCTGACGTCCCAGGGGAAAGAATATGTATCGACGTAACGTACTCAGCAGCGTAGGTCTTGTTGTGCATGAGGAGGAGCTCGACATCCTTGACGTTGCTGACGAGGAAAGCCTTGTGGCCCGAGGGCATCATGTGGCGGGTCTTCTTGTTGGAGCCATAGCCGATCTAGAAGCGCGAAGCAAGTCGCGTCTGGTTAGCCATTTGATCGGTCTAAACTTCCCAATCGCTTTCCCAACGATCACCCGCGGAGCGACTCTCTGTCCGGGGACTTGGGACAATCCAATCCTGCGGTCCCCGTCCAAGTTCGCTCCGTCTTCCACCACCACCGGATTATGACCAAACGTACCGAGGGCATAGCAAGACTGCCCCTGAAGCGACGGCGGACGCGGTTATCGATACCCTTGGGCTTGCGCCATGCCGAGTCCACACGCATAAAGCGATCACTCTGGTGGCGCATGAAGCCCTTAGAGCCTGTTCACCAAAAATTCGTCAACGTTCTAGTTCCATTGGTGTTCGCATCGCTCTTTCGTCGATTTGTGTCGGGAAACGGCGGTGATGGAGTTGTCGGCCCTCGAGCTCGAGCTAGCGAGGGGATTTCCATTTTTCGTCGGTCGGAATCGCGGAATTGAGGAAAAAACGTACGCTTCTTGACGATAGGGACGTGCTTCTTGGCGGCAACCATCTTGAATATGCTGTTAGAATCGCTTCGTTATTGAAAATACGATTGAACGAGGGTGCCTACCTTGACTGTCTGTTATCGAGTGATGGGGGACTGTTTCGGCGGGCAGCGTCACGGCGGGACCTGGGGAAAAAAAATCGAGAAAGTGTAGCTGGTGGGCTTAGGGCTGTGCGAAATTGTTAAGGCGAGGCTTGGTACGCGGCTGTGATTCGCCAGAATTTTACTGGTGTGGGTCACCATCTGGGTGGCAGTTGTAAGTCTTGGCAGTCAAGCCGCACCTGGAGATAGCGCCCAGCCGTCTGAGACCATCTCAGGAGCTGCCCTAGGTCTTTCTTTGTACGCAGTGCATCTCGCCGGCAACATCTATCACCAACTATGGAATGCACATTCGATTCGGAGTCTTTGCGGCATCCATGAATCATTTTACTGAATCATCACGGAACGCGTCGGTCGCTGGGCATTCGTGACCCGGGACTCTATCTTGAGTTCAACCTCCTCAGACCAAACACATGACATGGATCCACTCGGGCGATAAGCAGCATCGTTTACAGTTCAGCAATAATATTGGGAACCTTCGACAAAACACGAAAATACATTCACCCCGAATCATTATCAATCAACTTTTATCCATCCGCTATCATATCGCTGGGTATTGAGCATACACACAAGTCTATGTGTCAAGTCTAAAAGATAGGGATGATTCCGCGTGGTTGATGGGCAGTACTGCTTGACGTCTAAAAGCATGCTGCCTCCCTAATGGTCGCTCAAGATGTGTAGAAACGGCCATTGCTCCATGTTGGTCAAAAACCTCCAAACCTGCCATGCCCTGTGGCAGTGGGAGCAAATGGCCTGCCGGATCAGTGATGGGAACTTGTAGTTCGCTTATCCAACCAGGCTAGGCCATGCTCCTAAGCATACTACTGCTGGACCGCTCCGCAACAGAGCTATATGAAACCGCAAAAGGTTTGAAGAAAACGGCTACTCTGGTCGTGCGTTTCTCGGTGTGGCAGCTGGGCGACCGTCAAGTCCTGGACTGTCCCACTCGTTTCCAGCCACCCACGCCGAGTTCGATACTTGGCGCGTTGTACTCGTTGAGGGACGATGGCGACGAGGACTTTGCCAATGCTCTAGGTATATAGCACTCCCTATAGAGTGTATATTTCCTTACTGGGTAGCGCACTGGGGACCAGCACCCTCGTCGTCATCATCATCCTCCCAGTCGTTGCCGTAGCGCGGGTCACCTTGGTGAGCGCCCATCTAGGTTCGAATGTTAGCAACAGCTTCTCTCCTTATACATCTGAAAAGTCATCATACCTGTTGGATATCGGCACCAGACTCATATTCAACGTCATCGATCTCCTCGGCCTCGATAGGCTTGGCGGGAGGAGGTAGGAGCTTCGCCAAAGCGTCATACTGGCTGTCGTCCTGCAACCAACCATCTTCAGGGAACTCGATCTTCACAACGAGGTACAGATCGCCCTTCATATCACTCTTCTTCACGGGCATACCCTCACCGGGGACCTTGAGGACGTCGCCGGGACGGAGAACCTTGCCACGAGGATGGTTAATGCGAATGCCTCTGCCGTCAAGGTGCTTGACAACGACACGCGAGAAACCGCTCAGGGCCTCGATAAGGGTAACCTTGAGGTCGGCTGAGAGGTCATGGCCGATGCGGGTGAAGACGTCATGGGGCTCCTCGACAAGGTGGAAGATGAGATCTCCTGGCGCCTGGTCCGGAAGCTGGTCTGCCTCTCCTTCCAAGACAATCCTATCGCCCTGCATGGAGCCGGGAGGAATGTAGAGCTCGAGAGCCTTGGTCTCCTTGCAAGTCCGCTTGCCCTTGCACTTCTTGCAGCGGTCCTTCTCCTTATAGTGCATGCCAGAGCCAGAGCAGTGATCGCAGGGAATGATAACTTGACGAGCCATGTTGGGGCCGATGGACTGGTAGGCCTCCACAAGACCGCGGCCCTTGCAGCGCTCGCACTTGTTGGGCTTTACGTTCTCCTTAGCACCGCTGCCCTTGCACTGGCGGCAGACAACCTGCTTTTCGGCAGCGAACTTGACAGTCTTGCCCTTGTAGAGCTCCTCGAGCGAAACCTTGTAGGGCTGCTCTTCATCTGGGCTGCGCTTGGGGCGTCTAGGCATGCCGCCCATGCCGCCCATGCCGCCCATGCCGAACATGGCAGCAAAGATATCATCCATGTTGGCGCCGTGGCCGCCGTGACCGCCTCCCTTTGAGGGATCGAAAGCAGCCATACCGTGGACGTCGTACATTTCGCGCTTCTCTTCGTCGCTAAGAATCTCGTACGCCTGGGCGATGGCCTTGAACTTGACTTCGGCTTCGGGGCGCTGGTCCTCGGGGACCTTGTCCGGATGGTGGATCAGTGCGAGCTGGAGACCGAAGAGTCAGCACAACATCTAGGAGCATTAGACACGCGGTTGTATGCGTGGTGATTTAACCCACCTTGCGATAAGCCTTCTTGATGTCATTCGGGCTGGCCGACTTATCGACGCCGAGAATGGCTACACGAAGTCAAGTTAGTACATGGTGAAACCGAGTGCCGGTATGGCGGCTGAATGGTATTCGGTGGCAGGCATACCATAAAGATCGAGGTCGCCCTCGTCGCCGCTGCTGCTGCTCATGATGATGGCGTTTCTTGGGGGCTTTGACGCTGTAAAGTGGTTTTGTCTCGTTGAAGGATCGGTCGGTATACCCCGTCAAGAATCCGGTTGACAAAAAGGGCAGCTCGCAAATGACGAAAGGCGGGGAGATTGTGGTCTTTGCACGAAGAGGACACTGGACGGATGGAGGAGGGAGGTTCTTTTTCGTTTTTCAGTATCGTATGGGAAATTTTAGGCGGCCCCGCGTTGGATAAGTACCCGGCGCTCTGGGTATTTCACCTGCTACTGCTCTGCTGCTCCTGCTGAGCAAGGTTTGTTTGAAAACCCACAGTCGACCTTGCTTTGCAAAAAGTGATCAAATGAAGAAACACATGTACTGCTGAGACCTTTGCGCAGAAAAAAGAACCATAAAACCATGGAAAGTATGTCGTGAAGGACAAATGCAGTTTCCCCTCATGGAAGGCGGTATCCGTATCGCCGTGTTCCTGATAACGACGGGCGGGAGTTGTCAAGTGTCATCCATTTCGCCCACCCGCCCGCGTTCATATGCACGAGCATGCACTTCAGGCATCACTTGTTGTCTGCCTACCAGGCGTTCTGCCGCGTATTGTGGCTGGTTCATGTTTTCAAGTTGTGTTATTATGACCCTTAACATCCAATTCACGAGCGCTTGGTCATAGGTACTCCCGAGCGATGCTGGTATCGCCAAAATAATTTGACGATAACGATATCCATGTTCCATGCCAGCGAACGACCCTTGACTTTCCAGTCTCTTCAGAATTGAAGTGCGAAAGATATGCCAAGACTGCAGAATGACACCCCAGGGTCCACTTAAAGTTCGGTTCAAAACTGAGCTCCACAAACCCCAGGTATCCACTTCTGCCACTGGACCACGGATCGCACCGCCACATCACAGACTTCAGAAGCGCTTCTTGGCATCAATCTTCAACCGCTTCTGTGGCTGTAGACAAACTCACATACTACCTTGCTCCCTCCACCTTCTCATGCTGTTAGCCTCAGCATCTGAATTCACAATTCAAAAAAGGAGGTGACAGTCTACAAAATGAGGGGCATAGGGCTACTGTTGAGGAGGCCAGGCTGCCCTTCTCTTGCGAGTGTTTCAAGTCTTTCTTCGCGTCGTTTGTGGTTCTCATCGACGAGATCCACCCTCTGCCCACATCAAACGCAGGTTACGCAGCAACAACAAGGAGAAGGCATCTTGAAAGGATCCAAGAAAAGACAGGCTGAGGATAAGTGGAAGCTGCCAGACTCACCATGCCGTACCCGTTTTGCGCCCTCGCCTACCGGATATCTGCACCTGGGATCTCTTAGGACCGCTCTATTCAACTACCTTCTTGCCAAGGCAACTGGCGGCCAGTTCATCCTCCGCATCGAAGACACAGACCAGGTGATTACTACTCAACACCTTGTACCCCAGGATCACAGCTGGTCAATTCGTAGAAGGGGCAGAGGCTGATGCTCTCTATCGTATCCCTAGACTCGCCTTGTCCATGATGCTGAGCAGAGGCTATTTGAAGACTTGAGATGGGCCGGCCTCTCTTGGGATGAAGGCAGGCAATGATCACCCATGATTCTGCATTTGTCTTTTATACCTGTCTCTACATGCTAACTTTGCTTGTGTCGTGAAAAGGCCCCGATGTTCAGGGACCATATGGACCATATAGGCAGGTAAGACGCAAAGCAGCTCTCATGTATCATGGATGAAACGCGAGTTAACCGGTTACAAATACCAGTCCGAACGACTGTCCCTTTATGATGAGCACGCCAACCAGTTGATCCGCGAGGGCAAGGCGTACAGATGCTTTTGCTCGCCCGAGGATCTTGAGCGTCACAAGCAGGCCGCACATGAGTCTGGGGAGTCGACAGCATACCCCGGCACATGCCGCAACGTTTCGCAAGAAGAATCCGATGACCGAGCTTCCAGAGGGGAGAAGTATGCCGTGAGATTCAAGAGCAGCGACCAGCCCATCATTATCGAGGACATTCTCTATGCCCGTTACCGCAAGAGGGAGCCCGAGGAGGACTTCATTATTCGGAAGCGTGACGGATTTCCCACGTACCATTTTGCCAATATCGTCGATGACCGGGCCATGAAGATTACTCATGTCATTCGCGGCGCCGTATGTTCTCTTATTTTCACCCTACCAGTCTCTTCTTTTCTACATCTGCTAATCCATCACCACGCAGGAATGGCTCATCTCAACCCCCAAACACGTCGAGCTGTACAATGCCTTCGGCTGGGAACCGCCCAAGTTCGCCCATGTCGGCCTCCTCGTCGACAAGGAGCGCCAAAAGCTGAGCAAGCGCCACAAGGGCGTCGACATGTCCTGGTACAAGGACAACCAGATCCCTCCCGAGGCGCTGCTCAACTTCGCCGTCCTGCTCGGCTGGAGCCAGAAGAGCGGCGAGCCCGACTTCATGACGCTCCAAGACATGATCGACCGATTCTCCTTCAAGTTCAGCAAGGGCGACATCGTCGTCTCCTTCGACAAGCTCCCCTACCTCCACGAGAAGCACTTTGAGCACCTGACCCGCCAGGAACCGCCCAACCTGCCCCGTCTGCAGAGCTACCTGATCAACCCCATCAGGGATATGATCACGGCTGTTGAGGACGCCCGCGCCGGAACCCCTAAGGGAGCCCTTGAGGAAACTAGAATTCATAACATCCCCCTCCCCTCCCTCGCCTCTCCCGTCCCCCAGATCCAAGAGGCCCCTGCTTCCGCCCAGGACTACATCCTCCACGCCCTGCGCACAGCCAAGTCCATCAAGCCCGACCTGGAGCTCTTCCTCTCGCAGAACCGGTACGCCTTCTGGACCATCCCAGCCTTGGTTCTCTCCACGAACTTCGACGAAACCCCTTCTCTGCAGCACGCCAAGCTCGATGGCGAGGAAGCCAGTCCCAGTGTCGTCATGCGCTTCATCGTTGAGCAGCTCAGCGACATTGTCTCCTCCAAGGGGGAAGAGGGATCTCCGGAGGAGAAGAAGACCGAAGTGGAAGAATGGACAGCCGAGAAGATCAAGCCGATCGTGGATGCCACAGTCAAGGTCGTGAGCGTCAGCGATCCGGAAACGGGCGAGCCGATCAAGGGCGCGGGCGGGTACAAGTTCTTGCGGTGGGCGCTGTTGGCGGGGGATCATGGACCGGGACTGGTGTCGGTCATGGAGCTGCTGGGTAGGAAGGAGACGACGAAGAGGCTGATTACTGCGTACAAGGTCGCTCTGGAGAAGGAGAAGGAAACGAATGGGGGAAGTGGTTCGGGCACAATAGATGCGGTGGCGACTGGTCTTGGACTGGCGTTGTTTGATCTGTTCTAAAAGAAGATGGAACGGATGGTAACTTGTAAAATATCAATGGTTTTGGGCTGTGGCTGTAGCTATTGCGCCGTGTATTACTATTTCTCGTTTCGATCTCGCTGTCCATCTAGTCTCTCATGGGTAATCCCTAGCTTTCATGCTCTTCTCTCCAAAATTAATGGGCATGTATTGACTGTCATCCCAGGTCGTCCATTCGGTCCTGTTGCCCCTAGCGATTCTCATATGCCTCCCTCAATACCCTGTGGCTTTTTTAACATATGGATATCTCTTTCATGCTACCCATGCTGGCCTTATAGCTTTTCCTTCCCATTCCAGATGCTCCGGCAACGATGTTCACCTTTGTCCTAACCTCAACCTGAAAGGATATCATGGGTTTTCAGGCTGAACACCCTGCGCTTGCCCACGACAGCCACAGCCAAACACATTGCCTTTGACCTCCGCCGCCATCAGTCCAGACCTCTCCTTTGCAGCAATCTGCTTCACTTCGCCGAGCAATTTTTCAATGTTCTGGTCCACCGCATCACTCTTAGGGCCCCTTTGCCCAGTCGTCGAGAGCGTCTCCAGCGTTTTCGACGCCTTCGAAATGCGTGATCCCAAATCCACCATCTGGCTGCTCGTGTAATCTCTGTTGGTAAGCAGCGGGTTCTGGGCAAGCGTCTGCACCCAGTACTTATTCCACAACGTCTCCAACAGCTTGCTATCGAGTGTGCTCTTGAAGTGCTCAACATCGAGCGCGTAGTACCGATGGCTATGCGCGCCGAAGTCTTCCACCTTGTTCAGAGGGACGCTCTGTCCATCACCCGTCGTGGCGTTTGTCGTCGCAGGAGGCTTGACTCCTTCTGGAATCGTCCTAAACGCGCCGATCTCCACCTTGTTCTGGCTCACCGTCCTGTCCGGGTCAATCACCACCGCCACGAACGGCTCGTTGAACTGCTGCTGCAGGCTCTGGGTGCCGACGTCGATGCCGCTTAGCCAGCAGCCGTAGCCCGGGTGTGAGTGGTACCACCCGATGACGTTCTCGAGGCGGTTCTCCTCACGGCAGAGACGGAGGTACTCGACCATGTACTCGTTCGCTTCGTCCTGGGCGTTGACGCGGGTTTCTGTTCCCTCCACGGGTAAACGATAGGCGTCGGTAATGACCATGGTGCTGCCCTCAATGTAGCCCTGCATCATGCCCATGACCTCGAGATTGCCGCCGGAGCGGGCGTGCATGACCATTTTGATCATGGCGACGGAGGAGATGCGGACGGTTTTGAAGTATTTGTAATCGGTGGTCCATGGTCGCGAGTTGACAACGGCTTTGTGAGCTTCTGCGTCGTAGGCGTAAAGGGCATCGCGTTGGACATCCACGAGGCCGGGGTTCGGTGGCAGCTCTATGATGGGGATCAAGAGGTTAGCTGCCGTGGGAAGCTAGGTAGTGGCACAAAAACGTTCGTCACTTTGCGCCCACGCAAAACCTACCCATCGTGGTCAAACGGTTGCTCTCACCGAGCTAGTATAAGGTAGCTTGGGGTATACGCGAAAGTTTGGGTGCAATATCGTGATCCTTTTTAGAGAATTGGTCGTGATAGATGTAGTGAGAGGATCGGATAGCTGTATCAGATACAATCGAAGGAAAGAAGCAGTGTCCGTCGCGTTGTGTACATGTAACAAACAGGCAACGAAGCATTCAATGGAAGCACGCTGAGGCGGAAGCTTGATTGCGGCAGGCGGGCAGTGGCATTCGACCTCATGTGGGGTCGATTTACGGCGGGGCTCTGGGGGTCCAGCCCGCAATACGGGGGTTAGTGAAGCTGATAAGCTTCTACACTAATCAGCCATCAAGGTTCTACTGTGCAGGCACCTATAAACAACAAAGAGCACTTCGTAGGCCGTGGAGCTCTCGACGTCGAAGCCATGCCAATGTCATCTTCTGACTCGGTGTGCCAAACTACATCATAAAGATGCACCAGCGAAGAAAGGACCTTGTGGGTGACATGGCCCGAGGGGTTGAAGGGCTAGCCATAGGTAGAAGATACGAAAATAGGGCTCTGTAGTGTTACAGCCAAGACAGCATCATCTCTCACAACACCCCATATAGCATCACAGCAAACCTCACAGCCGCACATCATCAGAAAACCAACCGAGAGGCATATTCCCAAAATTCAGACGTCAGCTTTTCATTCATCAATACCACGGCCGCTCCTGGGAAGCCTACGCCGGGTAGCCGTGTCGTATCCACAGATATGTCTCGTCCATCAAGATGTCCGTCTTTTCCCTCCACTAGTACCGTTCAACAGCCCTCCGCGCATTCAACCTCCCCCATGCACATTCCGTTCCAGTCTTTGTTCCGTGCACACCTTTAGTCCTTCTCATCGCTCGCCAGGACTGCCTTAATCATCGCATTACCCACCTCCACCGCTCCCTTGAACCTCGGCTCGAAGAAAGCCTGGGTAACCGCAAACCGCTCCCTCCACGTCTCGAACTGCCTCAGACCCACACACTCGGCCCAACCCGCCGCCGCAATGGTGAACTGCAAGTCGTCCCTTCTGAAGGTGTCATCCTCGATGCCGACCTTCAGGCACTCATCCAGCAAGCCCGGGGTCCTGAACAAGTGCTCGGTGACGCCCAGCCAGAGCCTGAACAGGGGAGTCGAGCAGATCATGTGGTCGTACGGCACGATGCCCAGAGCGCTCCAGCAGTCGACCATGGCAAGCAGCGAGAGGTGGTTATTGGGCAAGGAGGGAGCCGAAGGGCCGCCGTTCTCGGGCTGGCGGAGGCTGAACTGGTCGAGCACGTCGTCGCGGAGGAGAGGCTTGCTCTCCCACTTGGGGCTTCCTTCGGCGCCGAAGACCTTTTCCTTGGCGGCGTACACGCGGGCGCGGAGCTCGTCGGCGCGGCCCTCCAGCATGAGGTAGAACAGCTCGGTGGTGGACCTGGCGAACTGGGCGATCTGCTTGTGGGCTTCGGGGTTGAGGATGGCGAGGCCGGCGTAGACGTGCCACTTTTGGGCGTAGATGCGGAGCATGAGGTTGATCTTGACGTTTTCGATGCCGCCGACATAACGGGTTCCCTCCCAGGGGAATTGCTTGGTTGCGTGCCAGGCCTTGCCCATGCTGAGGAAGGCAGCGTGGGTGACGGCTTGGGTATCGGCCGTGATGCGGTCGTGTTCCTCGGCGCTCAGGTAGACATGCTTGGAGTTGAGGCAGGAGAGTACGTGCTCAACCTTGGAGAAAGACTCGTCGGAGGCGCGATGCTTGATGAGCACCAGCGGCTGGCCTTTGGGATCGACATTGGGGCCGTGGAGGGAATGACAGGATACGATATCAACGTCGACGGGCAGGTACTTCTCGAAGGCCTTGATCTCGGGATCTTTACAGGACGTCTGGCCGCCAACGATGGCGCCGAGCTTGGTCGCTAGAAACGAAGCACACGGTTAAGGCCAAGTCTACGCGACGGAGAGAGAAGTCATGGCAACACACATGGACCGTACTGGGCGACGACACGATCAATGACCGCCGCCTCAACACTGTAGATGATATAATCGCTGGCGCGAGACACGAGATGACCGTTGCGGAGAATTTGTATATTGTTCTAGAAAGCAAAATATGAAGACTCAGCACTGATTCTGCTGTAGAGAGATCGGAGTAAATGTGTGCGACCGTACATCCCTCTCGAACTCTTTCACCAGCTCATCAAATTTCTCTTCCCTATCGCAGGCCATGATCCTGGACGGGATCGTTAGCCAACCAACTCATGATCATGCTATATAACACTAAGAATCTGTTGATATCTGGTCAGCGCAAGTCCCTTACATATGCTGCAAGATAAAAGATATGGGAAGATGTGTTTATTTCAGACGAAAATTGTAAGGTAGCTGAGATTTTTCATCATGGAAAGCTCCCTACACAAACTGGGACCGGAACGGTTGACCAGCCGTGACAGGCGCGATACTCTAGCCAAATGCACTCAAGTCATCATATTAGGGGGCAATGGGGAATGAGAAGAAATGTTGCAACATACCATTTGGAAAACTGCGAGATGTTTGTTGAAGGTTAGTCGCGGTGAAAGGCTCCGCGAAGAGCCTAGGCGTGATTGACGATGCTGAGACGAGCGAGGAAGAATTATTACCTCCAACCTGCGCTGCTAAGTCTCCGGGCATACATCTTGCCCATATCGCCCATACCAATCAGGCCGACAGTGAAGCCGGCCATATTGGGGGTTGCCGATGTCGAAGCCATGTTGATGCGTGTGTTGTTTCTTTCCAGCAAGACCGGTCGATTGCGGCAGCTATCACATCGTCACACAAGACCCTCGGCACCAATGAAGCGCTCGCTCGATGATCGCGCGAGAAGCAATGGGTGAGGCTGCGTTGCTGTTGCTGGCTTTGTGGTTCGGAAGGAAGAAATTTTCAATTCGGGAGCCGCAAGGTGGGATTTTAAAGTGACTGGAAAATCTTGGGGCTTCGCCCCACTTTGATTTGCACTTGAAAGCTCGGACCATCTTGACCCGACACCGCAAATGGAGCCACCCCTCCGAACTTAGCTTCCGAACCAGGACTCCACCGATGTCCCGGCCCGGCACCGGCTGTGCGCGGAGGCTGCAATGAATGCCGTCATCCTTAGTTGTCACGATCAAAAGACGGGACGTTTCCAGGAAAACAACGAATTACCATCATCCCATCTCGCTCAGTCCACTACTCAATAACTCATATCAGAATGCTGCTACTCTTCGCTCTTGGGTCTAACGGTTCCGGCCAGCTAGGCATCGGCCACAAAGAAGACGTTTCCGTTCCAAAGGATGCCCATTTTGATGCAGACCTTCCGGCTACCGCCTCCATCACTAAGATTTCTGCAGGAGGTAACCACACAATTATAATGACTACGGCCGGCGACATCTACTGGAGCGGAGACCCAAACACCGGTGCCTGCGGCAAGTTCACCCAAACGCAAATCTCGCAGCCTCCTCGATTTTACCCCGTCGATCTTTCATCTATGTCATCATCCCAAGACCCATTCAGGGTAGGCCTCGTTGCAGCTACCTGGGAAGCGAGCATCTTTACCCGCCTGGATGCCCAAGGTCGCAACACCAGAGTCTACTCTTGCGGCACCGGCCTGAAAGGCGAGCTGGGCCTGGGCAACTTCATCTTCCGTACGGCTACTCCGTCTCTTATCCCAGATTTTCCTCCTCCGGATACGGAAGTTGTCGACCTCGCCGCTTGTATGGGCCATGTCGTTGCGGTCTTAAGCAATGGTGACGTTTGGGGATGGGGTAATGGCCGGAAGGGTCAGATCGGAGCGCCGGAGGATATCGTTCACTCACCCCGGAAAATCGAGGGTTTGAGCTTTAAGGTTGTGAAAGCGGTCTGTGGAAAGGAGTTCACATGTTTGCTGGGAAGCCCGGAAAGCGGTAACATCATGGTCCTTGGTTCAGACAAATGGGGAATCAGGGCTGAAGTCCCGGGTCAGGTTGTCGGATGGCGAGAGGTTGGTGCTAGTTGGGGCAATCTGTTCATCTTGAAGGCAGATGGAAGCTTGTTGAGCTGGGGCCGTAATGACCATGGTCAAGCCGCTCCCGCGAATCTACCCCAAACCAAACATATTGCGGTGGGGAGCGAACACGCACTGGCCTTGAGCGAGGAGGGTGATGTTACAGCCTGGGGATGGGGTGAACACGGCAACTGCGGACCGCTCAGTAGTTCGGATGTCACAAAGGGTCAGCAGAACGTTATCGCGTCGTCCAAGTTCATCCCTCCGGGCGCTAAAATAACCACCATCGGAGCCGGATGCGCCACCAGTTGGGTGGCAATACAGATGCCGGCAACTTAGAGCCCTGGAAACAGTCAAAGGAGATGCCGAGGAGGACTGATAAGTCGTACGTTACAGTACATGAACAAAACTATCCCCCTAAGCGCTGCTTGGTTTACTTGGTCAAGAGGAAAACAAACCAAAGCGCCGAACCTGTTGGCCAGTCAGTAAAAGAACAAGCATAGGGGACAACATATTACATGCCTCGGAGAGCTGCTGGGTTGGCTCGAGTCCCCCAGTAAGTCTGTCTGGTTCATTGCCGGGCATAGCCGGTCTTGCCAGTAAACTACTAATTCGCAAGGACGACGGGTTCTGGATTGGATGTTAGCCATTCTTTTTCTGAAGACTAGAGGGAAATGACGTAAAAGTACCGGTTCGCCTGTTGCATTCCACTCGACTCGAGCGTTGTCCGTCTCATCTTCATCCTCACGATCCACGGGCTCCCATTGCTGGTCTTCGTCGCCTTGCTCAACGAATAACGGCGAATCGGATCGATCAGACCTGGCGGTCACCGGGGGTCGAGGCGGTACGGGTGGTGGTCGAATTTCAAATTGTGTCTGTCGTGGTCGTGGAGGTGTCTTTTGTTGAGGAGGATTCTGCGCTGGCTTTGGAACTTCTTTGGCCTGATTGCTTGCAACAGAGCCGTCAGGCTTAGACGCAGGACTCGGACTCGGACCCGGTTTTGGGGTCTTTGAAGCCCTTGCCCTGGTATTTTTGTGCTTCTGGGTGATGGCATCCTGTTCTCCAACCGTCATGAGGATGAACTCACACAGGATACCGTCCGCACTATAAGATAACTTCATCGGGCGTCCGGGCTCCGAGTAGTAGGTTGCGAGCTCTCCGCTAGTTATTTGAGCGTGTTGGAGAATGGCACGGAAATCCTTGACACTAATGATGATGTGAAGTTTGTCTTGGACATCAACCTCGTCAAACTCGGCCATTTCCACGGAAATGTTGGTGTGAAGTGGTTTTTTGAGGACAGCTTTTCATGTTATCGTCAGCATAATCCAACTTGGTTTGAAGGGAGGTCTTACGAACCTTCATTGCTATGAGGGCCACGCTTCTGCACCTTGTCCGTGAAGCAGCTGAAGTTCACAACATGATCATCGTCATCCGTGTTGATATCAAGCAATTCAATACCCGGACCGAAATGATCCATGAGTTGTCGCAGTGTGTTGGATGAGATCGACCACCGATTCCCAGCCTCGTCCTTATCAAACTTGGCATGAGTTGGTGGCTTTGACTCGAACGGTAGAGAATGAGACGCGGTGATTCCTGTACCGTTATGAGCTTTGTGGGCGTGATGACTATGATCGGAGCGTTACGTACCGTTCCTGCAAGAGATTCTTGCAATCAACCGGCTCTTCTTGCCAGGGCCATCGTCAATGGCAACATCACAGCGCTCTATGGAAGCATCTTTATCCCGTGCAGAATCACCACCTTGGCGAGACCGAAAGATGGACAACAGTGACTGAGAGAAATTGTTAGTAAATACCCAGGCACAGAGGTCTAAGGAGCGGCCACTCACTCGGATATAGAGCTGGCAGAAGAACCTGTCACGATACTGGGCATTCCCCTCGAAATGGTAACGAGAGAAGAACCTGTTGGCGGCAAAGGTGAAGCAAACGTATGCTGACTTTGAAATGTTGAGAGTGGTCAAGGTAAGCTAAGAGACAAATAAGTTAACAGCTGTAACATCTCGAGAAGAGAAGATATCTTGGTGAACCCTTTACGAACGTACCCTGTCCTTTCTTGCTTCCAAGCAAACATCATCACTGAACTTGTACATGCAGGCGAGGGCGTCGTGGAAAACAGACACGCCTTCCTCGCTGAGCGTGAAGTTCAAGATTACCATTTTTGGCCCCCGTCGCGATTAGCCGATCGATTTATCTTCTTTTGGCCAGGAAGAGGTTTCTCGGTTCTAATTCCAGCCACTCAATCACTCGCATCCAGTCAGCGATTTCTGTTGTGGTTGACAGAAGGACGGGAGCCTGGACTGGAGTGTGATGGAAGTAAGTCAAGGGCCAAGGAGTGCAGCTGCCTTGAAGTCCTCCTGCGTGATACGAACCTGGAAACGCTGTAGCAAAGGCAAGTAAACAAGGAAGGTGCAACTGGGTTGCGCTCGGCTGCTCCCACTCGCAACGCGTCGAAACACATTTGGGGCGGTAAATTTCACTGCCTAGCACTATAGCCTAGCTCTAGGGCTCTATAAAATAGGCACACACAGGGACCTTCCAGGTCAATTCTCTCCCACTCGCGCCTTGTTGCAGCTTGAACTCGAGCTCACAAAAAAAGGTTTCCATGGACTATTGTTGGCACGCACGGGAGCTCCTCAGAATATTCATACAATTTTTCTTTTGTTGGATTCCCATCTGATTTTGGGGAAGTGATATGGTACTGTGCAAGCAGCAATATGTAGTAGGTAGCTCAACCTCATTGGCTACCCATTGGGGCCAATGTGGGGCTGTTGGATTTCCGCGTCCTCAACTTCCGAGACAAACTAACACGATCCTGAAAACACTAACTTGGAAGCTGTGAACAGAAACACACACGGATTTCCAGTTCTGAATATACTGAGGGGTCTAGTGCCCTATTCATTGGGGAAAATTTCGCCATCCGGTCTTCTGAAATTATGACCTCCTCTCCTCTCCTCTGTCCAGAACCGCCCGAATCGCTCTGACGATTCGGACACGACCATTTCGTCTTCTACTTTTCCCCTCTAAACAATAACTGCCCCCTTTGTCAATCCAGTCCATTCCACCGCGAAGCTGTGCAGAAATAGACCTGTCGCTGTCCGACTGGTTTAGTTCGTCGACAAGTGCATTATTGCAACCCAGCAGCCACTCCTCCACACCCAGCCTGGACCGCCCAACCCTTTCAAAACTCCTGCCGGCCACGCCACTGCCTCATTCTGCTTGTCGAGAGGAATCCACGCTCCCACGGTTCTTCTGAGTTGCGCTTCAAGATTGGTGATGCGTTCTCGTCCCTCTCTTCCATCGCAGTACCAAGTACCTATCCCCTTAACTGCTCCTCCAGCTCCCTTCAGACTTGCAATATTTTCTGACTTTTTGCCCAGACAAACTTAACAAAGCTGTTCTCTTCCGCCGTGCCGTGGACGACTATACCGCATCTCGCATTCCCCCTTCTATTTCATCACTTGTTCCATCATGGCCTCGACAGTTGCCATGACCTTCCGGGGCTTTCCCCCAGAAATTTGGTGGCTCATTGTTGAACAAGCTGCCAACTCAAAAGTCGCATCGACGTTGTTGCTCTTTGCTCGTCTGAGTCGTGCCATGGCGAGCTTTGCCTTGCCGCTGATGTACGGCATCCCCTACGACCCCAATCCGGGCAGCTGGCATAATCTTATCAACGCGCACGAGCGGTCGGTCTGCTTCTGGAGGTCTATCATTGTGTCCAGCTTGGGGGAGACCTTATATCCGTACTGCTGTTGGATCAACACACTTGCCCTCCACGACCTCCTCCGGTTCCTCATAGAGATCGACAAGTCAAAGGATGCTGAATTGCGTCAAAGATTGTACAACCATCCGCTTCGCTACCTGCAACTCCTCAAAACTGATATACCCAATCATGCCCATCTCAATGATGGCTTGGGCCCGCACATGCTATTCTGCGAAGTCGTCAACAAGATCACAGGAGGTATCAAGGCTACCGTTAACCAGGGGCACGTCACTTCCCGTCTAACCAACATTATTTTTCCGAAGCTAGAATACCTTCCCTCTACTATCTATTTTCCTGTTTGGATTTCAAGGTTGACCGGGTTGAGAGTGCTCCATATCCACGACGCACGCTTACTCAACGAACAAGTGACTCTGGCTCTTGCTCAGAACTGCCCTGCCCTTGAAGATTTGTAAGTATTCCCGGTACCCCACTCATAAGTATGACTTTTCGCGGAGGCCTTCCCAGCCGTCCTAGTCAACTAAGAGATTAGCCACTCAATTGACGTCCTTGTCAACCCCTACTTGCTGACCTGGTAAACGTCTTAGCTTATGTGCCATCATACCTGAGGAGGAAGCTGAAAAACACCTAAGCAATTTGCTGCAAAAGCTTCCTCCTAACACAATGGGTATGCACGTCCCATCATCGCAGGTGGTGAATAACGGTAGCTGACCAAACGTAGAATCTTTTACGGTCATACGGGGTTCTATTCGCGGCCAAAAGATACTAAAGGGTCTGAGTAGGCATTCTGGCTCTCTGAGGCGCCTTTCGTTGGCACAACTGGGAACCAGAGCGCTGGGTGCATTAAACGAACTCCGAAGTTGCAATGCGCTGGAGAGTTTATATCTCGACGCTTCGCTCGCTGGCCCAGACTTTGAATTCGCACGGTCAGACACAGCAGTTTACGGTCAGTGTGTGGAATGGCTGCAAAACTGCTCCCAAATGACGCACCTCAGCTTGAGCTTTTTCCCCGGGGGCACACAGCTTCTAAAGGATTCATTGACAGGGCCAAAGCTCCGTCTCGAATCTCTCACCCTGGTGGCAGTTGAGGCAAATGCGCCCTGGTATAGTGAGCTGCATCACCAAGTGAAACTTAAGTATTTGAAAGTTCAAGTTCCATACCAATGGTTTCAGGAACTTGGACCTCCTGCTGGGAGATGCCAGGGCCTTGCCGCAGGCATATTCCGTTGTCCAAAGTTAACCGAACTGGAGACGGAAGAGTATTTCTCAGTCGCGGATATTAGTACGATCAGCGAAGGGGCTTTGAAGTTGGAAAAAATCAGCTTCAGCGGGACTCTGGTTCATGATGCGCACATCATGCCACTTGCAAACCTTCCACGCCTTAAGGAAGTATGCGTCACAGGTGACTCGTCATTCACGGCCTCGGGGATCCTGAGATTTTTCAAGAAGATGGAAGAAGCTCCGGATCACGACCATCAGGGATTTGATTTCAGCGCGGCGTCCCAGCAAGGCACTACGATTGGACAGGAAGAGATCAAACGCCTTGGTGAGGCAGCCAAGCGAGCCTTTGGTGGATATGTTGATATCCAGAGAGTACATTGACTCTGACGGAGAAGGTTACTACTTTCAGGATAACTAGTTTCTTGGTAGCCCCTGAAACTGTAGTCAACTAATACCAGCGAGGCCGCGGCTCAATGAAGTGGTCGGGAGGGCTCTTGGTAAGGGAGAAAGTCAGGAGTGGCTAGGATGTTCACATAAGTTTTTGTGTCGGTCGTCAAAGAGAAGCACGGGGAGAGAATCTATGCCTGGGGGAAATCTGATGCACATTTTCATTCGGACTATGCGGGGCAAGCTCATGTCAGATGGCTTGCAATATCGTTTGCATTGTAAGGTACACTTTGCATGGCAATTTTTATGTTAAACTAGTTTCTATATGTGCGGAATCAGAGCAGACAAGTGTTGCAAGATATTACCACATCAACCAGTCCGTGTCCCTGTGTGAAGGGATTCAAGCGAGTGGCTGTAGAAAAGAGCCAAACGAACATGTCAAGCACAGTACACTTTTAGTATCATGTTATACGTACATCTCGTTCTCTATGCCTAGTTGCAATCCCATCTCTTGACCAAAACAAACCAAATGACAACTTGTTCAGGTATTCCCAGCTAACCACAAAGCATGTTGCGGTTCTGTTAGGTGGAATTTCCTTTTTGTTTTCTTAGATCATAAGTCCCATCCAACGATGAGGAGAACTAGGTAACATTGATATTGTAAGCCTTTAAAGAAGGATAACATCCCAGTGACTTGTAGAAGGAAGAAAGGAACTGACTCTCATAGGTACCGGACAAGGCTGTAGGAGGCGGGTTAGGGTTAGATATGGAAAAATCAGAACAGTTAAAAGGCAGGTTGAACTTGAACACTCGCAGGAATAAAGAGGATGTGTTTGTTACATTTCAAGTGACTGTCAATAAATGTTCCTACATACTGTTGACCCATCACAACAGACGGAGTGACGGCATGCACCATAGCGTTCACAATGCCGGGCGCGATGGAGCCTTCTACGTCTTTCTACATGAGCCCCACTCTTCCAGAACATCGTCAGGAGCTACCCCGCCATAACACAAGCTGACTGGCTCTCTCCTCCATACATGGTGACTTGCCTGAAACAGAACCGTTATCCGTGTTTGCGCATTTCTTCGTTCGGCCTTGCTCCAGTTTCGCGATTTGCACCCCAGTGTATTATTTCACAGTCGCTTTCCAGAATCGAACATCCAAAGTGATAGTCAGAGTTACTGCTCGCCGCAAAGCGTCAGGATGCCGGTCGACTACAGCAAGTGGGTAAGTTACCCCTTTTCGGCCACCACGGGTGCTACTCGTGGACAGATGCACTGACATACCGATTCAGGATGCGCTGGAGCTCAGCGATGACTCTGATATTGAGGTCCATCCCAATGTCGACAAGCGGTCCTTCATCCGCGCCAAGCAGAACCAGATTCACGCGGAGCGCCAGCAACGCAAGCTCCAGATCGAGACCCTCAAGTACGAAAGAATCATCAATGATACCCTGATCAAGCGGATTTCCTCCCTTCTTGCCTCTCTCAAGGCTCATGCCTCGGAGGTCAGTTCGCGCAACCCGGGCGAGGTGGCCTTCCAGGCTGTCATGGAGTCGGCCGCTGGTCTAGATCCCAAGGACGACCAGCCCCCGCCGAGGCCTGCCGGCGTTCACAATGCAGAACAACCCCTGCCTACGTACACCAAGATGATGGCCACACTTCTCGATGATGTGAACAAGACATTGGAGGAGAAGAAGGTCGAGCAAGACAAGAGATACGAGGCTACCATGGCGGAAGTGGAGGAGCACCTCAAGAAAGTCACAAACCTACAGGGGGAGTTGCTCAAGAAGCTTGACGAGCTGGAGAAGATCGAAAAGAGCAAGATTACGAGTGAATCTATTCACACAGGCTTTGACAGCACGCACATCAGCAAGCCGAAGCCCTCTACCTCAGGAGACAAGAAGGATGCGTCCAAGGTCGAACTTCTAAACCCGAACTACAGCGCCACCGACAGCCTACCCGCACCCAGCAAGGCCGCGGACGATGATGACGATGACGCTGAAATTGAGGCTTCTCCTGCCGCCAAACAATTTGCTTCCATCAAGGCCGGCGACTACCGCGAGTCCCTCGCCTTCCTTACGGAGCACCCAGAAATTCTTACCGAAAAGGAAACCGATGGCTTGCTCGTCCTCGCCTTCGACGCACAGCTTCAGAACCGTGACGACTATGCTCGCAATTGCGTCCACCAAGCACTCCTGCTGCAGTACTGCCGGGCTTTGGGACGCGACGGCGTCGCTCTATTCTTCAAGCGCATCACGACACAGGGCCACCAGGCCCAGGAGGTCTTCTTCAAGGATGTGCAGGACACATACTACAAGATCAAGAACAGAGCTAGAGAGATCAACCTGCAGAGGGCAAAGGAAGAGGCCGAAGGTGGCGGCCAAGAGGGCGTGGAACAGATCCAACTGCATGCGGTAGAGCCTGGTACGGTGATTAACATCAACATCCCTCCAGCTGACAGTGAGGACCCAGAGGTACAGCAAGCTAGAGCTATCTTCGAGAGCTTTAGTCCCGAGATGAAGATGGCTCTGGAGACGGGCAAGTTGGATGAGGTGAACAAGGTCCTGGGCAAGATGAAAGTTGAGGAGGCTGAGGAGTTGGTGGGCAAATTTGGAGATGTAAGTTCACAGCCGTTTGCTTGTATGTTGGTTTGTTGTAAGAACAGAATTACTAACGTGAGGTCTTTAGGCCGGTGTCTTGAGTCTCGAGGAGGAAATCATTGACGCCACTACACAAGAGGGCCAGGAAAAGTGGAAGGAGATTGAAGCTGCCAAGAAGCACGCAGATGAGCCCGCCGGTGACCCGGAATGATTGATGTAAGACGCCGTCTTCATACCTTTCGTCCTCGCTTGGAACACTTTTAGGACATAGGCATTGTAATTCGACGGACATAGCAACGAACACAGGAGCATATCAGACTTCATGCCCTATCAAAGTCATGTGTTAGCTCTGCGATATTTCCAGTTTTCCTATAACGATCGCGTTTTCGACCGATAGTCAATTAGCTGGCCGCATCCTCCGATGGCCGACTTTTTGTTACTGAGTTCTGGCTAGCATATCAAATTTCAGCATCACTCTCAGCTTTCGCTGGTTTGTTATTTGGTCGCCTTGGTCCTGTCCGTAAGCAACACAATGACCACGCAATCAGGTATCCATCTTAACCAGAGAGAGCATTAACATGGTCAAGACTTGCGAGGTGTGTCATTCGTTCATCTCGAAATTCCCCAAGCGAGAGCAAGCAGCCTCTTTCTCCACAAGCTTACGTTTCCTTCGCTGAGCTGACGGAGTTGCCCAGTAAGATGCTAACAAGTTCACAACCTCTGGTTTGCCCGATTACGATGGCAATGGTTCTCCCAAATTTCTCAATGAAGAGCAGCTGAGCGGAAGAAACAAAGAGCGGTTTCCCTGATGTTTCGGGGGTGTTTGAAAGTTTTACACTCGTCTGCATCTGATCGGGAAAGACACCGGACCCCTAGTGCCGTCGCTGGGGAGACCCCCCTTTCCTGGGTCGCCGAAAAGCCAATCGGAATCTGCGATTCCTCTCCTGCCTAGTTACCCCTGAATTACAAACACAAAGTTGCTGGTACGTACACATATCTCCAGATTGGGAACTCCGTTCTACTTTACGAGGCGCAACCTCACCTCGTTTCGGTCTTGGTCCGGGGCTTTTGTATGAGCCGCGCGTTCTGTGAATTGGCGAGTCCAAAAGGGCGAAGATTGCGGGTCGTAACCGCTCGACCATCCATAGATAAGCGGGCTGACTGACTGCGTAAAGAAGCGAGGCGCAGCACGCCTCCTTGTCAAGTTGCAACAGAAAATCGTTTCGTATCGCTGAAGTTGACTGGTGGGAGGAAGTCCTTTTTTTTTTTTTTTTTTGGAAACAGAGCCTCCTTGTCGTCGCAGAGACGTGGAGTGATCTTCAACTCGATAGCGGATCCCAACCCATTGGGCAGAGGTACTATGTATGTACATGCGTACCCATGAGGCGAGGCCGGAAACGCTTGCGGGAAACTTGCATTCTTCTGCTTGACATTCTCTTTTTACTCCTCTCAATATTTTTTCTTAGAATCTTCAATATTCACTTCCGGGAGTTAGTCGTTTGCTTATTACACTAGATACCAGGCTCGGGACAGAGAGCCGAGACCCCTTCCCACGATCTTTATCACTGCAACTCTCTCCACGGGTCAAACCGAAAGTAATAATAATGCCATCACTCATATCAGCTCTGACGACGGGGCTATTACTGGCGTCTGGAATTCATGCCGTTCCACAGGGACCATTTGGAGCCGAGAGTGGGATCGTAAGCGCGGTACCAACAGCATCAGCATCAACGGCCGGCGTAGCCGCTTCTCAACCAACAACAGCATCAGCGTCATCAAGCAATGCCGCCAGCGATATCTCGGCCTGCAACAACTCACCGTTGCTTTGCGATCGGGCCTACAACAATGTCACCCACATGGGTGCGCACGATTCGTCCTTTCTCCGCGATGCCAGCACCGGTAACAGCTTAGCTGGCAACCAATATTTCAACGCAACAGTCGCCCTCGACGCTGGCATCAGACTGCTCCAAGGCCAAGTCCATGACGCCAACGGGACACTCCACCTATGTCACACCAGCTGCACCCTGCTAGACGCAGGGCCGGTCGAAGACTGGCTGGCCAAGATTAAGTTCTGGATGGACAACAACCCCCACGAGGTCGTGACGATCCTGCTCGTAAACTCCGACAACAAGCTCGTCTCTGACTACGCCGCTGTGTTTGAGGGTTCCGGTATCTCCACTTACGGCTATCAGCCGAGTGACGGCAGCACAGCCAGCACCACCTGGCCCACGCTAGGAGACATGATCACCTCCAACAAGCGACTGGTCTCCTTCATCGCCTCCATCGACTACTCGCCCAGCTACCCATATCTGCTGAGCGAGTTCGACCACGTCTTCGAAACCCCGTACAACGTCCTCAGCCTAAGCGGGTTCAACTGCACTCTCGACCGCCCCAAGGGACAAGGGTCGGCAGGGAATGCTATTTCAGCCGGGTTGATGCCGTTGATGAACCACTTCGCGGACAGCCTGCTTTTGCAGGGCGTCCAGATCCCGGACGAGACGAACATCGACATCACCAACAGCGCAGATACTATCACCACGGGAAACCTGGGCTTGCACGCTGATACCTGCGTCAAGCAGTGGGGAGTGAAGCCGACGTTTATCCTGGTGGACTTTTTCGATCACGGGCCGGCGATCGATACGGCCGATCGGTTGAATGGGATCACGGCCACGGGGAGGAAGTCGGTGTCCGGGGAGAGTAAGGAGAGCACGAGCGGCGCGGGGGAGAACCATTCGCCGATGGGTATCAATGTCGCGCTGGTTGCTTTTGTGGGCTTTGCTCTGGCGATGGTGTAGATAATGTTGTTTGTCAAGACTTGGGTGCTAGAATGATTCGTTTTGAAGATGTCATAGGCATGGTCACGGCGTTGGGCGCAATTTTGTTCGAGGGTGTAATTGGTGCTTTGGGGTGATGTTAGACTGGCCTGATCAAACTGGCCTACGGCCTGGACAATTGGATAGACAATCGAGAGGAGAAACTTGCTTCATGACAATCAGTTACACGAGAGCTAGTAATGGAGATCTCATGGTATGCTCCCCTTACCATGAATCTTGTGAGGTCATGCCGTCCACACCAGCGATGTTCCTACATCAGCGCATTCCTGATTTTCTGTCTGAGCCATGCGTAAACACCTTCTAATCACTAACACTTGACGAGCTTGTCCATATCGCGCCGCCGTTTCATCCGAGATCTCCGTTTGGTTAAGTGGAATGAAAGCTGTTCCCTCGCATATATACCCCATTTGTTCTCTTCCACGCGCCCCATCCCCCTCCCCCTTCTCTCGCCTTTCAGGATTGACTCTCTACTAAATGTGGACGATTAGTGTATCGGGCCGCACGAAGGCAACTCAAAGAAATGAACAAATCAATGCCGCACTGTTAGGAGCAAAGAGTGTACTCCTCTGCTGTTTATTCCATCCGAACTCCAACGCTGCTTTCCGTTTGCCTCTTTACCGGGAACTGGATGAGACTGGCAAGTCGTTGCTGCTGATGATTCTTCGGCCGATTCGAGAATCACCTGCCCTCCACGAGATTGAAATGGTTGGCCTTCCAGGCAGAAGAACCGTACTCTTTATCCATTGCACGAAGCCTCCATAACTTCCAGCCCCTTCCATGTGGAAAGATTTTGGCCGCTCCTTCCTCACTGCAAAAGTTGACCCAAAGGCAAACTGGAAGGTATGGTCAAGGTACCTTCTACCACTCGTAATCAAGAAATTTACGGTGCTCCGCGTGAGCTTGAACCTCTTCGTCCTTCAAACCTTTCCTGCGGTCGTCGCTTGCTCACGCCCACGAATAAACTATCCTTACAACTTGGCTACCAGCGCTGTAGACACCAGCGCATCCTTGATTCTTTCGCACTCGTTTCTGATCGATTGTTGACACTTACATCTGCAAGAGTGTACCCCGCGCAAGCACGAAATAGTTTTGATCTTGAGGCCATCGAGGGTCTGGACGCACTTGCCACACAGAAACAATGAGTTCATCTAGAGCGACATTCTACGCGCACCAGACGCTCAATCTCCACGCCCGATACGGACTATCGGACAACGCGAAGAAGCTTCTCCGAGCTCACGACCACTGGAGAATGGGAGGCCTTGAGCGAGACCAACTGGGTCGTCTGGTCCGAATGTCTCCCGACATGCGCAAGTCAATCACAGATACCATCACCAAATGCGCCGAGATAATGCGCAAGAAACCCGCCGAGGTCAAGAATTGTATCGATATCATCCAGGCCTGTACTGAGATTCTGGATGCTGCTGGTAAGGATTGTTCATCGTGATTCTGTTCATCTGTACTGCATGAATTTCATACAGAGACCCGTATGCTAAAAAGTGCTGTTGACCAGACAAACCACCGGATTTGGAAGGCTTCCCATTCCTAAAACTACCCGCCGAACTACGTCAGAACATATATCGCTGGTACGCAACCAAGATCGTAGCCACGACGTTAGTTGCATATCCGACTGAACTAAATTGCGATTGCGGCAAATGGACACCTCCGAATCCTTCGACTCTCCCTGCTATACATCGCGTAGACATGGCGTTGGCCAGGACCTGCAGTCAAATCAAGTCCGAGTACCTCGAATTCCTCTATCACAAATACACCTTATACTTCGACTGCAGCTGTGAACTGAATAAGCGCTTGAAAGGCAACCCGAACCTGCGTGCTAGTCTTCGTTCAATCAAGGTCCATTGGACAGGCCCAGTGTCGGACAAAGCCTTCAGCCGTCTCGCCAAGTGCCAGGAGTTAAGACATCTTGACATAGCCATCTCCAAGTCAACCACCAATTTTGAGACTCCCAGGGAGAAGGAGATGCGGCGTTACTTCCATTCGATGAAGCCAGCTCGACTTGCGGACGCTCTGGGAATCGACGAACTGCTCAGCATTCGAGGCCTCACGTCTGTTTGTGTCTCCCACGTGAACGGCAGACAGAGCACAAAGCGAACGGATGAAGAGCGGGCAAATCTCCAGGGGCTACTCAGGTTCAAACTTCGCGTTCTCGAGCTCGACTAGGGGAAGAACGTTCGGGAGGGTAGGGTGGTCGTGGCGGCCATGCTTTGGGCGTGGATGCCAGATAGGGGGTATTGGCGGCCAGGTCACTCAAGTGGAGGAATGCGGAAAGCGACCGAAGTGCAGGCGCTTGAGCATGTGGAAGCGAGCCATAGGGACAATCTGTTGGATTCTCGCTGATACGTTTGAGGAATGTCTGAGTACCTTGAAGGAGTATATGGACAGTTGTAGGTGTCAGGGGCTGGATGGATCACATAAGGGGGAGGATCTCGATCTCAAGCCAGCAGTCTATATACGGCAGCAGGGTCTCGAGGATCAACACGTCCAACTGGGAAGGAAGATGTTGCAACGAGAAATTGCGAAAGCCTCCATAGGGAAAGGAGAAGGTTCCGCACTCAATGAACGTCACAGAGTTTATTCTTGTCTAGTACGCAGCTCGCAACGAGGCGCATCCTGGCTCAAGATCAACCCCAGGGCAGGATAGTTGACCGAATCAGGCATAAGACGGCATCGCAAAGAACATAGTTATGGACGGCACTGGAACCTACCTTTCATCGTGTCGTTCTAACGTTCTCAGTTTGGGAGGACAGAGACACGTCCCGCATGAGGCTTTTGCTCCCCAGCCAGGTCGATGATTTGGCTCTTCGTAGCAGAATGACAGTCCATTGCTTTTGTCCTATTTTCGTAGAGAAATATGTGACGTGCCGGCATACAGTCTACCAGATGTGCAAGCTTTGACGTTTCGAGTTGTCTTTGGTTGCCAAATGACCGGTGATGGAAATCAGGAAGGGTGTGTTTTTGCTGAAAAATGTTTTGGTTCGAAATGGAGAAGAAGTTAAATGGGGACCCACTTAGATGTTCCTTGCCAATTGCCAAGAGGTCCTGGCAGCTGTCAGCTTTCTCGTCTACTGCGCTCTAGCTCCGTTGGTTCCCTCGAAACTTCAACAACAACCTCACATCAACACATCAACACTGACATCCTTCGCAGCAAAGTTATACCGATGTTGAATTCGAGCAAGAACCGAACTTGCAAAATCTCACGCCATGAGTTCGAGCAGATCTCTGCCTCTAGAAGCCGCTCCTAGACAGAAGAGGATATCACAGCCAGGAACAATCTGGAATTGAAACTTCGCGTTAACAAGTACCATGTGTTTCTTCATGTCGTGGCTCTCAATGTTTCTCAGATACACTCTCCACCTTCTCAAGGGCTTTGTTGCACCATGGCATCAGCTTGGATTTCACTTGTGATCTCTTGATACGAAACTTACTCTGTCATCGTGGCTTTGGGCTACCATTCGAGGCCGTTTGAGCTCAGAGTGCGGCAAACAACCTTAACATAAGAACCGCGATTACTTCCTCAGTTGTCGTTGTCCAATTTTTGATCCGATACGCCCCTCGCACATTCTCCGCCCAACTAGGCTGTTGATACCAAACTGCTAGTTCATCCTTAAACACACCACTTCCACCCTTACCGTGGACCCGCGGCTCCTCGAGTCCTCTCAACTTCCAGATTTTGCCATTTCTCCCGTTCGCCCATATGTATTTCGGCCGAACAATCACAACAGCCCTATGGGCCTTGTGTCCGTGACAACAGGAGGTGTGTTCCTGTTCCACACATGTCCTTGGATAGAACCAAGGGCTGCTAATACCGAATACCCAGCCCCGTGCGGCAGTTGAACGACGAGACATTACTCCTTTCGGAGGAGAGAGGGGTCCAGGACCCGGGGGTCTCAAGCAGAGACCAAAACCCCGGAAAGCTTCTCCCGCTCAAGGCGCCGCTACTGTTACCACCACCACGTACACGACCGTGACTATACCGGGAACTGAGACTACGGCAGTGGCTGCCGCCGCTGCCGACGCCGACGCAACCGCGAGCTTGGAGCCGCTTACCCTGGTTGTTGGGGACAATGATGGGTCTGTGATCACTGTGGCGCCTGCCTCGCCTGTTACGAAATCCGTGACTTAGGCTATGGCTGTGCGATCGGAGGTTTGTGACGAGGACGAAGTGTTGACGACTGCATTGGTTTCCATGGTTGGGTTGTTCTGGCGTTTGAGCGGTGGCCGAGCGTGTTCTTGGTTTCGGAGACTTCTGGCTGTTGGAGCAGGCTGAACGCATTTGTTGACTCGGTTTTATTAACTTTGATAAACATGGTCATTCACAAGACCAGGCATTCGCAAGAAGTTCTTGTTCTGTCGTATTGCTTGAGTGCCGTTTGTATTTGGGGTAGACTCGCACAGATTGGAGAGCCCCGAGATGCGGTACGTGAGATCAGATTGGAAGGCAGTTGGCTGGTAGGCTGGTTGAAGTGTCAAACCTGCAAAACTTCATCATCATGAACACGATTTCGAACATCATGCCCGTAAGGAAGATCCTGTCCCCCATAACCAAACCTGCTGGAAGGTCGAAAGGTGCTGTTGCTGTTGAGGTGAAGGACTGCTGAACGTCAGAAGTTCTCGAGGTGAAGGGGCAAACCAGGATCTGGGTTAGGGTTATCGCAGGAATTTGAGCGAGAGATTACAGGCAACTGACAGCCACCTGCCCGTGCACGAGCCACCGGCCTCATTCACATCAATTGCACGCACTTTTGCCCCGCCACGTGACGCACAAATTTCGAAAACCATCTGGGCTCGAATTTGACGGAGCACTTCCCACGAACCTGCGACCGAACACACAGCACAGACAGTATCGAGGCGGTATCCTCGAAATTATTGCCCAAGATGTCTCTGGTGTCCGGCGAGAAGGTATGTTGCAATCCTGCAGATTCATTTCCTCCCGAAGAAGATCTTGCGTTGCCCAAAAATCTGGGGTTCTTGGCTGCGGTCGTTGTTCATCCTTTGTCGCTGTGGGGATGCCATCACGAGTGACGAGTTGGCGTCGCTGCCCACCTTCAAAACCGATGCAAATACGAGACGACATAACGCGAAAATTCATGGAAGTGGCGTCTCACGACAAGGTCGCGACAACAGACGGTTCATCGATGCGCCGGCTTCCGAATACCGATGACGGCCTCAAGCAATGTGTAGACATGGAAGTGGATATGGCTTTGCAGTTAGCCTGTGGTAGATCGAGGATGAATGCGAGCGACACGGCCTCTGACGACGAGAGATTGCTATTCGACACACATTACGCATGCGGTGGGCGATCTCCAGAGACGGCGATACGAGCAGGCGACCATTAGCATTTGATTGAGCATTGAGCTCTGGGAGCGATGCTTGGACATCGCAGCAGCCAAAGGAGAACAGCACGGCAGGACCAAGAACCGGGAACCGGCAAGCGCTGGGATGCAAGATCTACGACCGGATATCATACAAGACGCTTTCGGATGCTAACTGTCTCTCCAGAGCAACTTCAACCACATCTTGCGTCTGCTCAACACCAAGTATGTTCACCTAGGCACTTCATGATCCAGACCGCATCGCGAATCCGGAACACAACCGTTTTGGAGAGGAGGGTCAACATGTTGAATACGGGTGCTGACTTTCATGCAGCGTTGACGGCAAGCAGAAGGTCGTTTACTCCTTGACCAAGATCAAGGGTGTCGGTCGCCGCTACTCCAACCTCGTCTGCAAGAAGGCCGATGTCGACCTGAGCAAGCGTGCCGGTGAGCTCACCTCTGAGGAGCTTGAGCGCATCGTCACCATCATGCAGAACCCCACTGCCTACAAGATTCCCGCTGTACGTTGAACCGATCCCACTCGACATGATTTCGTCGTCTAACCTTCTCCTCTACAGTGGTTCCTCAACAGGCAGCGCGATATCGTCGACGGCAAGGACTCCCAGATCCTCGCCAACGGTGTTGACTCCAAGCTCCGTGACGATCTTGAGCGCCTCAAGAAGATCCGTGCCCACCGTGGTCTCCGTCACTACTGGGGCCTCCGTGTTCGCGGTCAGCACACCAAGACCACTGGCCGCCGCGGTCGTACCGTCGGTGTCTCCAAGAAGAAGGGCAACTAAATTTGTGCGGGCTTATTCGGCGCTGCTTTTTCTGGGTTATTGGTGGTGTTATTCCAAGACGGGTGGTCATGGACATCTGGGACTGAATTTTTTCGCCTTGCGAGTATCTGGATTCTAGGTAGCCTATGGCTCATGGGGGAGCTCGCATGCTAAGGGAAGACACATCATTGACAGCATGACAATAAACGGCGCGGATATGGAAAATGATTTACTGTTGGGATTCTCATTCGGTCTCTATGGACGTGAAAGACGCAAACCCATTCCCCAAAACAACCAACTGTGATTTTCGATGCCATAACGCCCACCCCATGTATGTGACTTGAAATCTATCAAAGAGAGGAAAGCCAACAGGGTATCAACCGGTCAAACAAGAAAACAAAGTCATGACTTTAATCTTCGTGAGTGACGGCCATATCCAGGACCTCTACTCTTCCTTGTCCCTTGGTCTCGCTTCCGATGAAGTCAGACAAGATCTTGAAAGCGCCGGGCTCTACGAAGCCCACCAGTTCCCACTCTTGGCCCATGACATCCTGGCTCTCAACCTGCTCAACGAAGCTGAGAATCTTGTCCTTGACCGTTCCGGGCGCCTTCTTCTCTCCCTCCTCGCCATCCTTGTTGGCCTCCCCCTTGGGAGCCTTGACGGCCTGCTTGAGCACATTGGTCGTGCATGTGAGGCGCAACCTCATTCTCGCCCTGGCAACGGGTATAGGCTGATGAGCAACAAGCGCCTTCATGGCCTCAAGCGCCTGCGACTTTGCGCTCTTGTTCGTCGAAACACCGGTCCAGATGGGTAGGGACTTTGTAGGCTGCGGCTTCGCCTCGCCGCTCTCGCCCGTCGCCGGCGACGCCGCACCGCTCGCGGCCGCATCCTTCTTCTCCTTCTCCTTCTCCTGCAGCTGATGCGCCTGCGAGCTGAGCATGTCCAGCGCCTTGTCGATCATGCCGGTGGTGTAGACCTTCTTGGTGCGCGGGTCGACCAGCTTGCTGGCGACGATGGAGACGACCTCGTTGTGGACGCGCTCGAGCTGCGCGCCGCGCTCCTTCTCGCCCACCTGCATCTCGCCCTTTTTGAGAATCTCGAGGATGATGTCATTGACCGAGGTGTCCTTGCCGAAGGCCTTTTGCAGCTCGGCCGTCGGCGCCGTCTGGCCCTTGGACACGTTCAAAAAGACGTTGGGGATCTGCAGGACGTTGTCGAGGTCGGTCTCGATGCCGGACCGCCATTCGAGCACTTTGTTCTTGTAGCAGGCGATCTCGAAGCGTTTCTTGCCCTTTTTGAGCCGGACGAGGGAGACGTTGGTCAGTTTGATCTGGTTGGAGGGTTGTTGGATCACCATTTTGGCGGTGGTTGTGTGGTTGTCGCGAAAAGAGTACGGATTGGTGGTTCGGCGGTATCGATTCTCCGGGAAATGGAGCTGTAAGAAATGATTTTCGAAGGTGGTAACAATCGGTTATGTAGGATGTTGGGCTAGCTTTCTTAAACAGCTGTTATGTTTCAAGAAATCGGGCATACAGGTTGACTTCCTGGAGTTTCTCTGAGAATCCGCCCGTAACAGATAACGATATGCCCGTGGAGCACAAATTCTTAGTCTCCGCAACTTTTCTCTGCTGCAGAGCCCGGGCCTTGAAAGTCTGCCCCGCCTGCCCACCGTGCCGCCCAGTCTGATGGGCCGCCCCATCGGCTCCCTAGGCCGAATGACGATTGACGGCGGGCAAAAAGCGGGCTCTGGAGTCAAGCATGCGAGTACGTGAATTCCATTTGTCCATCGGATGAGTCGGTGGGTCTTATTGTTATCGATACCCCAACGGAACATCACGCTTGGAGACGGGTTTGTCAGATATTCAAGATGATGAAGACGGACGCGAAGTGATGCCTCTTCAGTTTCGAAGACCGGGAATGTAGGTTGAACTCATTCATTTCACAAGGGATCCTTATAACTAGCCATTTCCACATATCCTCTGAAGCTGGCGCCTATTTGAGCCGAACTTGCCAGGAAAGCAGCACAAAATCACCGTTCGTCTGATATCTTCCAGGGGTATCGCGTTGCATAATGCGCGATTCGTGAGGATTATTGGAGTCCCGTGAAGGATTCTCATCTCCTCCTGGGAACAACACTCCTAGACCCGGAGTTTGGAGTATCAGATATGGACAATTTATCAGCAATCAATGAGAAGGAAAGGAGTGAGCTGTTGTCGGGCGGTGGACATGGAGTCGCATCGAGGCGACCTTGTTGGAGAGGTTGAGACAATGACGAAGCTTATCAGACAGACAGGTTGATTGGCGCCACGTCTTGTGGCCAGACTCTACAAGAAAATAAGAGCTACACATGGCGGTGAAAGCCTTATGGGCGGCTTCTTAACAGCCGTTTGATGATTATTTTGTTTGGCTGATCGGCTAGGCGTCCGTTCTCGTGACCAGCGTGACCGCCCTGCAAGGTACCTGACCAATACCCAGACATGCACTCATGTGGCGGCGCAGCGTCTATCCAATCGCATGCCAGCTTGCCCCAAATCCTGGGGGTTTCTGCTGCATCCGCGTCCGGTGAAGCTCGGTTCCGGGCGTTGTACCTTGGCAGTTGCTTGCCCATCCGTTTCCATTATCAACCTCCTCTTCCTTCCTCTTCCTCTCTTCCATCTTCTTCTCATCATCCATCTGTATCACAACACCATACTCCTATCATTCATCACAATGAGGATCTCGGCTTCAACCGTGCTCCTCGGGGCTGCCTCGGCCGCGTCGGCAGCTTCGTTCCAGAACCAGGCCCAGCATGTCCTTGCCGACAACTTTCACAAGGCCCATGACGCCATCAAGCCCGTCACCGACTCGTTCGCGCACACCACCCTCGAGAGCTTTGAGGAGGCCTTCAATGGCATGAACTCCCAGGCCAAGGCCCTTTGGGACGAGATCAAGCTTCTTGTTCCCGAGAATGCCTTCGATAAGCCTACCTGGTTCAGCAAGCCCAAGGCTGCTAAGCGCCGCAAGGACTGGGACCACGTCGTCAAGGGCGCCGATGTCCAAAAGCTGTGGGTGAAGGGCGCCGACGGCGAAAAGCATCGTGAGGTTGGCGGCCAGCTCGATAACTTCAACCTGCGCGTCAAGTCGGTCGATCCTTCCAAGCTCGGCGTCGACAAGGTCAAGCAGTACAGTGGTTACCTTGATGACGAGGCCAACGATAAGCACCTGTTCTACTGTAAGTCGATCACGCCTGAATGTACTTGAATAATAGACATCGCGATGCTAACTCGGACTGTCCAGGGTTCTTCGAGTCTCGCAACGATCCCAAGAACGACCCCGTCGTTTTGTGGTTGAACGGTGGCCCCGGCTGCTCTTCGCTCACTGGTCTCTTCCTTGAGCTCGGCCCTTCTTCCATTGACAAGAAGCTCAAGGTCGTCAACAACGACTTCGCTTGGAACAACAACGCTAGCGTTATCTTCCTTGACCAGCCCGTCAACGTCGGGTACTCGTACTCGGGCAACGCCGTCAGCAACACTGTCGCTGCCGGCAAGGATGTCTACGCTCTCCTTACCCTCTTCTTCCACCAGTTCCCCGAGTATGCCAAGCAGGACTTCCACATTGCTGGCGAGTCTTATGCTGGCCACTACATCCCTGTCTTTGCTTCCGAGATCCTGTCCCACAAGGACCGCAACATCAACCTCAAGTCCGTCCTCATCGGTAACGGCTTGACTGATCCTCTTACCCAGTATGAGCATTACCGCCCCATGGCCTGCGGCGAAGGTGGCTACCCCGCCGTTCTCAGCGAGAGCGAGTGCCGCGGCATGGACAATGCCCTCCCCAGATGCCAGTCTCTTATCCGTAACTGCTACGAGAGCGGCAGTGTCTGGTCGTGCGTTCCTGCCGCCATCTACTGTAACAACCAGTTCATGGGCCCCTACCAGCGCACTGGTCAGAACGTCTATGACATCCGTGGAAAGTGCGAGGATGATAACAACCTCTGCTACAGCGCTCTTGGCTGGATCAGCGACTACCTGAACCAGAAGGATGTCATGGATGCTCTCGGTGTCGAGGTTGAGGGCTATGACAGCTGCAACTTTGATATCAACCGCAACTTCCTCTTCCAGGGTGACTGGATGCAGCCCTTCCACCGTCTTGTCCCCGGCATACTCGAGGAGATCCCCGTCCTCATCTATGCCGGTGATGCCGACTTCATCTGCAACTGGCTCGGCAACAAGGCTTGGAGCGAGGCTCTTGAGTGGCCCGGCAAGAAGGGCTTCAACAAGGCCGAGCTTGAGGACCTCTCTCTTCCCAAGGCTGACAAGGAGTACGGCAAGGTCAAGTCCTCCGGAAACTTCACCTTCATGCAGATCTACCAGGCTGGCCACATGGTACCCATGGACCAGCCCGAGAACTCGCTTGACTTCCTCAACAGGTGGTTGGGCGGTGAGTGGTTCGAGCAGTAAAGGTTCATGGCCTAACGGGAAACCCGCAACCGGAAATCGGGGGTCTTATGAGTGTATGATGGATAAATGATTGATACGGAATTGGTTTGGATTACGACAAGGGCGTGTGTATACATCAAGGGTAAAGACCATAGGGACCTTACGGATAACTTGGCTAGTGTCAGAGAGCTCGCGTGTGTTTGATGGTTCAGACAAGACACAGCGTGGCGTAATGGACAGCACCCGGTAGAGTTTGTATACAGAATGGGATTTGTTTTCATTGTCAACAGCTCGTCACAGGAGTAGTATTTGATAGTCTTACAACATTCAAATATTCGCTAAGCTCATGGACACCATTTCTGACAGTCCACCTGAACAGTCAAGTATGAACAGTCAAGATGTTGGATTGTGTACAGTGACCAAGTATGCGCAGAGGTTTGTCTCTTGCTTAGTTTCACTTTCAGAGGCATATTTGCACGCCTTGGTTGAATCCGCCTCCACTTTCAAGACCAGTATGTCTCGTCGTCGAATCTTTGTGCTTAGAACTGATAACCAGAAAACTTGCGCCCGATCTGTTGAATACGTGCAGCAAAAAGAGTCAAGCAAAGTTAGATGGGAATTTCATATATCATTCTGTTTTACGATATTTTGGTCCACTGGTAACCAATCAGCTCAGCTCAGCTCAACTCAACTCAACTCTTCCTCATTTCCTCACACAAAGATATGGACTGGCTCAATCAAGAGGGAGGGCACGGCACGTAGGAGGATGAGGAAAATACCACTGTTGTGGGTGGGTTGGGTATGTTGAAGTGAGAACTGAACTCCGGGAAGTCTAAGCAGCTAGTAACGTTGTGATGATGATCCAATGACGATGAGCCCGAACCAAACCAAGCCAATGAAGAAACCATGGAACAGAAAGAAAGGGAAGAACAAGAAAGAAAGAAGAAACGAAAGGAAACCAAAAAGGAGGTATCATGTTGAAGGTCAAGAAAGGTAAACAAGAAGAAAAAAAAAAAAAAAAAAACACACGAGGAAGTGATAAGAATGAACCAAGTCCCATGTAAACCTCTAGTAATACACGGACATAACTGAAGGAGAATTCGCGAGTTCTTTTGTTTCCTCGGATGAGCCCAGAATAGAGTCGAGTTTCTTTCTTTTTTTTCTCGCTCTTGGGGGGGATGGAATGGTAGTAGTAAAACCTCTTATAAAAGAACAGAGAGGATGACAAAACGTGTGTGTGTGTGTGTGTGAAACAAACTCGGAAGGAAGAATGAATAACCAACAAGAAGAAAAAAAAAAAAAAAAAAAAGAAGCCCAATGGTAAATGCTCTCTCTCCTTCTCCCCTTTCCCCCTCCCTTTGCCTTTCCTAATCATGTGTATACGTATGTAATTTCGCCGGTGCATCCTTTCCTAATCCCAACCAACTCGATCAATCAATAATCATAAATGCATCTTTCCTCCCCATCCCCTTACTGTCCCAACCTAATGATGAGCAACCGCATGTGAATAAGAGAGGTTTTTGTATTGGTCCACAAACCCATCCAGAACAAATCCTCTCCCCTCCGACCGGGAGACGACACTGACACTCCTTATAATCTCTGGGCGTCCAGTAGGCCAGTGTCAACTAACATCGATGCCGATTGAGAGGGCTTGTAGTTGGTATCTAAGACTTGCGGAGCCAATGATGAATGGGCCACAGGCTGGCGTTCCGTGAGGATCTCGCGAACCCCAATCCAGAAATTGCACCTGGGCTCAGCAGCGGCGGTGTTACGAGGGTAGGCGTCTCGACAACACCCCGAAGATAAGATCGATAAGGAGACACTTTGCGTCAACGTCATCAGATCCTTTTTCGGTATCATCGATGTTGCACGATCTACAGCGGAAAGCTTCATGAGCCGCTGGATCTAGGCCTCCACTTCTTTGCGCGCTTGACAATATCGGGTGAAGAATCCGAGAGCGTAGCATCGTTATCATCTGCCGGGACGACAAGCACGCTGCCTTGTTTCGGAGGCGGCGACGAAAGCCGAAGCAGAGAGATGGCACTCTATCCCATCGAATCTGCTGACCTTTCGGGGCTTGCGGGGCATGATGCCTTTCCCTTCTTCGATTTGGTGAACGAAGAAAATTTGGACGAGAACTTGTGCTTGAGACCCATCAGGCTCGCCTTCTTCTTAATCGTTTTGCCGTTGCCGGTGTCTTGATCTGGTTTCAGATATTCCTGTCCTAATGTCGATCCGCTGCCATTCATGTGACCGTTTCCGTTAGACATATTATCTTCGTCGTCGCTTATAAAATGATCGACTTTTTCGTTCACTTGCAGCTGATCTCGGTCCGAAGACATTTTGGTCGCCTCAGGAATCGCAGTCGGAGAGTCTGGCGCTGTGACGGTCGTCACAGGAACACCGACAGATTTGTCCATCGAGTCCCTGCTGATGATACTCGTGCCCTGCGTACTAGGCGAGAGCGGCATCTTGCCCGTCGTCGCGCTGTTTGCCTGCGAACCCCACTCTCCCGAGCAGGGTGCTGAGCTGCCTTCGGTCGCCTCACTGCACCGCTGACGGTTCGATCCGTGTAACCCGGCACCTCCACGGGAGAAGTCGGTGGTCGTAAGACTAGGAAGCACACCGTTAGGCCTTCCATTGAGGGCGCTCTTTTCTGTCGGTGGCTCCGAATCGAATTTCGGCGGGGGGCCATATTTAGAGATGCCAGGTTGATTTTCCATCGTCGATCCTGCCGAGGGGAGTAGGAGTTGATTCTCAAAGTGAGTGAGGTTCAGTTCCATTTCGTCAACGGAGAACTGTAGACCGGGCAAGATATCTGCCACGCCTCGGAACAGAGGGAAGGCAAACAATTCCATGAATTTTAGCTGGGACCTGATCCGGCCATCGAGACTCGTCGATGGTGGAGCGACAAGTGCCGTCTTTTGACCCATATCTCTCTCAATCTGAGTCTGCAATATGAGTTCGTCATTCAACAGGTGCATCCACTGTGCACCGATATCGTGTCTCCGTGCGACGTTACTGATGTCAGCGCACTTGATTATAAGAGCGCACACTAGCACCCTCGCCTCATCGACAGCCTTCTCATTCCAACCGTCAAGATCAGGTTTTTGGGCTCGAAGTTTTTGCAAGTTTCCGAGTTTTGCCATGTAGTCGAAATGAAGGGCCATATCCGTAGCCAGGATACAACTGATCATCAACGTGCGCAGACGCCTATTCTCGTAAAATACCGGCCAATGTCGCTTGAGAATCTGGCAGTAGCTGGTGCTGTGAAAATTCTCCAGTACTGAGCGATCGTTGTAAAGCTCCGCGAGAGGCGCTCGGGCCTCGATCAGAAAGCCGTTGTTGACACCGGGATGTAAAACATCGTGACCAATGGCAGTAAGGAGGAGGGTGAAGGCTTCTTCCGGACCTATTGAAGGTGTCGCAGAGGATTTTGCGATTGGGCTTGTATGAGTACCGTTGACGTTTGGATAAGGGGGCAATGCGCCAATCCGGAGAAGCTGGTGAAAAGTTGCCTGTAGAACATCGATAACATGTCGAAAGTTGTGGTATGGCACAAAACCCATATAAGCAGCCCGACAAGCTTTGAGGAAATTTTGCAACTGCGTTGGCGATATGCAAAATGCCTTTAGCTCCGGCATGGATAAGGCATGGTTTAGTGTAAGTTCGGCTGCGACTATCAGCTCGTCGTAGTCAAACTTGTGAGCATCGAAATGCCATGTGCTGATGGCACGGGAGATCTCAGCTCGCTTCTCCGGGCACACTGAGACATTGGCCTTATAGATCTCATCATCTCTGTCGTCCTCCGTGCTGCAGATCTTCTTAATCAGACTCTCCACCAGGTATTCGCGGAGATAACCATACGGCCGGGTATCGTTGAACACAGCAATCAGCGATCGTTTTCTGCCCTTACGCACATCCGCCAATGCTTGTTTCCTCGAGAGAGCGTCCTTGTAAGCGTAATATGCCCTGTCTTGGATCACTGTGATGCTCTTAGCATTCAGGGGACCCGATAGGACTGCCTTGGCCCCAAAGTCGATACATTGTTGTCGCATCCTCGTCCTATCGGCCCCACTGACGTTGTTCATGGCGTCGGGTAATTGGATGAGTGGGACAGGTATAACCTGCTCGTAGAGATGGCGAGCACGAGCTTCGGACTCGATCTTCTTAAGTAACGAGAGGCCGTACGAGTTGCCATCGTGGCTCTCGTCCCTGCGTTCATTCGGAAATTGGGCCGGGAAGAACTGCTGGTAAGGGGTGTCTAAGAGGATAATCGTTGGTTGAAGATCGGCCTCGTGGTCTTCTTGGGGCTTGAGCCAGTGGGACATGCAGGCACCCTCAGTGCTGCACAAGTAAGCTGCGTCGAACAGTTAGCACAAAAGGTCGACATGAGGGATGGATATCAGCGGCCCCGCAAACCTTCTGGAAAAAATTCCAAAACGCACTTCACAGTGTCGGCAATGCATTTTGGTTCCGTCTTTGCAACGTACTCGTCCAAATGCCTTGCGCTTCGTTGAATGCAGCGGTCCTCGGATACTGAGCGGTTGACGTATATAACACGGTAGTGGATGTCTTCCATGGCAACTTGTGGTTCCTCCATGATATCCATGTTGACTCTTGGTAGTGACCAGTCTCCCTGCGACTGCACTCTGGTGCCAAAAAAGATGATTGATCAAAACCACAACCTTGGATGCTTGGGTTTCGTGCCGACGCACCGAAACTACTAGCCAATGCTTATTTTAGCCTCGGGGAGAGGGACCCCAAATAGGCCAAGACGACTCCGACAGCGTTTGGACGCCGATGCCTCCTTTGACGCGACCACTAATTGGTATGATCTTTGATCGGTTTTCTCTATTCCGAAGGCGAGACGATTGCGATCGGTGCGATTGCGAGGGATGCAAGCCCCAAAGTCTCAGCACGAGATGCGAAAGTTGACTGGAAATGCTGGCAGGCGATATTTGCGACAATGAAATACATATATGGGACTGTGGTATCCGGCGAATAGGGATGTCTCTCGAGGCGCTCAGGGAGGCGAAGAGACTGCTAAAGGGCCGATCGAGGTCGAGTTGCCTGGCTGGTCGGGAATTAGAAACGCGACGCACAGAAGGTCAAATTGAACAGAACGCCGGCGACGACGACATGCGCGTCTAGACAATTGTGCCGTGAATCGCGGGTAGTCGGTAATTGATGACATGTAACGGGTGGGTAGCGTGGTGGTCGTTGTCGTGCTTCAGGCGGACTGAGACTCGAGGAAAATTGGAAGACGAGAAGGAAGGATGGAAAGAAACAAAAAGGAAGGACGGAATCGCCAAGGGCCTGGGAGGTAGTGGCAGACATGGACGGGAGAGAAGAGATAGGGGAGGGCGTGGAAGGAGTTTGGAACTCGCTACTCTCCAGTGAGAGGTGCTAACGGTAGCAGTATCCGTACCCGGTACACACACTGGGTCGGTAGGTACAGGTGCATGTACCTTGCTGTGGAAGTAGAGGGCAGGTACCTCTGGACAATGGGCAAAGAATGGGACGGGACCCGAGTGTGGGTGACAAGGCCAGGTACCTTCCCTCCTACCTTTAACTCCTACCAGGTCGAGGCAGCGGATAGCGGGCGGGTATCAACAAGGGGGGCCGGGGCGATGCTATACGTACATTGGACAGGAGATGTTTGCTGGTCGATATTGGCTGGGCAGTGGTTGGAATATGACAAGACAGGGAGGCCGGCGACGAAAGGGAAAAGCCACGGCCCCAATGGAGATGTGGTGGTTGCTCAATTGGTAACCGCAAATGTAATAAAATGGGAGAGGCTAGACCCGTTCGCTCTTGATAGGCATGGGTTTCCAAGGGCGGGGTTCGCTTCTTATACACTATCTATTTTTTTGCTGGTCTTTGGTCCAATAGGTTTTGGCTTGGGAGCTGGGATGACGCGCGAGCCTGGCGACCGAACACTGGTAGAAGCGGCATGGAACCCATCCAGCGCTGCACTAACGCTTTCGTTTCATCCACTGAACCTGCGCGGCATGGCACTCGGGTTGGCCGATGCCCGTGGATCGGCACCCGCTAGGCCTGTCACGTCAAGATCAAAACATAGTGTAAACAAGAAGAAAAAAAAAAAAAGGTCGAAAAAAGTGAATGCCACACAATGCTTGGCGAGAGCGATGTGCGGCGCGCGACAGCTTTTTGCAAAGGGAAGCAGGCAAGGTCGGTACTAGGGTCAAGTGTTCCCCTTTCTGTGAGCCAGTCAGGCTCGGCCAAACCTCAAGTGAGGAGCGAATGGGAGGAAGACATGGGCGGGCAGACGGGAGCGCCCAGCCAGGGTTGGCCGCCTTGCAACGGTTGGGGAAGCTGCTGCGCGAACGGGAAAGGTAGGTAGGTATCGCTGGCACGACATTTCAGTGGCCCATCAGCGAACAGCCCCAGCTTCTGGCCGTCTTCGAGAAAAATCATCGAACGCGCTAAGGCAGCCCACGATTCTACCCGCGCGCACAGCAACGCACCATTGAAATTGAAGGAAGCACCTGAGGCACCCTCTGCAGCATCCTCTGCACCCTCACAGCACACGACTCGACGCATTCTTGTCTGCGAGTGGACGCACCACAGATTGTCATCTCGCCGCAGGTCCCACGGCCGGGTTTCCTCTGGAAGTCAGCGAATACGGTACGGTGGTCGAGGTGGTGGTCACTGTTCGGGTCACTGGTCGCCGTGGCCGACCTTGACAGTGTGCGCTTTCCCTCTTCTGGACAGGTGGGCCGAAAATTCGGACCCACAAGGGGTGCAGCAAAATTTGATCGTTGACCATCATGATTGCGAAAGCGGATTAGCTAACCCCCCGTCGACCCCCCAACCCCCCGGTAGAGACCCGTCCGCCGTGGCCCGTCTGGGCAATTGCTCTCCGTGCAGCCGCTTCGGTTCCACGGCCTGGCTGTGGTCTGGGAGTGGTCTGTGTGGCCTCCGGCTGGTGGCCTGCGCTGCACGGCCCACTGTCACATCTTGTTCTCGAAGGAAAGAACATTCTCACTTCTGTTGGCCTTTCAGATGGCTGCGACACTCGACGTGCGCAACCTGTGGACTCGATTGTGTGCCCGTTTTGCGGCAGGTACGGCAGCTGGATCATCTGGATGCCCAAGCGTGTCAGAATCTTCCCAACATGCACAACCCAGTCGCATCACCAGGGGCAGTTGTGGTGTTTAATCAGAAGGACCACTAGCGCTGCCAAGGATTGTGGTCATTAATCATGAACCGCACGCGTCCTAACAACACCATCTCTACATTTGCGAGCAAGGTCAGGAAGTTGTGCAGCATCCCGAGAGACCAAGAAAGGAATTGTTTTTCGCTGGCTTTGTGGACAGGATCCCGACTTGGCGCGGGACAAACAACACCCGACAGCACCGATGCTGACGGCTCACAGGCACTCACAGGCACAGCTATTGATCAGATCTCGGTGCTGGTCCCAGGCAAAATCGTCGGCCGGCGTCTCACAGGAATCCCGCTCAAGCTACACATGCACCGATATCCAACCTCGCCAACCTGCCATCGAATGTTGAAGGCGTCCCAAAGCGGAGCGATCTTCGGAGTCGGCGACCTCGGGGCGACCTCCACCACGCGCCTTCAGCTGTCTACATGCACTTACACATTTCGCATATGTACTACTACCTCTATGTATATCGGCCACATTGACACCTTGATCCTCCCTGACTTGCCCGTGCCCAACCCAGTCCTTATTAGGCTCGTATATGTCACAGTGGCATGGGTCAAATCTCCAGGCCTTCGCTTTTCGTGCGCGCAAGTTTCTAAGGCATGGGGTGTCTTTGGCTTCTCTTCTCTTTGACCTTTGCTGACCTGGCGTGCTAGACGTGCCTGGGTTTAACTCGCCACGGAAATATCCACCTTTAGTCCCTCACAGGGCCCAATATCATGTATAAGCTAATGCTGGTTTGTTTGTTAGCTTAGTACTCCTGGTATACTTGACGAGATCTATCCCGAATTGTCCCAAACCTTACAAGGATAAAATAAACGGCTAGGTACGGTTCAGAAAGCCATTAACAACATTCAATATGACATGATGAATTTCGGAAATAGCATATTCAAGGTAAGATCAGGCTTTGATCATGGAACGAAACAAATCAATTAGATATAAAAACGCCTAGGGAAGTTGACCCGAGGTCTCGAGGTAACAAACAAACCAGTATTGGACTGTAGATTAGAAGGTTGGGTCGAAATCCAGCGCTGTCTTATACGGGTACGAGTGCAAATTTTACACCTCCCGAAGAGGATCCAGTCTTTGGACTATTGCCTGGCTCCCCTGCGCTGGGCTTTGGGTTTTGGATCGTCCTTATAGGCCCCTAGAGCCCTGCAAATGCTAAGGCGTAAAGATGTTGTTCAGCGGTTCTCCACCCCACTGTGATATGTCATCATCTCGGTGCCCGGCTCTCTATTTTGGTGGTAGGCGGGTACCTGTACCTTAGGTAACTCTAACCACTAATCCAACACTGGGCTCCCAGCATCACCAGACATGAAACCACCATGTTTATCATGAACTATCGCACGAGGACAAAGTGCTCCATCGCCTGAAACAATAGAGAATCACGCAGTGGCGGTGTGAAAGCCTGTACACGGCGGTGGCTTCCACTTGTACAGATGTCATCTGGATTCAGCCTGTCACCACCACCTCCTCGGCTCCTCCACCTCAAGCTCCAGGGAAATCGAAGGCCTCAGAGGCTCAGCAGGTACCGGACGGAAAGAGGGAATAATTTCCAGTTTCCCATCGTTGCCGTATTGAATGAACACACACGAATTGCCTGACCAATCCGTCATGCAGCCCGCCCACACCCCGCTGTCACCAATGCTACGACCTTCCTTATCAAGGTCGGCGCTAGATCTCGACTTGCATGACCGGGGATTCGCTGGAGATGCGCATCCTGTCTTGTCTTGCCTGTGGGTGGGATTTGGGCCAACCAGTCACCTCACTTCAACCATCCGGATCTTACACCCTCGTCACCACATCCTTCTAGAAGCAAACTCTGGAACAAGCTAACCACGGTTAGGCTATTGGGAGGGTAGCAGGCATATGTAATGGCAGGGTGGTTGATGACCGACAGACGTGAGATGGTGGATTGATTGGTCGTCTCTCCGAGGTTGTTTGAATTTGGTATAGTCGGGATCCCGCGAGCGACACTCGCCAACCTTTACCCGATATCGCTGTTTGCCTGTACAACGACCTCCAGTTTAGCCTGACGACAGCCGCCCATCGACCAACAAGCTATTTCTCAACAGCATGTCAGGTATCTCCTCTCGCTTCTATAGCAGAGCAATTTCAGGTGTCATCATCAATGTCAAATTCGGCTTGGCCTGTGGTATACCTCTTATCTTCTAAAGCTTCTCATGTGCTTTCCGAACCAGAGCTCTCTACATACTCCGGTAAACATAGGGAAAACTATCGTTAACTCCAGACTTCAGCTTTCCCAGGATGGCAATCACAAGACATCTCCATACGTCGGCCAATTGAGTTTGCCCGTTCAACCTCCCCGAACCCCCATCCTGGCCCTCGCTTCGGACATTGGTGGTCTTGTCAATCTGAGACATGCATCACGCTATGCTGAACGGCCTCGCAAGGGAAGACAGACAGACACCGGACCGAGTCCTTAACTGGCAGGACGGGGGACCTTACTCGAACATGCTACGGAGAATTATCCGCAGTCGAGATTGGAGTGAGTCGCCACGCCAAGCCGTGCCACACAACATGATTCGGTCAGGTGTATGTTGTGGACTGGGCTTTTTAAGGGAAGCCTGGTCGCCCTACTTACACTATACCGATACTGACTTGATGTATTCGAAAAGTGCCCTGCCCTTGTTCAGTACTACCTGACCTGCAATGATATCGAACATTTTTGACTTGGATGCCCCTAACGTCATCCAAGGTCCCGATTTCTCACAATGGCATTCATGATGGATGCTGTCCATACGTGCAACGACACTTCAAAACCAAACAGTACCAGAAGATCTCACAAGCCACCCCTACCAGAAATCTTGGTGGGACTCAACTACTAGTATGTGGTTAGTCACCTATCATCCAAATCTCTTACATAACAGCCTACCTACCTTACCTACTAATCTTCCCAAGTGGCTCCCTCCAAGAAGAACCGTCCCCCATCCCTTCCGAACATGATTTCCTTTTCTGTTTCAGCCCTGTCGATCACCCTCCATATCCACTTGTTAGTCACTCCTCTCCTCTCCCAGTCTCACCAGTCTCCCTCCCTACACTAGAGGAAGCCAGTGGGTAATGTGCCTGTTCTGCCGAGGTTGATCTAAACCATAATACATACATGTACTTAGTAGTCGGCCCCATCACTCACACACGCACAAAGATCTCATCTCATCTTGCACATCTCTCTGTCTTGCTGCTACGCATCTTGTCACCGAGATTGCGCCTTGGGTGTTGGTGATCATTGCCTTGTCTGGGGTTGGGGGTTTGTCAGTGAGTGAGACCGCTCTCAAGCCACTGGTGCCATCCATCCCTGGGGTTCTTGAGAAGAAGAGAGGGTATGCATCTATATTTCCAGTGTGAGGAGCACCCGTTTTGAACGAAGGCTGAACGTTTTGGTTGGAAATTTGGGCAAAGCTAATATGAAGTACGTAGGTAGATAGGTGGAAGACTAAACTAAGGTAAAGTTTCATAAACCATGGTTACAAAGATCACATTCTTCCTAGATCCCATTCGATACCCCTCAAAAGAACAGTAGCATATACATACAAGCTACCCTGAGCTGAGCTCGTGAAGCTATTACATCACATAGCTTCCCACGTTAGTGTCTCTATAGCTTTCCTGATGATTCATTCCCTTCATATACACATCTCCCCATCTTCAACTTTCCAGAGTCCAAGCAACTAAACCAAATTCACACACCTGAAACACAAGAACCAAGAGGGAATTAGAACAACACTACCCGCTCAAAAACCCACTAAACTTCATGACAATCTAGGTACACTGGTGCACAGGCGTGACTGGGACGCCGGCGTTCTCGGCGGCGGGATGACGATCGTCCTTGCTAGTTTCTCTAGTGAGAGGGCTAGACTAGTTCACGATTTAAGGGCGCCCCCACTATCTTGCTCTAGCAGTAACCGCAGGATTCGACCTCAAGCGTAACATATCAATCTCTACAGAACCTACGTAACACACTTCCAATTCTCTTAACGATACCGGCTGATGCTATAAGAGGTTTTGGTCGCAGGAACTTGCTCACCAACCAAATGCCCTCACAACAAGCGGATGAAAATCTTCCATGTATCTAGCCAGCTTACTAACTCGGCTATGTATGTTGATCACCGCCCCACCTAAACCACGCACGCACCGGAAACTTTTATAAAATGTGAGAAGTATGCCGCTCATCTATGTATCCCACTCATCTACGTATCCCACTCATCTACGTATCCCACTCATCTACGTATTCCATTCATCTACGTATCCCACTCATCTACGTATCCCATTCATCTACGTATCCCACTCATCTACGTATCCCGCTCATCTATGTATCCCACTCATCTGGTCCTCCTGGTCACGAAATCAATTTCAACAGCTCTTCCTCTTCTCTCCTGCAAACAGGCAAGATATCACAGTGGATGCGCGGGTTCCCTCGTGAATATCATGGCCTGATATTCTTTCCCTAGCTCCCTGACTAGCTAGTTAGCATCCGCGCGGTAGGTAACGATCGTCGTTCCCAATTCTTGAACGTGGGGAAACGGAAATCTCTCCGAGTTAGCTTGTTCGTTGATGATGTAAGGGACTACGGGGACTTAGGTACGCAGTAAAGTGGTTTGGTGGATGTTTGTGGAGAGAAGGGGTTCGGCGGAGATTTTTCTTTCTCTGGGTTATCTGAAGAGGGCAAGCATGAATTTTAGTCACTGAGATTATGTTTTGCATGGGAATAAGGAAGCCAAATCATACGCATAGTATGTCGACTAAGCTATGCAATAACTCCATATGCCGAGCCTCATTGTCTTGTCTTCCTTCTGCTTCTCTTTTCCGAAACCTCCTCTTTCTATCTATCTCTGCTGCCCGAATGGGAAAGGGTTCCACCCGGGCTTCGCTGTGATCATTGTATGTATGTAGGTGTATGTATGTAAAGTTATGTGTATGTGTGTGCATGTTATGCGACAATGCGCTTGTTGAAACATCTAAACCAACCCATAAGACAAACAGAAACCTTTACCCGATGACCATGCACAACCCAAAATCATTCAACAACAGCGATCAACAAGGCTACCAAGCCTGTGACACAAAAGCAGGCCCACCACGGCGCAAACGCTGGGAGGAAACATGAAGGCAGGGTAAGTACCAGACAGACACTAGGTGATGACACACAGGGAGGTGTCGACATCTTCCCTTCTTCCAACAAAAGGATTTGTGATCTATCAAAGGGGATCCAGGCTTTTAAGAAACGTCACAGCAACCGATTGAACTATTCAACTATGCTGCGGTCGCGAACGAAGCCGGACGCCACTAGTCCGACGACTTATCGCCTGCCTCCGGCTTCTTTGGCGGTTCCTGAACTGCTGGTGATTGTCTTTGCTGCTCGTGATCGTCGACGTGAATCTCCGCAACCTTATCGTCGTCGATGTCAACGCCACCATCAACGAACACCTCATGAACTTGCTCCTTGTGGTCCCATGTCAACTGCGTGATTTGGTCCATGGTGTCCTGATCCTGTACTGACGGCGGCGGCGGGACATTGTCAGTGAATGCCGAGTAATCGTCGTCCTGTGCAGCAGGCCCGATGAAATCCACAGCGGAGCCATATTCATTGATACCGGCAAAGACCGAGGCTTCGTCGCCGGAGTTGTCGCCTTGTGCCACATCGCTCGCAATCTCGTCGTCCAAGCCACTAGCTTCGGAGCCGGTCTTGGGAATGTTGTCGAAGCTCCAGGTGGCGGGGAGAGCAGAGGCCATGCCGGACATGTTACCCGCAGCTTCATAGTTGGGTAGATCAATGCCCTCGTCCTCAAACTCAATGCTCTTCCGCACCCCAGGACCAGTAATCGTGCCATTACTTTCCTGATAGGAGGGCAGTTCGGAGTCGCCATTTAGACCGCGGCCACTAACCGAACCAACTTCTCCTCGCAGGAGAGCTTGACCTGCTCCGTTCGAAGCGCTCGGCGACCCACGAAGGGAGGAGCCATGACCGAGACGCTGGCCTTCCCCCGAGTCCAGCATTTCCTCATCATCGTCAAGGGAATAGCGCTGGGCGACTTCCTCGCATTTGGGCCCGCCTAGAGGTTTGTCCGAGCGGCGACGGTAGAACAGCAAGTAGGCAGCGGGTGAGACAACCTTAGAGGTATCGGTCACCTTGGATACGGATGAATCTACTCCATGTTAGCATTCGCCTTGTCCGCCGATAACGAGGGCAAACCAAAAGTCTTACCATTGAATTCATACCACTGATCATCAACGAAGTTCTTGGCAAAGGCAGTGTAATGGCCACCGCCCAAGCCACCCCAATGGTCATCCACAGCAATCAGGTCATAGATCTCCTGTTTACCGTCTTCCTTGTCAATGACCCTCTCGTTCAGGTCGAGGCCCTCAATGGGGAAGTCGACGAGGACATCCAGCTTATCCCGACGCCAGCCAACGGAGCTAAAACGTTTCAGATGGACGACCAGGATATCTGGCGTCTTCCAAAGGTCGAATTTCTTGCTTGCGCGACGGTGCTCCTTGCAACGAGGGCAGTACCATGTATCTTGCTCGGACAAGATTTCTTCCTTCTCGAACTCGGCCAAGCAATCGTCCAGACTGATACCGTGCTTCTTACGCAGCTCCCGTTGCCTCTTCTTGGCACCCAACGACGGGTCATTCAAAGTCTCAATCTTGTTGTAGGTCCTGTTCGTAGGGGAGAAGACAGCATCAAAAGCGTCCTCGTACCAGTCCACAACGATGCCTTCGCCAAGACGCACAAGGGGCCCTTCCTCGGAGTCAACACGGTAATCTTGCTCAGGAACCTCGATGGGTTGCTGGGCGGCCGCAGCCCGTTTTCTCAGCTGTTCTTTCTCAAAACGCTTCTTAGCCTTCTTGCCATAAGTGCGGCCAGCCTTCATCTTCTTGTTTTTGCCTCGGGGACCGGCATTTGCTCCCCTAGGAGGACTAGCGATGAATCGATCCTGATCAAGGCGTCAGCACATTGTACCACGTTGGCCGAATTACTGGAGACACTGCATTAGTTTGACTTACACTTCCTTTCGGGGCATCCGAACCCTCGCTCGACTCATCGGCCATCCGTGTCACAGAATCCACCTGTTCCGAGGAAGCTTCTTCGCTACCGCTGTCATCCGAGCCATCCAAGGCATTCGGGCTCCGCATCTCCACATCCGAGGAAACCGTCTTAGGGGCCCTTGAGCTCAGTCTTTCGTGTTTGCTGGTCTCGTTGACGCTTTGCCACCCAGTAGGAACGCCGCCATGGGACTCCCTGAAGTAAGACATCGCAAAGAGGTTCTGCAGGGCTGGATTCAGGAATACTGAAGGGTCCACCCACTTAGGCCGCTGCGACTTGAAACGCTTGAGGAGCGCCGGAAGACTATTTTCGTGCCTAGTTAGCGACACTATGTACAGATCAACGTACTCATGGGAGTCACTTACGTTTGAGGAGGTGGCGACGCTGTTGATTTCTCGGCAGAACCAGTGTTGCCCATCGTCACGTCGACAATATCTTCCTCACCCTCGACGGACTTGGCAACTACCTTAGAGTCCGCAGAGTCGATGTCCGATGCGCCGTTGACCATCTCGGGATCCGTAGCCTCCGATGCCTCTTCGTCGGCAGTGAATTCCGACCACGTAGACAAGGTGGCCACCTTTTCCAGAATCTTCCTGCGGATGGCATTCTCATCACAAGCCTCCTGAGGCGTCAACACAATGTAATGTGGCGGTGGGATGTCCTCTACTTTCTTGTGGTATCTGGCACCGCCCGCATTAGGGTCCATAGTACGATGCAGAACCGGAACAAGGAGACGTTCCGCCAGGGGATTCGACGCGGGTTGAGCGGGCTCTTCCTCGGCATCGTCCAGCAGCGACCTGTATACCTGCTTCTTGGCTTTTTTGGCGTTGACATTGGTAGGCGGCGCTTCCACTTCATGGATCACTGCAATGTCACCCGGCTGAATCTCTTCGTTGACCGCCATCATGTCGTCGTACTGCTTGAAAAAGTTACCCTTAAACTCTTCACCTCCAACAAGACGCTCCGGGGGGACACCGACCCTCGTCGAAATGAACTCCTTGATGGCCTTGAAGGCGCTCGTCTTATCGACCTCTACAACGATTTCCACCGGGGGCTCGTTTAAGGGATAATACTTGACAGTCCGGGACCAGACGTTGCTCATTGGCAAGGGCAAAGTAAGGTTGTTGAAAGGATCGAACGTGATGCTGATCTTGTCGCACACAGGGCAATGAAGGGTTGACTTGTACATTCCGGTAAACAGATCGGCAATGATCGAGTCGTCACGCTTCTTTGTGATATCCCAAACCTTCTCGGCCATTTCCTTGATAGCAGCCGGGTTACCGATCATGTCATCCGTAGAGTCTGGCTTTTCAATGTACGGCTTCTTCTTGATGCGGTTCAGGTCTTCTTGTAGGCCATCGAGCAAGAAGCCCAAGAATTCTTGGGAGTCCTGCTGACCATAGCCGGAGAAGGCGGGGGCATATCGGCCCACGATGCTTTTGAAGTGACGGGGCGCGACCGAGTTGGGCGCAGGATTCTTATATATTTCATCCAACAGCCGCATGTATGCCATAGCAACGTCTCCGTTATGGGAAAGCGGATTGTCAGGATTGATCTCTTTCTTGGCCTCGTGAGTGAGGAAATACTTGGTCAACTCTTCAACGCTCCGTAGGCATTGCAGAGCCGAATTCATGTAGCATGTATTGCCCAGGTTCTGCAAGCCAACGCACCCTGGCGTACGACCGGATCTGGGTTGCACCCGGCCCCTATTAAGGACACTCGGGGGAGCCGGACTGTTACGTCCGCTGACAGTACCACGGGCCTGAGCGACAATGCCGTTGCCAACCGTCTTGTTGCCATTGGCCACTTTGGTGAAGAACGTAGAGACGTAATCATCTCGGTCAACCTGTTCGTCGATGATCAAGGTTTGGTCCACAGTAAGGCCAACCAATGACAGACTCTTCCTCCCGTTGTAGTTGGGATTGGTTGTGGTATCCTCCGCTGCGAGGTGATCACGCTCCACGCCACGCTCTAGTTGGCTGAAAGTTTCAACATCCACGAGCATTTCCGGCCAGGAGCCTGGAGCCCTAGGTAGGAAGTTGGGTATGCTCGAGGAACGCCCGGGAGAGTCAGGAGGGGTTTCCATGCCAGAGGGCTTCGAAGCCTCCTCTGTGGCAGGAATTGTTTGCAGCCGCTGCCAGACCCGGACTTTACGATCCATAGGAACACCAGTCAGCTCCTTGATTTGCTTAAGAAATTGGTGAAATGATGCAGATGTGCTTTGAACAATGACGGGCGGTGGCGGCTTCTTTAGCTTAATCTCCTGTTCGATGGGCAGAGGGCTCGCTGCCGACCATAGCCTGTGGACGGTGAAGACGGGGGGATGGAACTCAAACTGAACGTTGGGCTCGCTGGCGGCATCAAGGGCGGTATTGTGCGCTATCCGGACAATAGGGGCTTGTCCAGGCGCCAGGCCATACCATGACAGCACCAGGTCCCATGCGTCCTTGGGAAACAGCTCAGCAGACTCCGATCCCACGCCCGGCTTCAGCTTCACACACTGCTGGTCGGCGGAGTCGGTGAAGATAGCTTGAATGATATCCGAGTTGTCGATCGGCCCAAGAGGCTCGCCTGAAGCCTCTTTGCTTGTAGGCTTCCCATCTGCACCGAAAGCCTGGGCCTTGTTCAGCCACTGTCGTGATACCAAGTATGCCACATCTCCCTCTTTTGCGCCCCTATCATTGAAGGCCTTGAGGAGTGTTTCGATCGTCTTGATCTGTTGCTCGATCGGTGGGATTTCTGCATTTCCTTCCGTTAGAAGCCTGCGCGGTTTTATTTGAGGCACGAGCAGCTGGCATGCTTACCTGTTTTCAAGGGCAGTTCCATATCAGCGACAGGCACCTTGGTACCTCCGGCGGCGTCTGCTTCCACGGGCTGAGGCTCTTTCACATCTGGCCCAGACTGTTGGTCTTGCGGCTGGGCATCAGGGACCGTGAGCATATCCACGTCCTCCCGCGAGTCCACGTTCTCATACTCTGGATCCATGCTGGATGCTCTTCGTTTCAGGGGAGAACCAGATCGATGTGTCTGCTCTGAAGCCCCACCCATGAGCGCACGGTGGGGCGTGTCGAGGAAGGGAGACTGATTTCTCAAGGTCCCGCAACTGGCAGCCTGCAAAGTCGAGCTCGAGTCGAAGAGCTGCCCGGAAACACGGTCGTTGTCAACGGAGAGATCGGCCGAGGCAGCGCAAGGTGAACTGGCGGCGGAATCGGCAGAGACGTAGTCGGTCGCAGAGCCAGACAGCGTGATAAACTGAGTCTGAAGGTGCGGAGGTATGCCTGATGGTGGTAATGAGTCGCCGCGGCTGTATGCTGGGGTGTTGGAGGCAGAGGCCGAAGCAGAGGCCGATGTGGAAGTCGACCGGTGGTGGTCAAAGGAGTAGGCCGGGTCGAACTCTGCTTCTTGTTCGGTAGAGAGCACCACGTCTAGGGCAGTGTCGGTAGACCCTTCCTGTCCCTGCTCCCTTGTCGACTGGCGGGTAATCCTCCGTTTCTTGGAGGAAGACGTGGTGAAGGTGAGCTGCCTGTGCAGCTCGGAAGGCGCTGGGTCGGTGTGATGGAAGGTGGGAAGTGGGGGACGGCGCGCGGTGGGGGATGCCGGATGGAGATCGGGGAGATGGTGACAACCCAGTGAGACCAGTTGGTAGAGTAGTCACGCACGGCACGGTAGAGCGACTCGGACGGAGCGCCGAGTGGTTGAGGCAGGTAAGACGGTCAGGTCGGGGACGAACTGACTGACTGACAACGACAGGAGCAAAGCCAGACAATAGAGCTGGGTCTGGGGAAAGCGAGTCGTTGCGTTAACGCTTGGTGGCGGCGTCCGTGATAGGTTAGCCGTGGTGCAATGGGGCGGACTGGTTGGCCCGACAGTCTAAGAGTTTTCGAAGTGTCGTTTTTTTCCTCGAGTCCTTTCCAGTGGACTCTCGACGCCTCGACGGGACTCGTGCGGGCGATCGATCAGCAAGGGCACGCTGGGGCCGGAAAAGGCGAGGGAGGCCAAGTAGCGGGAATCGGGTGTTACAGCGTGGAGATTTGTTGCGTCACGTCAACGGGAACCTGGTACCTTTTTGGTTTTTCGGTGGGTGGCCAGAAATGATATCGAATTTGAAAGAAACTTTAACAACCGGTCTGTTGTCTCCTTGAGGTTGTCCTGAGGTTCTTGTCAACAACGAGCCGGAGGAACAGGTTTGTTCTGTCCAATAAAATTTTAGATGTTGTCTACCCGTGGGTTTCTTGTGGTTTTTTCCTGCCGCAGCGGAAAGTGGAAGCTGGGGCTGTTCTATAACCGTGGTCCCGCTCTCAGAGTCTCGTCGTTCGTTGCAACCTGCAAGCGCAAGCGCAGTCGCAAATGAACAGAATCGCGGTCGCGTCACAGCCCTGCCCTGACTGTGAAATACCTGTAAAACCGAGATGGAAGCCCTGGCCGCCTTCCGAACCCGGTGGAATGCGGGTTCCAGGGCTGATGAAGCGCCCTGGGCAAGGGGAAGAGCACATCCCGCAATTCGAGCACGCTGCTAGGTAGCGGTAGAGCCGTACTGGGAGAGGGGGGGGTCTTACGAGCTATTCGCGACCGGTCTTTTAACAACTTGGTATTTGGTGACCTGTACTTAGAGCTCTCGACTTTTTTTTTGATATTTGAATGAACCAACGTTTCGCTTTTAGGGCATTTGGTAGCTATCTGACCATCAATTTACAGTCTTTTGACCATTTGGATATCTCGAACGTTTGGAAATCCAGACGTTTCGTAGGGCGGGACAATCAATTGATAGTAGATTGGCAACCGAAACCAATTAGACATCGGGGGTTCTCGAGGTATCCAAGTACAGATTGTAAGACCCCCCTCCTCCCAGTACGGAGGTAGGCAGTCCAGGGGCGGGTAGTGGCGTTACCTTAATCTCTAACAGAACCTCCTACCTTGTCCTTCGCGGGGAGTGATATTTTCTCTGCGCAGTATTTTGCTCCTTCACCACTACGGCAAGGTAAAGGATGAAGAAGGAGAAAAGGGAGGTTACGGTTTAAATGAACGGTTGAAACAAGCACGAACGTCATCAGCGCAGTTGTCAGTTAATCAGTTTAAGTACCAATCTACAGTGAGACAGATCGCGAGTCAGGAGGCTGATGAAGTCGACTGTGAATCATTTCAAGCAGACAGCAACTTCCGTTCTCTTTCGTCCTGAAGGTGTTACTCCTGCCAGCCTTTTTCCCTGTTATCGAACGACGAGCTGAGAAAGGACTCTATTACGATGATGGTTGTGCTTTGACTATATACTTTTACAGAGATGAAAGAATGAAACGTACATCACGTCGAGCACGCCTCGTCAGTCCTGCTCTTGGGAACTTGAAAATGGGATATTCTTGGAGGATAGCATGATTCATTATCCTTGTCCCCATATCGTCCCTCACCGTTGTTTCACCCAGGGGAATGGGCTTTCTTTCGAAACATTTGTAGTATTGGCAGGTTCATTGTACCTGGATGTTCGTACTTCAAACCGAGCATAGTCATCATCTGTTTGAACACATCATGTTGGTTCATTACACCAAACACCACATCATCATAGCAACAACCGGGTTAAGACTACCGTTATGAACCTGTATGCTCTAGCTGCAAATATTGGAGAAAGGGGTATTTTCCTTGCAAGCGAATGCCTTTTCGGTTTGTCTTCCAGAGGAGAGAACTCCATCCCATACATGCAGCTGCCCACGCTGTCTACTATGTAAACATGGCAGACAAACGCATACTTTGGCACATCCACCTACCAACAAACAAAGGTCTTCTTCCATCACAGTTTTGTTTCCCGGAGATTCCAAAAGCAACGTTTGATACAGAATTCGCTGTCTTGCGCTGCTTGATGCTTCCACTTAAAGCTTGGAATCCAACTCCTCATACTCGCTCAGGTCCTTCACCGGCCTAGCAGCAGCGCTGACTGGCAATCCAGCCTTGTAGTTGCGCACATCCTCAACGAGGATGGGCTTCGTGCCGTTTGACGACGGCGGCGGCGCATCCTTGACCACCCCGCTGACCTTCTCAGCATGGAGCTTCTTCCATGTCTCGGTGGCGGCGTCAATCTTGTTCTCGGCAACACTGAGGCCGCTAAGATACTCCTTAAGACCAGCAATCTCCTTCTCCTCATCATGATCGGCCGCGCTCAGTCTCGCTTGGAGGTCGGTGGCAGTTTTGGCCGAGGTAGTAGCATCAAGTTCCAGAGTCTTGACGAGTTCGGTGATCTGGGCAGTCGTCACGTCGCTCTTTGCCTGAGCCTCCAAATAGATAGCGAGCTTGGCCCTGCTAGGCGACGATGGGTGGATGTAATACTTGAAGAACTCAATCATCTCCTCCTTGGTAAGAGGCTTGACGTGGACAGCATCACGCTGGGCTAAGGAAAAGGTCAGTACAGACTCAAGGTAGTGGGGTCAATCTCAGATGTTATGGACTTACAGATCTCGAAATCGTAATACTCGCTATGGATCTGAGCCCATTGCTTGTTGGTCTCCTGGTCCAAGAACTTGGGCTTCTCAAGACGCTTCACAATCAAGCTGCGCTTGTGAGCCTCAAATTGCCTGGGGTCCATCTCTTCGATCCACTTCGCCATCCTCTCCAAAAACAGCTCAATCCTAGTCTCCAAGTAAGGGGCCGTCTTCTCGCTCTGGATAAGGAATCGGAATCCGTAGCTTGTGGAAGTGGCACGTACTCCAGAGAATACCACGTATCCTAGTTGCTCCTTGGTCCTGAGTTGATCGAAGCAAGGCTCTTGGAGTATCTGGGCCAAGAGCAGTGTCTTGGCACGGATAAGAGAGTCGCTCTTGTCACCGACATAGAGGAAGTATTCGATGCAGTTGTTCACGTTAGCGGGATCCTTGAGCGTCTTCTTCCAGACGTAGTTGGACCCGGGCGGGAACACCAATGATCGCAGGATCGGCCACTGGGAACGAGGCAACACCCTCGGCTTGAGGGTAGACTCGACCATATCCGTCAACTTCAGAGCGTCCTCCTTGTAGAGGTTGCCATGGATGTAAACCTCCATGTGCAGCTGAGCGAGAAGTTCTTTCCGGAACTGCCGGACGTGATCCGAGGTAATGTGTAGTAGCTCAGCCGCGAGCTCCTCGACCGTGTGGTCATGCTCTGCGGTGAGCCATTCCGTGAAGCCGCCAACCTGATACCACGGGACCTGAAGCTCCCAGTTACGGTAAGCTCTGGTTAGACGTTCCTTGATGATATCAAATCTGTCGTCTCGGACCTCGAGATCCCGCATCGTAATGAGAACCCGTTCCAGGAGGAGGGATAACTTGTCATTGTACCCAGACACCTCAACAAACAATCCACGGCTGTCGAGTGATACTAGGTAAGACAAGCCAGCAAGGTCGGCATCGTACGAAAACTCTTCCAAGGCATCCTTGACGTGGTCGGTAAAGAGCCTGGCCTTGACAACGTTCTCGGCAGACGCGTGAATCAAAGGGCTCTTCAAGCTAACAATCAAGTTCGCCTTGGGCACCCAAAACGTGTCGTCCTTCTTGTACCAAGTGCGGACAAGGTCGTCGTTGCGCACGATTCGCGGCGCAAGAGCTGGCTCCTTGACCTCCTTCCTTTCGACTTCCAGCTTTGTAGGAATGAACTGGTTCTTATGCGGGAGATGGAGCTCCGGGACCCGTTCTTGATCGGAGATGGTGGCGGCCTTCTTGATCTCCTCCATAAGTTCGCTGGGAATCTTGGATAGGGAATACTCAGTCCCGTACCACTTCTCCTTATGCTCCCATTTCCCAGGCACCTCCCGCGAAACGATGGACATACGGAAATTGTCAGGCCGCAAGCAATCAAGGCCCTTGCGGATGAGGTTGGCATCATACTTGCGCAACTTGTTAGTTCCGCTCAAGAGCCATTCCCTAGGCAGTGGCCGTTGCATGACTCCGGCTGTCTTGCTCGCGAAGCTGGAAGCCTGAGTCTTTTGCTTGAACTTGAAATCAATGTCTCCCATAATCTTTTGCTCATCGTGGATCCATTCCTGGGGTCCTGTTTGTCTAAGCAAGGCGATGTATTGGAACACCACTTTGACAACCTCCTCGTAGTTCTTAAGCCCCTGTACATTTTGGTCAGCAATCCGAATTATATTCACCGGATAAGGGAGGACATACCTCTTGTGTCAACTTTATCTGAATGTCAAACATGCCAGGGGAGCCAGGGCAAACAGTCCACGCACCAGCGCTAAGACCATTAGCCCAACCTTTCGACTTGATATAAGCCATGATGCTGCCCGGGCCCTCATGGCCAATTAAGTGGCTGAGGTAACGACTTGGAAGCTCTCCGAACAAGAGATGCTCGTCTAAGAAGGGGAAGGTAATGTTGAGTTCTCGTGAATCCATTACGGGTTTGGCAAAGGTCACGACTCCGAGTTGCTCCGGCGTAAGAGGAGCTTCATCCGTCCACTCATTAGGTGGCAGATCTTTGTTCTCTACGTCTGAGAACAACTCGGCAACCCAGCCTTCAAGAACGTCGAGTGATTCTCTTCCGAGCACGCACAGCTTCATGCGGTTGGCCGAGTAATGCTTCTGGTAAAACTCGATGAACTTTTCACGAACATTGACGCCCTTGGACTCAGGCAACACCTTGAGCGTTTCAAGGTTTCCAGTAGAGAAATGGCAGTACGGATGCTTGGGGTTCGAGATGGACTTGTCTAACTGGTGAAGCCGCCACGTATCGTTCTGTAGGTTCTTCTTGTTTTCGGAGTCCACAGCCTGAAGCTCCCTGTCAAGGGTGTTGGCTAGAAAGAGCGGCGCGACGAAGAACTGAGCAAAACGATCCAGAGCACCGTAAAGGGGCGAGGGATTGGTAGCCGAGAGCTCCTCATCATTGCTGGGTTTGGCAGACACCTCGAAGTAATAGTTGGTGTGAGTTGCTGCAGTGAAGGCATTAGAGCTACCAGAATTTGTCGACAAATACTGGCTGTATTCATTCTCGACCGGATACTTCTTGGTACCCATGAAAAGGAGCTATAAGCAGAAGTTATCAGGGTTAGTAAAATAATACATCTATGTATGAACAAGGCGTGGAAACTCACATGCTCGACAGCATGGGCCATGCCGGGCATGTCATCTTCATCACTGAAGCTTCCGACATTCACGTCCAAGGCAGCACTGGCCTTGTCCGTCGTGGGATCATGCACCAAGAGAGCCTCAAGCTTATTGGGAAGACGGATGACCCGGTAGCTGCGATCATCAAGAGAGGGCTTCTCCAGCTGATCGGCGACCCGCTCAACAGCGGGTGAGCCCTTGCTGGGCGTATCATGAGGTGAAGTGGACATGACTGAGTAATGACGCCGGTCCAGGAGGTGAAGAGTGGATGATCCGGAAAGGCGTTGGGTGTTGTGAAGTGGAGGAGAAGATATATATTCAAGCTGGGTCTGAAATACAGCGGGCCCAGGAAGTACCGACAGGAAGCGGCTGACGACAGGGAGGCGAGAGTAGGGCGGCGTAGAAGAGAGGCGCGGCGTTGGCGTTGGTGGCGGTAGGCTAATTGCCGTGGAGGAGGCTGTCCCAGGGGTCTTTAGCTCTAGGGTCCTGCTACTCCGGGGGCGGGTCCAGAATGGTGTCAGGGTCTGTGCGACGGGTGTGGACACGGCACCAAAGCTACCTAGGCTGCTAGGCAAGGTTACCGGCAAGTTGGGTGCCAGCAAATCCGGGCTGGCGGTGACACTTCCGGTAGGACGGTACTCTGGCGCTTGAAGTCTGTGTCGGCTGTGCGCCGACGCGGGGAGACGTGTGAGGTTGCGGTGGCACTGTTTGAGGGGATACGGGATGTTACCAGGTCCGTGTCGTGGTTGCGCAACGCGGTTTCGCGGGTTCAGTAGAGCTGAAGAAGTGAGGAGACGAGACGCAGACATTCAAGTGGAAGTGACGGTCGACTCTTTATACCTGATTCTGCTGTCAAGAGTCTCTCATTGCGGTCGATTCACTGGTTGACTGGATCCCCGGGTCGTATCAGCGGGAAAAGGTGAACGGTGTTCAAACGAGCATCTGTTTTTTCGTGACGATTTTATCCGTAGAAGGTAGTCTGCGAGAACCTCGATGGCCCTACCCTAGAGAGGTTGGGGTGATGACGAAGGAACCAGCGCCCGGTGGGGAAGGAACAGACGGCACGTCCCAGCGCCTGGGGAAATGATTCACGGACTAGATGTATAGTGAAGCACAGGAACCGAAAACCCACGATGACTTCGCCTGGCGTTCGTATGTATCACAACTCCTAGTCCGGGAAGAAATGCTGGCTGGAGTGGAAAGTAAGACGACATATAGCTGTGTATCTCTTTAGGTAGGTTGGCTCCCTGGATGAGGGGCAGCATCACGACAAAACTTCCCGAGGTACGGGGTACCTCTATGTAACCCTGGGTGAGTGGGTGCCACTTCATCACGTTGACCATTGAGCTTTCACGCTACAGCCTCAATGTTTCCCCATGCGGTAAGAAGCTTTTACATTTCGTCGACGCCTCTAGTATTCCGGTCCTAGGCAACACTAACACTTGTCATCACGACCATGCCTTCGTTTGCTCGTCTGGGGCACAAGGCTTATCTCTCACTGGCCGGTGATATCTCTCGACTAGCAACCTTATGCTGCCGGTTACGAGATGGATAGAGCAAGAGCGATGAGCATCAGCTCCTTTGGCGGTCTTTGCAGAGCTGTGGTATATGCACAGTAATCGAGGCGGCAGGTTCAGCTTACGGATGGCCCGATCCTCATCAGCTCGGAGAGAAGATCATATATGACAGGATGACTGGCTGGGTGAAGTAAGCTGAGCAGAGAGCCTTGACATGTTCTGGGAACGACGTCTTTGCTGTCCTCGAGAGAACAGCGAGAGGGTTTGAGTTGAAAAGAGCTTGAGAATAAAGATACCCTTTCTGGTTAGCATGCATTTTTATCCATCCATCGCAGCTACCTTGGGACCCACAAACCCCGCCAGCCCACCTTGCCGTCAAGGTCAACGTCAAGAGTTCACCAACACTGATTTTAGGGAAGCACATCAGATGGCAAGAGCGATTCGAAATTTAATCTGAAGGGATAGAATCTATGGGACGAAAGACATGTCAAAGGTTTCCAGTCTTCAAACACTGCCCACTGGCTGACACTTCACAACGATATATGCGGCACATCCCACCGTCCACCCATCAAAAGCCATTACCACAGGACGCACAATGAAGTGTCCTTCTCTCGCACCATTCATCGCTTTCATCCCACACTACAATGTTTCGTAATACGTGACGGGCGAGAGCCGCACATCTTAAAATAGATGGACATAGAGTGAGATCCGATCTTGCACTTTTTCCAGACAAGTCAACCGCCCGAGTGACGACCCGCACCGAAGTGTTCCACTACGGGAATGTCTTGCAGCTGGATCATCAATGGCATTGTTGTCGTTGTCCTTTGATTCTTACATGTAATTTTTTTCTTTCTCTCGTTGTAAACCTCGCTATGGTCTAACTGGCTGTTTGCGTTGTCCAGTTGGATCTGTTCTTTTTGGATCTCAACCCTCCTACATTAGGTTGATCGATAAAGGTCATCGGAAAGATAAATGATTGCTCTGTCAAGGGGAAAAAAATGTTGCTGTCAGCCTGTCGTACATGCCTGTGGTATCATCAAACATGGTTAGGTTGTAGATAGTAAGTGGAAGAGAGCATTTGAGATGTTACTCAGAAGATTGCCATAGTCCTACTCTTCCCTTTTCCAGCTCTCTTCACGTTCATTATATGCCTTGCCAAACCACAAACAAATCGCAGATAACCATGGTCACACACGCACATGCGAAATTTAGCACAAGCGCGTAACAGTACACCTAGCACAGAAACGCCGGGTACTATGTTAATCAGTTTAGTTTATTCATCGTATATGTCATAGCATTTCACCAGTCTAGGACACGGCCACTTGGGTAACAGAAGCTATGTGACAAGAATCGAGCAATTTCACTACCCTATGGGCTGTGCTTCCGCTCAGATGCAGTACTATGCGTGGGCAGATTAAGAAGAGGGATCTACCTACGGATGGATCACATATGCGCAATATTAACTTGAAATTCGTGGGGGTGGTAACTGAAGAGACCATGTAAGGTGAAGTAGGACTGAATAGACTGTCTTGAGCTGCGTGGTTGCTCCCGAGACCTTCAGCCGCCAAGATATTCAGTTTGTTCGGGATGGTACCGATGAAAAAGAACGCGGGACGGATGTCACCCGTCAAAAGCCAATATTGCGGTTGCTTGTGATTTTGGTATTGCTGTTCCTCGCGGCTCGGCGGTAAAAGCAATCTAGTCTGCATGCAACCTTCTCTTCCCCGGCCCTAGCAGAAGATGAAACCCATGTTCTCTTCTAGGCAATTAATCATCTGTTTAATGTCTTGACTGGATATGAACCTCACCGGTGACCGGTCTAGGAGACGTGGGCAGGTGGGTAGACCTCCCCGGCGCCTCGGAGGTCAAGTTCAAGAGAACGGTTTCAAACCCCTTTAAGCCGCCTAGCGGCATGCAAACTCATCACACTTCCACCCCCTCTAACCGCCCATCAATAAACGGGCTATATGGCTATATCCCTGAGGATTTACGATGCGATCCATCACACCGAAGGCCCTAAAATGTCTAAAGGGACCGAAGACCCCATATTGCGCGATGCCACACCAGATGTAGTCCTTGCACCGCCAGGACATTCGACGGTTAACAACGGAGGACATCGAGGACACCGGTTTGCAGCACGAGTTAAAATAGTTTAACTCTACATTGGCGTGGACGCCATGGGCACATATATCCCGGTCCTCCGTAGGCATCATGGCACTCATGGTACCCTTCGGCGTCTCCCCGGCAAGGAGAACAATGACCTATGATCGTGAAGCTCATAAGCACTGCGGCCGATTTTAGACAGCGGAACACATGATCGTAACTGAAATGGATACTGAACCATCAACACTACTTCCGCGACTTGCGGGGGCAGTCAGCAGCTCGATGACCGTTTTGTCCACATGTGTGGCATGCCCCGGTGAAAGCCTGCCGCTGAAAGCCTTGTGGCTGGCCACCCGATCCAGATATCGTGGCAGGACGGTTGGGATTGACCTCCCTCTTCCGTCGGCCAAGCGCAAACTGTGCTGCCTTCTTGCGCTCCTCGCTTCTCTTGTCAGAGAACGAGGATCCCGGCCTTGCCCGCTTCTGCCCCCTGGGATTGGCACCCTTTTGTTGGCCTCGGTCTGCCTGCTTGTTGGAGTCGGAAGATGCTTCACCCTCAGAGCGGTCGTCGTCGGAATTTGAGCCTGAGCTATCACTGTCACTATCACTCTCGTCGTCGTCATCGTCGTCGCCATCTTCCTTCTTCTTCTCCTCCTACATAGTCACGTTAGCGCGTGGGACCAAAATTGCTGCCCTATAAACAAACATGCCTTTTTCTTCTTCATGTTGAATTGGCGGAAGCGGGCGGTGGTGGGAACAGCGGCGGGAGCGTCATCGTCATCACTCGCATTGCCTGAGTAGTCAATCTGCGCAAATCCAACTTGAACAACATTCAGCACCGGGCGAGCCCCGGCCTTGGGGGCGACGGAAGCCCCGGGCAAGACCCAGTGGGAGTCACCAAGCTCTGCAGCACGCTTTTCAATGGCAGCTTGTCGCTTCTTCTCTTCTTCCCCCAGCGCGGCCTGGATGGCCTTTTGATCAAACAATGCCTGGTCGGCCTCCGGGTTGGGTGTGCTCGTTTTCGATGCATGGGAATGCTTCCGGCGCTTTGAGGGACCCTCGTCCTCTGTCTTCGGGGTGCTGGGCTTGTCGATTGGCGACGCAGTAGCAGCAGTAGCAGCAGCTCTCTGCATGAACTTCATCGTCATCAAGCGAGAAGACATGGTCTTCTGCGCCTGTGGCGCCGCCATGGTTGGCAGGTTCGTGGGAGCCATCGTGAGTGTGTAAGAATAGGCGCGCGGCAGCGTTAAGGATTGAATGATGTTATCGTAAATGGTCTTGCAATCGGAGTCAATAGTTTGAGCCACAAACTGTTCGGCGCCCGGTAATGCAATGAGGAGTTGGCCCGGCTACAACGATTTTGCGTGCGGTCGATGATGATGTCGCGTCACAGAAGAATGGTTGACATTTGACAACTGACAAAAATTCCCAAAGTCCGGGGTCGTCAAGGTGGGACCTCCCTACGGGCCCGGGCATCTTAGCCCCACTTCTTCTACCTACATAGCTTACCTAAATGCCAGCTTGAGAGTCTGTGCACGGGCCGCATCCTAAGCTTTTGAGCCGCACACCCCCATACCGATAATCTGCCGACAACAGCATTGGCCCACTGGCGAAGCTCAACTTCATCATACGTACCTGGTCCAGCTCTCGGCCAGTGCCCGCAGCGACTGACTCGAGACGCTTCCCGTCTCCATCCACAACCTCCTCCACCGAACATCCACCATGTACCCTTCCAGATTGCGGGCAGCCCAGCAGCTGTCGCGCCAATGCGCGCGCTCATTCACCACTTCCGGCCGTCAATTGTATTCGTCATCGACCGTCCCGGCGCCCGAGAAGAATGGAGAGAAGACTGTCGAAATTACGCCGACAGAACCGGCCGCCGTCGTGAAGCAGGCTCCCAACCGCGCGGAGGTCTGGTCCCCGAGTCAGAAGCCCCGCTCCGAGGCCATGACCGGCCCCCGTTTTGAGCAGACCAACTTTGATCTCCAGGTGAGCTACGGCCTCCGTCCAGGAACGAATCTCTACGCAATTGCAATTCGCAACCAAGATTCCGGACAAGACAGGATACATCAACGTTTGAGACACTTGCTAACTCAAGTTGCAAATGACAGCCTCAACCATGGGCCGCCATAGAGCTCATCCACAAACAGCCCGTCAAGTGGGTGCATGAGCGTATCGTCGAATGCGATGGTGGTGGTGGCCCTGCCGGTCACCCCAAGATTTATATCAACACCGACAAGCCTGAGATTGCCACCTGCAACTACTGTGGACTTCCTTTCGTAAGTTCACAACAGGCTGCGATTGTCTTGGATTGGATTTATAACTAACGACGTGATATTCCAGGCAAATGAACACAACCGCAAACACCTCGAGTCCCTCCCCCAGACCTCCTACCCCCTTCAATAAAGGAGAGCGAGCCAGCCGCAGTCTAATTTACGTTGAGTGTGAAAATGTACCACGGTACCAGTCCGTGATGAAGGTCAAACAGGGACCTGTACATACAGAGCTGAATAATGACGGAATAGAACTTCTATCGCTTCCAGGGGCACGAAGCAAGCCCGTACTGATTCGCTTTAATAGACAGCTGCAATGCAATCTCATGAGCCGGTACGCGCATTCTGTCGACTTGCCGAGGAAGTTTGGTTATCGGCTTGATTTACAACCCTCTCAGTGAACGTGGGCACCCCCGTCGGAGCACGCACACACTGTCTAAGTGACATTTCCACTACGACCGTATTCCTCCGCCTATTTGTATCGTGCCGGGGCTGAAAATTGTTTGTCGAAGAACGTCCGACGACACCGAGTATGCGTTTGAAGAACAGGTTTGGAAAACAGCCAAAGGGGCGGGAAAGGAGATGCCGTAACAAACTTGAACGACGTTCATTCCACTGTGGCTCCAACTGACTTTCACCTCCAAAAATACCATCACCCCCCGGTTCGTCCTTGATTACTGAACTCTAACCTTCAGGACCTTTATGGTGTGGAAAGCTTACACAAGGAACCGGTAGATATTCAACCCACCTACGTAGGTGTCATTTAGTAAATCGGTTCTCGTGATGAGGAGTGCAGCGTGAGGCTGATACCAGCAAACATTTGATTTCTATCTGGTCCGGCGGACCTGGTTCTCAGCTCGTTCTAGTTGCATATTGACATCATCTCCATGTCAACGGTTCAATTACAACCGCATGTGAGATGAACAGGGTTTACTCATGACTTTGTGAGCTGCAACAGCTTTACAGCTCTTCTCGGCTTTGGAGGACTTGGCCACCGAGCGGGCGCCAAGGTACCCGCTAGTTGTTGCTAAAAATATCATCGGCCCCGAAAGACCGGAGATGGGACATTACGTCCAATTGACACCTATCGGACCCGTTGGGCTTGACCGGGCGAGGACCCCCGAAGTGTGCATTCAATCCGTCAAAGTTTCCAGGTTATCTTGGTAACACACCACCATTTCTGTGTGTACATCGCCCGCCAGTTGCCAAGCTCCAACATTTCGACACCCAGCTTCTTTAACGGTTATTCTCGTACATATGTCATTCAAGATTCGCAACTTTTAAGGAAGGGCACATCTTTGGGTTGCAGACCACCATGATGCTACCCCATCAATGCATGCATTCGGACATCCTGAGAACAGTGAAGTTTCTTCATTGAGGGGCCAGAAGATCATCAAATCCCTAAAACATGGCCGCATTCATCCGCCGCTCCCACCTTGAGGTTACTCTATTGTGATATCTGTTCCAAGGCGCACATGCATTTCACCGTCCAATGACCATGTCTTGCAACTTTGTTCTTCTTCAGCACAGCCGGCTCGGTTGCCGGGAGAAAAGTCAGGTCCTTCTCGAGATAACTCGAACTACGATATGAACACCATAGTGATAACTACAACCAACTTGCGCCTTGGAGCCAGTTGCGGATGTATTTCAAAGGCTCTGGGGTCATTAGGTTAGTTTAGATAAAGCCAAGGATGCGGCTTGAAAGGCCTATCTACAGATCTACACTCTTCACGTCTTTGGAACCTCGAATAAAGTTAGGCTTAAAGTCCGTTCCCGTCTCTGCCTTTGTTTCCAATAAAAAGTCGAATCGTAATCTCCGTCCTGCATCCAATGCTCACGCTCACGGCATCGATATCGGTCGGTTCTCCCGACATTGTTCTGCCCCCGCCTTCAATCAGCAAGCTGAACTGTCATGGCACCTTGGCCTGAGAATGTGATGTTACCCACATCCAACTGGTTGAGAAAGAGGGATTCAGCACGCGGAGCACACGCGGAACACAGCCCCGCGAAGAGACCCCAGAGTGGCAGAAAGTGGCATCTTGATGAACCCCCCGTCCCCTGCTTTCGTCCAATCCATTGGATCCGCCAGCTGCACCTTGCGAGGGGTGGAGGCCATTCAGCACCAACGGCCTGCCCTGTTGCGGATCCTTGGAATCTTGGGTGCCTGGAACCGACTGAACCTTGAACCCTTTTCGTCTCATTCTTTTTGTGTCCCTTGCTCCACAGCTGCTCCTGGCTCTGACATCAAACCCCGAGCTTTTGGTGAGCTCCAAACAGCTGTGCGCACCAAGAGAACCCCTCCGAGAGACTTTGAGACCCCGTCACAGTGTCCCATTGTGATCGTGTGCAAGCCAACATCTGAATGTCAAGGTACCTGGTCTCTCACCGTCTCTTCAGCTTCTACATACTCACCACTATTACTACCTCTTCCCATACCCTGCTCCGTCCTCGTAGGGCGTTGAAGACCCGGACACGGCGGCCTTGACGTTACCTTGCGGAGGACGCCACCCCACATTCCCGCTTCGTTCCAAGAGTGTTCACTGCGGTTGGGTTGCCGTGCTGCTTCTGCTGCTGTTACCTGTTGCGTGGATTCGGACGCTTGTGGTTTTGCATGCGCCTTTTGTGCCGTTGGCTTCTACATACCTCTACCTGTACATACGCAGTGCATCTGCGTCCTTGTGAGGCCAGCACTGTCCCTCACGCCCACCCGGATCTCTTAAACAATTCAGGCTATCTGACGACCCGGTACAAGTGAAAGCGCTCTGGGAGTGACGGGAGCCAGTTCAGTTTGTCGTCAACGGTGCTTCTTTCGGTCCAAGCCCGGTTCCATCCATCCCAACTTGCCCGCTTAGGTCCGAGTCCTGTCAGCACTGCTGCTATCTGATCTATTACTGGAACCCGGCAGCGCAGCAGCAGAGAGGAGGAGGAAGACACTGCCTCTACCACCACCACCACCACCCGCGCATTCGGCAGCCCACGTTTTCTGTCTAGGTAACGGGGTCGGGCTCTTTGATCGTCGCCAGCGCAATACCGCCCTTTCTTTTTCCCTTTCATCTCGACTCTCCCGATAATGCCGTTCTATCGATCTTCCAAGCACAACCGATCTCAACACAACCTGCTGGGGTCATCGGTTGCTGAAGACCCTTCGCAAGCAACATCCTCCGTTCAATCAGGCGCGAGCCCGGGCCCAGGCGCTGCAAACCCCTCTTCAGCCTTGCCAAACTCGGCCTTCAGCTCTGGCTCCAACGAATCTTTTCAGATCGATAACGGCGCCGGAAGACTAAACCTTGCACAGGCCTCTCAGCCGCAGCCGTCGCACTTGGTGAATATTTACAACAATCCCGCCAGCGGCCCCTCTCATCCCGCTGATCCTGTTCCACAATTGCAACATTCTAACACGGTAACTGGTGTCGTTGAGTCTCGTCAGAGAGACCACGACTTCGCAGATCAGGTGGCCCGGTCGCACTCCCATCGCTTCCCCCAAATCTCACCGACCCAGGCCCAACAGCAGCAGCAGCAACAACAACAACAACAACAACAACAACAACAACAACAACAACAACAACAACAACAACAACAACAACAACAACAACAACAACAACAACTACAACATCAACAACAGCAACACTCTCCGGCCACGCCTCAACAACATCACCATCTGCAAATACAACAGCAGCCGCAGTCAAGTCTCGGATCAAACTCAGTTGATAACCTACCAGACACGGCTTCCATTCAAAATTCCCCATTCTCCGGCCAGGGACAAGGCCAAGCTTTTGTTGCAAACCAGCAGCCGCCCCCACCCCCGCCCAAGACAAAGCAATCGACGCGCAAACTGATCAAAAACATATTGAGCGGCTCGTCCTCGCATCGTAACCACGATTCTCACTCTGGACAAAGTTCGTGGGGCGACCATTCAGGTGTTGTTCGCAGATCGTCAAGGCGTATAAGCCAGCCGCCTCCTCCTCCCGCCATCCGCACAGGTGTATCCCAGGTTTCGCTTGACCATCCTCCCGACTGGCAAACCCAATATCCTCCGTCGCAGCCTTCGCCTCTCCAAACGGCGGAGTATCGAGACTCGTACCTTGTTGCGGGACAAGAAAGAGACTTGCATCTCCAGAACCCGCAAGACGGCCAATACAACCCCACTATTCGACCGGTCCCTCCTGAGAAAGACGTCTCGCCTTATTCAGCGGGGGAGAGCGGGTACCATCAACAACAAGCCCATCCCCAACTGCAGGTTCAGATCCCCCCAGAGCTCCAGCAACAACAATTCAACCAGGCTGAGTTTGAGGCCGCACTGCAACAACAGCACCAGCAACAACAGCAGGTGACCCCCCAGGACCCATACCAGACCTCGTCGCAAGTGCAATACCAGGCGAGCACTCATTCTGCAATCTCGGGCCACCTTGGCAATCCCCAGCACAAGAATCCCGAGACGGTATCGCAGCTTTCGCGCGAATCGCCGACCATCGATTCGGACCAGCGCTCAGCTACAAACGTTCAATCGTCTCTACAGGCTTCCGACGATAGCAGTTACACGCCCCAATCCCGGGATATTCCCCTGCGTCAGAATCCACTCCCCGCGCAGGCTTCAGCCCAACCCCAAGGCAAGACCCCGCAACAGCAAGTCATGGCCCCACAACCCGGCGGACGCCGGTCCCAGGATACCACAGATAAGGCGACCGGGATCCGCGAGGTACAACCACCCCCTGGCCCCCCGCCAAGCTATCGCCAAAGTCAACAACCCAGCATGAACAACTTGTCCCAACCCTCCAACGCAGGCGGGCAAAGCTCTAGCAGCTATCGCCAGGGAGACAGACAAGGTTTCGATGGATCGGGAGAAGTCCAAGGGCGTAATAGCCCCCAGCCGGCCTCTGAACGTGCTGCGGAAGACCAAGAGAAGACATTGAAAGAACTGCGTATGTAGAACCCCCGATCCCCGTTCTGCCCCGTGAATTGCAAACTAATCAGGCGATTTCTTCGACGCAGTGACGAAGTACAAGAACGTCAAGAGACTGTACTTTGACGGCAAGAAAGAAATCGAACAGTTGGGCAACCAAGTTGAACAGCTCCAGAATGCAATTGCCAACCAGCGGATGTCGCAAAGCCGAACGTCATTGGACGACAGCGAGTATACGACGCGGTTCAATCGTTTACAGGGCGCCATCACAAACCTGGCCTTCAATATCAGGAAGGAATGGAAAACATTACCAAAGTGGTTGGACCCATACGTGACTGCCGATGCGCTAAAGACGGGCAAGCAAGAAATGACCGCGGTCGGCCGCGCAGTCATTACTCGTTGGGTTGTGGATGAGATCTTCAACCGCTGCTTCCACCCTGGCCTGGAGCCTGAGCTAAGCAAGCAGCTCAAGACGATTGAGCAGAACATCAGACACTTTAGTTATACGCTGAACAGTCAGGAAGAATACGATGCGCTGACCAGCAAGGTTGTCAGCTGGAGAATGACCACACTGGAAGGACTTCAGGACGTTCTCAGGAGCGCAGAGGCTGACGATCACAAAACTAACTTCACCCGGCTCGCCACTAGCAACCTGACCGCTCACCTTTTCCAGCACCTCACGGAACCCGCGCCCGTTGGAGTTGACGGAAGTGTAGGCATGATCGTGGAGCTGGCGGTAGGGATTACCAGCAACTTGCCCCTCGAGAGCCGCGATGTTGCCATCATCTATCCGTTGCCAGAGCAGCCAGTCCAGAGCAACCTCATGGAAGTCGAAAAGACGCCCCTACCACCCCTGGAGTCGCGCCCGTCCGATGCCAGCGAGGAAGGGACCGCAGGTGACGGAGCCAAGGAGTCTTCCAAGGAGCGCCGCGGCGACAAGGCCAGATCCGGTATGTTAAACACCATCCATCACACCATAGGCGGGAGCAGCGCCAGCGGTCCACCCGGTAGCCGGAAGGGAAGTATTGCTGACAGTTCGACGCTGCCGACAGCACCATCTGGAGCGGCTTCACAATCTAAGGATGCTGGAAGGGTCCGCTTTGCCGGGTCCTTTGGTGTGGAAGTTAGGGGACGCCATGTTCTGGTTAAGGCGCCCGTCTGGACTATTTGAGGCCTTCCACTTGACGGGTCGGTCATTTCCGCGCTTTTCTTACACCTTATAACATTCTATCTGCCCGTAATTGTCCGCAAGTAGGGGCGCACGGAGGGAATTATGCGCATGGAGAGAAAGGAAAGCTGTTAAGAGACCAGTTCTCTGGATGTTTCGCGCGCTGGAAAAACGGAACAGGGATGACTTGAGGAGACAGCTGAATGAACTGGTTTGAGAGGGCAGTCAAAGCCCATTGTAGGCAATGGAATACAGATGCAAATGAAAATTGGGGGTGGATTTATGTGACTTGCTTATGATGCTAAACTTTTCTTCATATGTTTGGGGCTTTACTTAACATAACACGGGGTTGTTAGGGGATTGCCCTTGGACAAGGGCAATATACCACCACATAGTTGTTTCCAGCGTAACCTACTATACTTATAAGTCTGAAGAGTCACGTCTAAGTAGTAACGGCATGTTTTCCACCCTGTACCAAAACTCAGACAAAAGGGTATTGATGATAGCATCGTCCGGCCGGATGCATAACTTGTACAGCTTTCACCGCCTTCCGCTTTAGGTGGGATTACCCCCTCCATCCCCCACATCGCAACTTTACGCGCATTCTGCCCCATCGCGAGGAGCACTGCTGTAAGAAAAAGATTTGGCATCAGAACGAGCGATCCAAACTCCAGCAGACGACGAAGATTTTACGAGCGAAACGAGTCAAACTTGGTCACACCAAGCACCGAAACCTGGAATATCCTCAATTGGCCCCCTCGACCCTCTAAAATAAGAAGTTACCAAAAATGTCCGCCGGCACAACAACCCCCGTCACCACGACGACGGGTGGTGAGAAGCCCGCTCACCTGGAACCCTCCAAGTTGGGCACGAAGGAGTAGTAAGTTCTCGACCACCCACCTAGCCATACCAATCCCCATCATGCCCTCTCCTTCCCCAAGCACCCCCAAGCACCAATCCCAATTCCACAATCCAACTAACTCTCCTCCCCTTTCCTAGCTGGGACGCCCTCTACACCCGCGAAATCTCCAACCACGCCTCCAACCCCTCCGACGAAGGAACCGTCTGGTTCGACGACTCGGACGCCGAGAACAAGATCGTGCAGTTCCTCGACGAACAAGAGCACGAGCTCTTTTCCGGTATCTTTTCGCGAGACGATGCGGCGATCATGGATCTCGGGTGCGGTAATGGCAGCTTGCTGTTTGCGCTGCATGATGATGGTTGGGAGGGAAGGTTGTGCGGTGTGGATTACTCGGAGCAGAGCGTGGAGTTGGCGAGGAGGGTGTTGAGGACGAGGGTGCTGGGGGAGGATGTGCCTGGGGAGGAGGGGGAAGAAGGGGAAGAACAACAACGAAAAAAGGAAGAAGAGGAGGATAATGGGGAGCATACGGAAGTGGGAATCGAGTTCAAAGTCTGGGACGTCCTCAACGGCGACTTTACCACTGTCCAAGCGCGGAACCCCCCCTTAGAACAACAAGAAGGAGACAAAAACGCCGGCTGGGACCTCATCCTAGACAAAGGCACCTTCGACGCCGTCTCTCTCTCCGACTCACGGGACTCTCGGGGTCGGCGGATCTGCGAGAACTACGGCGCGCGGGTGCTCCAGCTCTTGCGCCCCGGTGGGTTCTTCCTGGTGACCAGCTGCAACTGGACCGAGGAGGAGCTGAGGGGCTGGTTCGAGACGGACTTTGCCGAGGTTTATGATGGGTCCGAAAAAAAGAATTTGGGGCTGAGACAGGTGGGTAGGATTGAGTACCCTAGTTTCAGCTTTGGGGGTGTCAAGGGGCAGACGATTAGCACGCTTTGTTTTCAGAAAAGGGGTATTTAGAGGTTGAGAGGTGTGGTGGTTAAGTTGAGGAGAAAAGAGGAGAGGATATATTTAATGGGTTCAAGAGGAGATTTGTGGGTGCTCAAAAACCATGCGCAGGGTGTCTGGGTCGTAATGCACATATTTGAAAAGTACGACAAAGGACTTCGAATCTGGGCTCCCTTCTGGGGCCACGAATTACGGATTGTTACGCGATGTCCGTCTGTGTGCTCACTATATCTGTGATCGACGATTGTTAACATTCATGGTACCAATACTTCTCATATTGGCATGCCTGCTCCCATGGGTATTTCGGGTCGCAGTTGCTGACACTCTCGTATTCTCTTCTACTCTATCCTCTGATGGGCACATAGCCAGCCGACCATGCCCAGATACCTGTCTCCTCACAAACAAAGAGCATTGAAACCTCCGCGACTCGAGAGCATACAGCATCCATACAACAAAAGACTAAAGTCTTCTACCCGGAACAGCGCAAAATCATATTCACGAACCTGGGATGTACGAACAGTGGTGATGGTATGATGCCTGAGTAGCTACGACGAACCCAAGGAGAGAAAACCCGGCCACTTGTTTATCATAGTCCTAACGCTGCTCTGTTTGCTCATTGGTGGTAACAAAAACTTTCTTCATTAGGTGGAACTCTCTGCTTTCTTATGTTCTTCCGTCTCAAGATCCGTTGTCTATGGAGATGTGTTCATGGGCTCCCCACCGCTAGGAACAGGGTTTCCTGCCTCGGTAGCAGCTCCCATAAGAGGACCAGTTGCTTGAGCCGCAGCAGTCGTCGCAAAGTACCGCACATCCACATCGTCATCCTTCTGCAGCTTCTCCAAGCACGGCATGATGCGCTGCTGGATGAGCTCCTGACCCTTGGGCGACGGGGTAGCAGGCTTGCCCTCCTTTTCTAGCGTGTAGATGGTGCCCTCATCGGGCAGGCGACGCAGAACACCGATAATAACGCCATATGTCTTCGCGACGTTAAAGCGAATATTGGGGATCGAATCGGCTGTGAGCTTTTCCAGCATCGGAAGGATGGACTTAGCGATCACATCCAGGCTGACAACGGTAGCCAGGGTCTGTAAACACTAGTTAGGCATGAACTTTATTCAGTTTCGTCCCTCATAGAGTCTCTTACCGTAATAGCAAAGCAAGTGGTCATCCGGTAAAGGTAGTTGGGGTGGCCACCCATAGCCATAACCTTGGGAATAATAGCCTCGCTTGCCCACTCAACACCGAACACCTCGGTCAGCTTCCTTAGGTTTTGAGTAGCGGCCTCACGAATGGAGAAAACGGTATCTCCGAGCCAGCCCATGCAAAGCTGGCTGAGCTTCTCGTCGAAAAACTTGACGCCCAGCTGGCTGGCAAGAAGCGGGATGTAGTCGATGATAGCCAAGCGTACACGCCACTGCTTATCTTCGGCTAGCTGCACAATGGCAGGAAGGAGAGACTGAGAAAGGAGGTCGATGCCGATAACTTGGTTCACAAGCTCCAGTTTGCTGATGATGTGAAGGCGGACCTCTGGGAACTCGTCCTTGAGCATCTGAAGGAACATGGGTAGAAGATGATCAATAGTCCTGTTACAATAATTAGCATACGCGTGAGGGAAACGGTGCCTGACTGCGGGCACGTACTCTTGCTTGCCCAAGATAGGAGCGAGGCCGCTGATTTGTGTGCCAAGGGCAGCTCTGACATGCTGGGAGCTATCCGAGACGAGATCCTCAACACTTCCCATGATGTCATTCAGGAGAACGTTGCGGTCAACCAAAGCACAGAAGCCGGGGATCTGGCCGGCGATCGCAGTCCGCACCTCAGCCTCGTTATCTTTCAGGAGTTTTACGAATGCAGGAACAAGATCTCTGGACACAACCTCCTCGTCAACCGCCTTCGCGATCTGTATATGCTGTTAGTCGTCCCGGAAGCGACATGAGGGGAGGCCAAGCGCTTAGCGCGACTACGAACCTTCTCAAATCTGTCGGCGATCATATACCGGACCCTCCAACTCTTGTCCTCTATCAAGCTGCGTAGCGATGTGAGGAGCACGCCGTGGCTGGACTGTTGCTCTTTGGGCACAACCTCCGCAATAGAGATCAAAATCTCGACTGTAAGGAGCCTGACGCTGTCCTGGTCGTCCTGGGCGAGGTGTTGGAACATGGGTATCATCTCCTCGACAACGATGGCAGCCGGCATCTCCTTCACGAACTTGGCCATGTTGGTGGCGGCCTGACGGCGCACCATGGGGGTCTCATCGTGGACGAGCTGTCCAAACTGCTGGCGCAACTGTTCTTGAATAGGCGGCGAAACTTTCGAGTAGGGGGTCGTGTAGAGGCCGCATGCGGAGACCTTGGACGTGAACCAGTCGGCCTTGGAGAGGCGAATCGTAAGAGGGATGAAATATTCTTCGACTTGCTGCGAAGAGAGCTGGGTGCAGATCTTGTTCAAGGATTCGACAGCCTGAAACGCCTGTCAGTACACATGCGGATCGCATGACAAGAAGCCAGGAAATGGTCGCGTGTCCGTACCTTGTCTCGCACCACGGGCTCCTCGATAGCAGCGAGGTTCTCAAGGGGGGAAAGCAGAACATGTCCCCATGCGGGGCCCCCCACGTACTCGACAAAGTTACCAAGCTCTTCACTCAGGGCAACGAGGACCTCATCTTCATCTTCGACCGATTCTACATTCAAGAGTGTCAGCAGCCGTATCAAATAATCCCAGCGGCTGTATGGCCGGAGGCGGGCGCGGATGGGGTTGCTAGGCCGAAGCTGGGTCGAGGGGTTGGCTAACCATCGAGAAAGGGAATCAGCTCCTCGCGAGTGCGCTCGGGACCCAAAGCAAGGGCGATAGTCGAGAGACGGTGGATGGCGTTTAATCGGAGGACGACCTCGTCGTGCTGCCCAAAGTCAATCAGGATTTACAGTCCATCAACAGACAAGGAGGGATATCCAGTCAGGGGTTCTGGCCGTCCGGGTCACCGCCATCATACCTTCAATTCGTCGATAAGCACGGCGATGGGGAAGAGCTCGTCGTTCGCGTTCGTCGCGTCGGCCATTGTGGGCGATTTGTGAAGTGGACGCGGAAGATCGCGGGGAAGTATACTGTCGGCGAGCGAGGCGGATTTGGACAAACTGTTTCACTTGGTACGGATGTTCGCTTGCGGGCGTGATGCAATAGACGGGGGGTGTGGACTGGACTGGTAGCCGATCGGGCGACGCTGTGCGGCGGCGGTACCAGTGACTGTGATTGTAGTAGAGTGAGGAAAGTGGATGCGTGCGTGTGCGCAAGGTAACTGCGTTGCTTGGGCGGGCAGGTTTGTTGTGTTTACGTTGGTTTTGGTTGCTTGGTTGAGAAAGCAAGAGTGACGCTTCGTCGGGTCGAAATCGGAATTGGATGCGATCTCTCAGCGTAGTCTCTCACACGGCGCCACTACACAGCGGGCAGCAAGCAGGCGAGGAATGATACTGGACGGTTTTGCTTGAGAATAAGGGTTGCTGGATGGAGGGTTGACGGTGGTTGTTTTGCACAGTAGGTAAGTGCGGGTTGGAGGTCGAAGCGAGCTTGGTTGGTGGTCCCCGCAGGGCCGCAATAAGGAGGAGCAGCAACAGGCGGGCAGCAGGGCAACCAACGTGGGCGGGACACTGGACCCGGTCTGCGACACAAATTGACCTGACCCGCAAAGCTGGGGTCCAGTTCATGACGGGGCCCGGGCGGACAAGGGTGAGAAGGAGCACTGGCCACTCGCCTTTTCAGCTTGGGACGTAGCCGCCCGTTCGTTGGGGTGGTCCCTCAAGGCGCACTCGGAAACACTCACTGCACCACGAGAGTTATCAATGGACAACAACTTCTTTCGCTTCCAATCCGCGACGTAAGCCGCTCTTTCTGTTCAAGTTACCTTTCGCCATGAGGTAGGATTGTTGAAAAGACACTGGAGATTGAGATAAACAGGAGGTGGTACAGCTCCGGAACCCAATGACATAGACGGCAACAGCAACCCAGATCCAAGAAGGGGAAATTGTTAACACCAACAACTGCCTTATTACAGCTCAAGGTGAGTTGTTACAACATCTCATATTCTAGTTCTAACTCACTGTCAAATTATATATCACATGTAGTTACCGGTTATGGAATGTGTGCTGTTGATATTTCGCTGTCTTATAAAGTCAGGCATTCTTGCAACTAAATCATCGCTAACCTTGCTTCATCTGCGAGCATGCTGTTCCAAACGTGCTATTCCCATGACGGGCAACCACTCGCCCATATATTAGTTCTAATGCAGCCTTCTGTTTCCCCAACAGTCTTCACCTCCCATCTAATCCATACTCCTCATCTCTTGCTCCACCAGTTCGTTTTGCGAATTCCGCCCGGAACCAGAGCCAGTTCCGCCAATCGAACTTCGCCCTGTGCTCCCACCAATGCCGCCGCCAAACATAGACTTTCCAAGCGACAATCCGGAAATCCTCTCCTGAAGAGCCGCGAAAGTGCCCGTAGGATCTCCAGCGGCGACATTTCGGTTCAATGGCGCCGGACTTCTAGTCCCGGGCGTTAGAACCTCGTGGGCCGACTCCACGCCGGCAAGCACGGACCCTCCGGCCGCAGTAGCTGCTAAGCCCGGCGGCAGCGGGCTCCGGGTGGGGCTTACCGATGTCCGCGATGGGGCGCCGGACGACGATGGGTTGCTATTAGCATCAAACGTGCCCGCATCGACAGGCCCCGAAAGCTCTGACGACGATGAAGCTTGCTGATACGCAGCTACACGCTCTGCTGTTGCGGCCAAGGCATTTAGATCGCCATTCATCTCGTCGTCCGTCCGGTTGAAGAGCTGGTGCCACCACCGCACGTCGTCGCAACGAGGGAATATTATACGCTCACGGCCCCTGACGTGATCATCAACCGTGGCATCGTACTGCTCGTTCGTAAACTCCGAGCGCCGGCTCAAAAAGTAGGCCCACACGCTTCTTGTACGTTCTTGCAACCGTGCTTCGTGGCGCTGGCGCTCGTTGTTGAACAAAAAGGTACCGTACTGACAAGAGTAGACATGGTAATGTAAGCGGCGCAGGAACCGTTCGTTAAACTCGAAGCGAGTGGGGTGTTGCCTGAGGAGCTGGTAGGTGGCGTCGAGGAACTGGTGGAAGACAGGCGAGATATCTTTGGGTCTTGTTGCCATATTTTCGGCAACAGCAGGTTCCACGCCAGTTTCCATAGGCGTCCCATCCGCATCAGTAACGCATTCCTTCCCGCTGGCCGTTTTTTTGTTCCAAAAACGCTTTGCGCCGGCTATAGCGTTCTCGAAATGGTCTGCCCGACCATCATTTTCCCCTGGCTTCACGGCTGTCCCTGCAAGTGCATCGCCGTCCACTGTAAACCAGTCGTCATGACTAAGATGCCCTGACCGAAGGTGAAACATGTGTCCAAAAGACAGCCAATCCTTCTCAACCAGCACAATGAAGCCTTCGAGAGTGCGATAATAGGGGTCAAGCATCAGTTGAGAAAGTGCACTGAGCTGGCCTGTGCGATCCCATCCATCGGAACAGTGAATGAGGACATTCGAGTGCTGGATACCTACTCTTTGCGCAATCAAGGCTGATCCGGACAAGATACCGCTTATGTGCTTCAGCCATTTACTCTTTGCCAAGAGCTCTTTGTTCGGTGGGAAAGGTGACACATCGGCGTCCTTGATGGCGCTGGTAACCTTTTCCAACGACTCTCGCATGACGTGAATGTTGTCTATGTTCAGGTATTCTTTCTTGGCAAATTTATAGTGGTCCATGTTTTCGGTGCCGTATCCTATTGCCTGCATCGCGTAGGAGTTGATTACCGGTCGAGCGTCGACGATCAGGTTTTGTTGCTGAGCTCCATATATCAGTCTCTTGCCAGTCTTTTCGTCGTAAAGTATAGTGCCACCAACAGTAAGCTCATCCTCCGCCTTCTGAATATCCGACATGGAACCATCAGTGTTCTCGCTTTCTATCGTGAGGTCAACCGTACTCGGGGGCGGGCTTTCAACTGGCATGTCGAGAGAAGCGCCGCCTGCAAACTCCGTCGAAGCCGAAAAGCACGCGCTGACCAGAGATTCATCCTGAATGTTGCGTTTGAATGATATGCCTGGAAGTGGCTGCGAGCATCTTGTAATGGTACAGTTGTTGACGGGATGGCGGTACGTGAGAGTCGGTATTCGCTGTCGCGACCGGTAACTCGCAGCATATTTCAGCGTTGCGTCGGATATCTTGGAGGGCACAATAAGCAGGGCCGGATATGTCGGGGAAAAGGAGTAGTCCTTGTTGATCGTAGAGATCCTCCATCCCAGTTCGCGTGACTTCTCGCTTATACCTTGCCGGCGGAACTCGGCTCTGACATCGTATAGGTCCCAACCGTTGATTTTGCTTTCGGGTGAGTTTGAGGGAGGTCGGTAGCTGAAGGCCAGAAGCTTATCGACGCTTCCTAGCTTGCATGTTCTGGACTTGATGAACTCGAATGCCTCCCGGGCTTCCTTGTCGTCTGCGAAGTTGAAGCTAACATATGTAAAATCTCTGAACCGAATACGTATCGAGGAAGGAACGCCACTAGAAGGGGGCGTGGGCCGTAAGGTGCATTGTGAAATAATGTGGAAGGCAAACCACACTTGCTTCACACTCTTTTTCAGACTCGGATCTGCGGCAGTCAGAGACTCGGGGGGGAAGCGGAAGACGAGATGGTAGTCACTGAGCGCAAGGTCGCCGAGCTCCGGCTTTCCGCCTCGCAAGGCATGGATGTTCGCGAAAGTCTAGCCTTCAGTTCAGTAAAGAGGACGAAACGTAGTTTGAAAGGGAGATGATGGAGAGCATACGTGTTTGAGGTGAGGCGCCGCCATCGTGATGTTGGGAGGTAATACTAACTACCCCGGCACTATGAGGCGCTGTGCAGCCAGGGTAGGAGACCGAACGTCCGAGACCCAATGTGTCCGGACAAGAGCGCAAGACGTTGACAATGCGGTTGCGGCGAGAGGAACGGGGAATAGAATCTGCTTCGTTAGGATGTATCGTAGTTGTACAGTAATGCCAGAATTCAGGACTGGGAAACAGAAAATGTACCAATCAGGAACATGTGTCCTTATATAAACGAAAAGGAGGAGCTCCGCCGCGTAGTCACTGGTGCCGGTCAACGATAAATGATTCACGAGACTTTGGGATGTCGAGTGATTGCCCTGAGGTCCACGTGGGGTTTAGAGGTCAGGTAGTTGAAGCGACAGGGACTGACAACTTTGTAAGTTACAATACCTCTGCTGCTAAACCTCCCTGCCGTCCGGATCCAAAGGTATGCGAAGTGTGACTGCGATTGCGAACAAGCAGAAGGTCAGCATCTGGAGTGAGCTGGGCATCGCGCCCTGGACCGGGGAAGCGATGATTGACGTCGATGGAGCCCCCGGACACCCCACTATCAGCACCACCCCGAACCCGACTGAGGAACGTTCGTAGTGCCTGCCGGTGTCAAAACCGCCCGAACCAGCAACGACAATCAAAGGAAGTGCACGAGGTGGTCTGGGCGCAAGGCTGGGCCTGGACGGGAAGCCCAAGGAAGCGGCCCCACATCTGGGATATGTACGTACCTTTTTGGGCTGCGCTTGGCGGCTTTTTGGCGTTGGGCGCGCAGACTGGGTGCAAATTGCCAGCCGCTTGCCAGCCGGGATGAGCCGTGGCGGCTGTTAACCCTACTCCGCCAGCCACTCAGAAGCGGTAAAGGACAGCCCACCAAGGAATTCGCAAAAAGTAGCTGTGCCGGTCGAATTTCCCCCCATCTTTTTGAAAAGTCCGGTGAACACCGCGAGAAGGTATCCCACTCCATCCTCCTCAGCAGCACAATTGAAGCCCTCAGGACCTTCATAGCCAAATCGCAAAAATGGCTGTTCCCGGCACCCAGATGTAAGCAACCAGAGCAAACCAAGAGCATGGAAGCCTCCTACACGTCTACTACACGTCTGTCTACACGTCGGTGCGATCTGCTGCTGCTGTGGTGGTGCAAATGCAAAACGAAGGCGTTCAGTTACGAAGCCTGGAAATATGCTGCCCGCTTGTCGCAGCAGATTCAGCCGACGGGGTGGGATTTGAAAAGTGGTGGCTTGGAAAACAACAAAAGCGGCGTCGATGCTGACTGCTTCTCTTTCTGTCTACAGTTCCAAGCGCAGAAAGTTCGTCGCTGATGGCGTTTTCTACGCCGAGCTGAACGAGTTCTTCCAGCGCGAGCTCGCTGAGGAGGGCTACTCCGGTGTCGAGGTCCGCGTTACCCCGACCGTCACCGACATCATCATCCGCGCCACCCACACCCAGGAGGTTCTCGGCGAGCAGGGCCGCCGCATCCGTGAGCTCACCTCGCTCATCCAGAAGCGCTTCAAGTTCCCCGAGAACTCTGTCTCCCTCTACGCCGCCAAGGTCCAGAACCGCGGTCTCTCCGCCGTCGCTCAGTGCGAGTCCCTCCGCTACAAGCTCCTCAACGGTCTTGCCGTCCGTCGTGCCTGCTATGGTGTCCTCCGCTTCATCATGGAGTCCGGCGCCAAGGGCTGCGAGGTCGTCGTTTCCGGCAAGCTCCGCGCTGCTCGCGCCAAGTCCATGAAGTTCACCGATGGCTTCATGATTCACTCCGGTCAGCCTGCTAAGGACTTCATCGACTCTGCCACCCGCCACGTTCTCCTCCGCCAGGGTGTCCTCGGTATCAAGGTCAAGATCATGCGCGGCTCTGACCCCGAGGGCAAGTCCGGCCCCCAGAAGTCTCTCCCTGACGCCGTCACCATCATCGAGCCCAAGGAGGAGCAGCCCGTTACCCAGCCCATCAGCCAGGACTACGGTGCCAAGGCCGCTCAGGTCCAGGCTGCCGCTGAGGCTGCCCGCCAGGAGGAGCAGACCGGTGAGGAGGAGGCCGCTGCCCCCGCCGCTGAGGAGTAGGATAACCTCAAGGTCGGGTCAGATGAGGTTTTGCCTCCCATCGAGGTGCCTGTGTCTTTCAACGAGCCTGAGGCCGCTCCTGTGGTGGAGTTTGATTTTTCCCAGGACGATCATGCCGGAGGCTGGTAAAGGACGCTGGGTTTGGGAGGGGTCTTTTTTCAATGTGCTTGCAAGCTCAAACAAACACTGGGTTGCGGAAATGGATGGGTTCACTTTGGCGTCAACTATGGTCATAGCACATTTGCATTAAGACTTGCGAAAAGGGGAAATGGCGGACGGATTGTTGCTCGGGATTATGATTGTTTTTGTAACTCCACGATCAAAGCAGCAATGTCGGGATATTCCTGACTTCGCCAGGGAAATAAGATACCTGAACAAGCCCTCCTTCCTTACCTCATTTTGCGATTGCCAATTGTGCCATGTCCTTCGTGTGATGATGGAGATGATATATGGAATATACGAACTGACTTAAGTGAGGCATGTGAAGAAGTAACTAGGTTTGTTGATATGATATCATGGCCTACGTCGGGTACAATGCAAGCAGGTAAACATCAGCCACTGTCCGCTCAGGGGCAACGCCCCACAAATGCCCCAACCGTTCAAGCCTTCCTATCTTCGAGGGCTTCACACCAAACATCTGACGAACACAGGAGGACTACGGATGCTTACATACACCAGGCGAACTCTATTTCTCACTCACTTCGACGTTGTTATCAAATCGACGGTAATCAAGACTTTGATTTTCTGGCTGACACATGCTCCAATTGTTTATAACCTGACAAAGAGATCGATACTTCGAAGCAAGTTAACCTGAGTCCTGTCCTGGCACCAGTCACGAGCTTAGAAAGAAAGCAAAAAGGAGATGGCTGAGAGAAAGAATACACAGCTTGGGGGTATAATAGTGCCTAGGGTAGGTAATCAGGACTCAAAAGGTTGGGACTTGGGAACATGTGGTGCCATGAAGGGCGGAGGATCTTGTAACGCACCCGTACTTAAAATCAATAAAAAACCACAGATACTTCACGATATAACTCACGGAGAAGAAGAAGAAGAAGAAGAAGAAGAAGAAGAGTCAGGACACGCACAAAACTTTTCTTGTTGTATTGGTTACTCGATCATCCATCCATCTTGTCCCGCGTACATAGATGATTACCTTCTGACTTCCCTCCTCCTCCTCCTCACTTCCCTATGTTGTCTATATCTCCGGCTCTTTGCTCTGATCTTCTGAATGATGTTGTGTGTATAAATCGACAACCAATTCGCTCCATGCGTAACAGGGTTTTGGGCACCTCGCTCGGGTTCTCCACTTATACGCCGCTCTTTATACCTCTTCGTTTGCCCCAAAGACTTTTATAGTATACACTCCAGTGAACCCTCAATTATTCCTTCAAAGAAGGAAGCGAGTCCTCCTTGGACCAGACCTCGAGACTGCGATATCAGATTAGGCAACTCCGGTCGAACTCGGTGGTGGACCCATACAACGATTCCTAACGTCTTTTCTCGCGTCGACATCGTGGTAGAGTGGTAACATGAACTTCCCGTCCGTTTTTGCTAAACCAGGCGCGCATCCTTGGCAGTAGTAGGTAGCGTAGGTAGATTGGTTTTGGTACATAAAATCTGGACTGCGCCTTGAGCCCATGCCTTGCCTGCCTGCCTGTCTGTTTGTAGACCGGGGCAACGAAACAAGAGAAATGCAACAACCGACATGCTCCCCTTTGTGTACCCATATAGCCTGGTCGGTCTATTGTGATAAAAAAAGAACAATATGCGCGTTAAAACAGGAGAGAGAAGAAAAGAATAAAGAAAAGTGGATAGAAAGACCTTTTCTCGGTTTGGAATCGGGGGTATCGTATTCATCTCTCTCCAGACTTCTTCCTGTTTTGCATCTCTATCGAATCGCCGACCGCGTGTTTCTTTCCGTTAGGGGCGAGACGTCCCCCCTGTGTTGTTGATGTCGTCGTTGTTGTGTTTCCGTTGGCTGGGCCTCCGTTGCTGTGTCTGAAGCTGCCGATCATGGGCGAGCGGGGGTCGTCATCCTCCTCGTCCGAATCCTCGGCAAGATCGGCCAGCCCTAGGGCCTCTTCCTCGTCGTAAGCCCTCATGAGACCGTCGCGATCGCGGTTGCTGCCTGTGCTCATGCGTCCCTGTGAGCGCCGTCTTTCCATACTCATGCGGGTTTGCAGACCTGAGATCATGTCGGTACCAGTGGCATCGCCGCGGCTCCGTCGTGCGAGATGCTTCGTGCCATCCGGGTCGCCACGGCTTAGGTTGAGTAGGTAGACTCCGGTAAAGGTGACCAGGAAACCGCAAAGTAGCGAGAGGGTGGCGACAGGCTCGGTGGTGTTGAAGCCCTTGAAAAGGATGAACGAGGCGCAAAGGGTAGCGGTGGTGAATGTGACGTAGTACAGAGGGTTGACACTACAGATATATATTAGCCGAGTCCACATGTATTCCCGAATTTTGAACCTCGAAAACCTACATATTGGTAGGGAACTGGCTGAGGGCCTTGTTGAAGTAGTTCATCTGGGTCAGAATGCAGACAGCGGTGATGATCATAAAGACATAGGTCGACGGATGGGTGAATTGGTTGTTGCCCGCGAAGGTCAACTTCAGCGCAATGCCAAAGGCCTTGACAGCCATGACCGAGATCGAACCAACGGTGGAGCAGATACTAAGATAGACGAGGGGGTTTCTCTTGCCGTAGACCGGGGCGACCCTGTAGATCATAAACCCGGCAAAGCCACATACCAAAGCCGAGTAAAGGAGAAACCCTGGTAAAGTCAGTTAGCCTAGATACTGTGAAGCGAATCCGATATCAGGAGCCAAGACATACCAGGCTGGATCGCATAGTTAAGAATCTGGTCGATCGTCTGGATATCCTCGTCAGGGGGAGCATGGAGGACAATGATGACAGCACCGATGAGGCAGATGGCGCTTCCCAACTTGCCCAATGTCCCGAGCTCTTCGTTGAGGAAGTACGACCCCAGTACAGCTCCTATTAGCACCGCCAGTGCACCTAGCGGGGTGACCAGAATGGCTGGAGCAAATGCGTATGCCGCAAAGTTGCAGATCTCGCCAGCAACCACTATACGGAAAAAAAGAATGTCAGCCCTTCTGGTATCTTTGGACAAAACCGCAATCTTTGGTTGTGGGTATTCCATACTGCATCCAATTCCCGCCCACCACATGGGGTTCTTGAGGTATACGTAGCCATCTCCTTCGAAGCCGTGTCTCTCTTCTGCTTGGTTCAATCCCTACAAAAACCTGGTGTTAGCACCAGCATATCCTCTCGCTATGCAGTTCGTAATCGCAGCCGAGGCAAGTGTAAGTGTGGCCGGAGCGGATGAAGCGCTGGGTACGGTACCTTCTTGGTGATCACGAAACTCGTGCCTGTGTGGTGGAGTGTGTTAGAGGCCACTGTTCCTGAACGTTGTCTGGGGGATATGCAAGCATACCAATTGCTAAACTCGACGTCATGGCTAGCGCCAGACCGATATACCTGTCCACATCTCCATCAGTATGAATGTTCTCCTCTCGACCGGAAACCGAGTCCCGGCTGTAATGGGGGCTGCTGCTTTGGCCTACTTTTCTTCCAACATCCACGACATCTTGAATCAAACGAGTGTAACGACAGCTAAAGATTGGCGCTGCACAGTAGTTCGTAAGGAAGCCGCGGTGGCTGTCGTTCTCTCCCAAGTTCGAATGGGGAGCAAAATCGGGACTCGCGCCGGGCGAGGTTTACGAAGAGAATGGAATTCCGAGGCTTAGTTGGTCGTCGTGAGGTTTGGATGCATCCGCTACGCGCCTGGAAGCAAACGGCCGACGATGGCAACGGATGGGGTCAATCGGTACGTGTAAAAGAGCGACGACGGCGAAAGTTGTCAAGCTGTGTGTGTGTCTGTTTTGCAGCCCTCCCTCAGGTCAGGTCAGGGTGGTTTCGCTCGTTCGGAATCGGTTGTGTAAGGCAAGGTGTCGTCGTGTGTCGAAAAGTCTTGGACGTTGGTGGTGCCGGTGGTGGTGCCTCCTCAGTGGTGCCCTGAGGCAAGGTTGCTGTTGGGGAATCTCCGGTTCTTCGAACGGTGTTTTAGCGCGCAGGGCAAGTGGGCGGGCGCTAGGTAAAGGTAGGTAGCGTATGATAAATTGTGCTAGGGAAATTCGTAGCCCTGTCCAGTGTCACGGCGGCGAGCCAGGTGGTTTCAATTCGAGGGCCTCTGCTTCTGTTGCTGGTGGCTTCTGATGAATCTCTTTGTGTGTCTGGGGGTTGTGGTCGCTGGTGTGGTCGCTGTCGATGGTGCGTCTGCGCTGTGGTGAGGCCAAGTGCAGTGTCTGGGTGTCGAGCCAGTGGTGGAGGGAGAAACCATGGAGCCAAAACGGTTTCAAGAGACGTGGATTCGGCACCCCTGTCGGAGATGTGGTCGAACCCCTGGATATAGTGTAAGTATGGCGACCTGGAGCCTGGTCACTCTGGCTGGGAGGGCGCCCGTTCCTGTTAGTCAGCCACTTAAAACCCCCATCTCAAAGGGCCCGAGCCGGGCCAGGACCACTTTGCTTTATAGTGTACATACCTCAAAGTACATACGTGCCTTGAGCTGTGAAATGTCTGAGTGCCCGATGCTGTCCGAGCACGTTTTTGAAGACAGATTACGTGTGCCGAAGAACGCGTGTGCAGTCAGGTAAAAGGTGTTTGGCGATGGGAGTATCATCAGACGAACACGATCAACCTCAGCCACTGCAGTCACTGGAGATTTCTCATGCCGCGCGCAACCTGCAATTCTTACGTTAAAAGACTTTGATATCATTCTTAGCCTCATCCGTGCTGCCCGTCCGGCGCCTTCCTTCATTTGTCCTCTAGTAGGTGGACCCCATTCTACTCGACTCAAGGGAAGTTTGTGTTGAGCTCGGGATCATTCCTTCCCTTGTTCCTCGGCACGGATCAGGGTGGGCTCGCTGCGAGCGTGTCTGACCTTCCATTGATCTTTCCAATTTTGGTTGTTGAGGGCCTGAAAGGATCACTGCCCCGCACTTTTATTTTAGTCTTGGAAGCTTCCTTCCCCTGTGCCTGGCATAGGTATAGGTAAAGTAAAGTCTGGTACTTGAGGCAAGGAAAGTGACCTCAACAAAACATGCTGATATGTACGAGATAGGGGCATTTTATCTCCGATGCTTCTAAGCCCTGTGGTATGGTACGTATTGAGATGATGTACTTTTCAAGTAAACGTTCCGTCCGCATACAGTACGAAAGAACAAAACCCAGATGACCTGAGCTTTATAAGCGGCCGAAGTTGAAACGTGACTCTGGAAGCGCCGGAACATGTGCATTCATCGAAACACACTCTTCCTCCGTCCTCCGTCCCGAGTCTCCATTATTATCCACTTCTCTCGAGGGCTGGTCAAACCCGCGCCGACGGGGTCCGACGCAGGCCGCGGGAAGCCTCCATCGATCACATCACTGTGCGTGTCACAGCACTTACCTGCAGTTGAACAAAAGAGCTAGCCGCCGCATACGCATACATAGTAGGTAACTGATCGCCATAACAGAAGCAATGGGTTCACACTAGTGTGTGGTTAACCCTAGATCCGTTACGGGGAGAAGCGATTTGATAAGATTCCGTCCCGTCCTCCTCCCGGTCTCCTGGAAAGGGGTTTCTCATCACTGATGTCAATATGCCAAGGAAGGGTAATTTTGTTTCTTCATATTGGTATTCAACCACGTCCATGTAGCAACCTGGTAAAGCGTGCAAAATGCATCTTTAGAAGAACATGTTGTGAGGGATCGCAGAATAAATTACAATTGAGGCCCGGCTGTGTGGCGAAGCAGAACATTACGAATGCTGTGGAGTTTCTCAGCTGGGCGTGTTTGAGGCTTCAACTTCCACCACAATGTGGCCAGATCGACAGTCTCAGCCTTGCATCAAAGTTCATCTAGCACTTTGGTTTAGATGACTCTCTGCCATTGGGATATCAGAAGACTCAACGTTCATACATATCCCCATCTAAACTGATATCTAACCCCCAACTATCCGATTTTCCTTACGTGGTCCGCCTTCGCTATCTCTACTCAACACCTATTTTGGTTTTGCAGAACCCGTATCCACCCTTCCCAAACCGAATGCGCCGCCACAAGCAGAAAAGCTCTACATACCTCGTAAAGAAACCCCGTCCCAACCATATGTTGCATAGTCTCGACTGCGATGACTACATGTTACCCGGATATACCCACCAAATTAAAACGCACCTCTGAAGCCTTAAGGGCTCCTAAAGATAGCCTAGCCATGTTCCGCCACCGTTCTACCAAACGCCAACAAAGAACTATAGTACAGGAGGATGTATACACCAGGAAATATGCTATATGGACCTCAGGGAAAGAAGTTCCAGATATGCAGTTTAAGATTGCAAAGATGACAAGCAATCCCTGAGGGTCCGCATGCGTTTGGGTATGTCCACCAGAATTGTGCTTCTTCGAGCAACATGTCCCCAAGGTCTTCCCTGGGGGGTTTCGTTTGTTGATGAGTGCTGTCTGCAGCCTGTTGTAGGGCTGCGTTATCGAGGTCGGTATTTCGAATCCTGGTGTTAGGTGTCGCTGATCGGGTGAAGGGTAACGAAGTAGGGGGAACCCGACTGGCCCCCGAGAATACGGCTGATCCCTTTCAACTTACCTTACCATCCTTGAAGCTTGGAGCTTGTCCCAGCGCACATTCAAATTCGGTTCTTCGAAAACGAACAACGAAGAAAATCAAGAGCAAATCACAAAAGACAAGGCCGAACTACAGCGGTCAGAGGGAAGGGGAAGGGGAAGGGGAAGGGGAAGGGGAAGGGGAAGGGGAAAAGTGGGTTGGGAAGCTTTAAAAAGGGGCATGGAGGTGTTGGGGTGAAGCTACATTTGAAGCCAGAGTTTTGCCGATCAAGTCCGACGACGCTTGACATCTATGGTTTTGATTAGCGAGGTGTTTTCCCGTGCAGATTAAGCGTTAAACTTACCGGCCTCTTCGGCTTCCTCATCCAGATCATCAGTCCGTCCTCTCTTTGCCGTAAAGGGCGGTGGGTCTCGAGAGGTTGTGGTCTGCTGTGTGGATTCATCGTTGTCCTCCTCTCCATCATCTCCCCATCCGATTTCGTCATCGTCATATTGAGCGTTGCTGAACTCCTGGACTTGACCTTCTGCTTCAAACGAGCCATCCTGTTCCTCGTGCTCGTCGTAGTCAATCTCGTCGCCGCTCATGGTATTGGTTGTGCTCGTGTGGTTGGCAGGTTCTTCGGCTGTGAACTCATGAGCACCTTCTTCGGTCTGGTCCTTGGAGTCGGTGGTGTTGATTGTGAGATGCGATGTCGCATGGGTGTACTCGATATTGATCGCGTTTTCTGCTTCAGTATAGTCGTCCACGTCAGGGCCGTCGTCAGTGTACTGTTCCTGCATGGCAGCAGAGTCCGGAATGCGCGAAGTACTAATATCGTTGTTTCCTTGATAGGGCATGTCAGCATCGTCGTAAGCAGAGAAAGTGACGCTTAAATCGGAGTCTTTATGTGAATGAAAACGACCGCCGCCGCCCCGGTGAGGTGCAGAAAAGTTGACCGGGCTGTTGGATTTCTTGGTGCAAGGTGAGTCGGAGCGGAAAGGGGATGGCGTTGCGAGACTGCGGTGCTGGTTTGGTCGCAGTTCAACTGCAAGCTGGCTTCCGCCGGATACGTTGTCCGAGGGCCTGCTATGCAGTGGCGGCATTGTCCCATCCGTTTGCTCGGATCTCATCTTTGCCCCGAAGACTAGGTCGGGGAACACGGACTTTCGTTTAAGACCAGGCATGGTATGGATTGGACCTTCATCGTCCGTGTAGTCGATGAGATCATCATCCTTGGCTTCGCCTGAGCGCGAAACGAGTATGTGGCTGTGTGTGCCGGGGTTGTGTGTGGTTGAGAAAAAGAAAGAAGGGGATTTACCAGTTCCATTGTCGTCAAGGCCGAGCACTGCGTTACCTTCGGTAGACCCCTCCATGATATCGAGGGAGAAATTGCCGTCATCCAACGTCTGTCTGAGAGTCAAGTCATCACCAAGCTCCTCCGCACCCGCTGCACGATCAGTTTCATGATTCTCTTGCTCCTCAGCCTCGGCCTCTTCATGATGCTCGAGGTACTCGTCCTCATCATAAGCCTCCTCCTCTTCTTCCTCGTCGATAGCCTCGGTATGATCCCCGTTTTCCGGCTGAGGTTCGTCCGTGGCAGACTTCATTTCAGGAGCATGCTCCAAATCACTGCCCGGCCCCTCCAGGCTGGGCTGAAGCTCTCCGTGATCACCATCCATCTCATGCTCGACATCAACGATGCCTGAAGGGCCATGAGAGGATTCACCGGCATCAACGTGACTTTCCCCCTTGATATCTGCAGATGGCTCTGCTTGGGCAGCTTGATCGATGTTGTCTTCTAGCGAGAATTGCTCAGTATCACGCTCATTCTCAGTGACATCCTCGGTGACCTGAGGCTCCGTGTGTTCCCCTGATGCTTCATCCTGGATGTCTCCAGCTGAGACGGTGACATCCCCAGTCTCGGCTACATTCCCGCTGACTTCGATGTCTTCAGTAACCTCGACATCCTCGGCAACTTCGACATTCTCAGTGAGCTCAAGGCCCTCTGGCTCTTCGTCATCTTCTTTCTCTTCTTGATCTTGCTGGCCTTCCTCGTCTTGATGCTCTTGGTCATCGAATTCATCATCTTGGACATCCTCTTGATCATCATCATTTTCGAGGCCTTCGTTGTCATTGTCATCATAGTCTTCAATGTCCTGATCGTCATCCAGATGTTCATCCTCCCCGGAGGCATCTGAGTAATCGGGAGAGTAATCAGCTCCACTCCAGATGCCTGCCTCCTCGAGCAAGTCCAAGAACCGGCCCTCGGGGTCCGGACGGACCAAAATATTGAGCGTTAGGGACGTCTCTGTAACGATTCCTTTAGCTAGAAGGACATTGTAGCAGTAAATGATCTGATGAAAGCTGCGCTGCAAAAAGTCCTTGCTGGACCTTTCGCCAAAGTTCAAATCAAGCGAGTCAATAACGATAACCAGTTCTTCTCCGGGTGTCAACTCTGAGGCAATGACAGAGCGGATAGATGCAAGTAGTTCCGACAATGGTGCGGTTGCGATCTCAGTATCGGTAAGGAAGTAGGTCTCAGGATCCATGTCCGAGTTCCCAAAGAGGGCATAACTGCCACCATCATACTGGACTGTGATATCGGTGATGCTGAATGCGGCATCATCAACAATGGCCTCGTCGTGGTCACTCTGGCTTTCCTCAACCTGGTGATCCTCGCTCACGGCCTCGCCCGCCTGTTCAGCTCCTGAGACAGCTGTATCCAGAGGATTGGCAGCTGCAAGACCATCGACGTCCAGGCCGACTTCGGTCTCGGCAGCTTGTTCAGTAGCCTCCTGATCAACAGGGTTCTTTGTCTCGGCCTCACGACCGGTCGGCTGTTCTTTCGCATCGTTGCCCATTGTGGGCTCAGCGAGATCGATCTGGACGTCCTGGGCTTCCTGTTCCGATTCATGTTGATCGGGATTCTCGTCATTTGTAGGCGGCGCTTTTGACGCTGTAATTTCTGTGGGCTCGTGTTCCGTAGTAGCCTCTTCTGCGACACCCTCGTCCTCTTCGTAACCTATCTCATCATTGTATGCCATGGAGACATCCTGAGCATCTTCCTCGGCGTCACCTGCCGCCTCTGCTTGCTCATCGTTCGTATTAGGTTGCGCCTCGAGGCCATCGACAGCGACTTCCACATCGGCTGTGACGGGTTGGGCGTCAAGATCGACCGTCTCGTACTCGTCTTCCTTGTCGTGTAGGTCGTCGAGTTCTAAGACAAGCTCGTCGGCTTGCATGCCGGCATCTAGCATCAAATCATCGTCAAAAACCGACTTCCCCGCCTCGACGCGGACGTCGAAGCTAACTTCTTCCATGATGATAGGCGGTTGGTGGGGTTGTCGCTGAGAATGGGTCGCCCTGCACTCGACAAAGAACGTCTCCCGACAAACAACGGCGCTTCTGGAGCGCAAAATGAACCGGTGAAGGGGTGTGATGCGACACGTAGACTGGGCGGGTTCCGACAACAGGATTTAACCGCTGTTAAGAGTTCTGGGGCGGATATTTTGGGCAAAAGTGCACATCGAATCGAGGTATGGAATGCTGAAATGCGGCAGATAATCGCGATGCCTCACGTTCACGGAGCGGCGGAGCTGGGAGGCGGGTGAAGTGCAACGGAATCGAGTGAGCTCTTGATGGCGAGGTGCGTCACGAAGGTAGCGTAGGTATTTGATGATCCGCAAATGAGACTCGCATCGACCGGGCAATGCTTTAAGCGACCGAGAGACGGGTTGCTTGACGGCGAATTGTTTCGAGGTTGGAGGTGGTTTGGATGGAATGGAAGTCGGAGGATTTCGACACACGGGCCGTTGTGCGTTGTCCAAGAGAGAGGTGCAAACAGTTGTTGCTTCTGCCGCAGTCTGTGAATGACGGTGAAATTAGCAGAATTGATCACAAGCAAGTGCCGCATGGAGTTTAGCGGGCCTTGTGGGTGCCTAATCTTGGTGTGCCCCCTGGATTTCCCTTGCCAGCTGGCAGCCCCTCGTCGGCCCCGCTGCCGCCGTGTTGCCCTGGCCTGAACCCGACTGACGCTGCAGTGAAGCTGCCGTCCAGGTATCGCTGCCCGCCGGGGTGCCTCCAGATGGTACCTTCAGTTCAATTGGACCTGACCGACAGCACGGCAACGGAAAGACCACATCAACCTTCCCGTCCACGTAAACTTTCAGGAGGTGAAGCTCACGACTTACCTCCAACATACCCCAAGGCTCCCCGCACCACGAACCGCCCTTCGAGTCAGTAGTCGTGGTTGTTTACTGCTGTCAAAATGGTAACTCATCCATCCCTGTCTCCTGGTGGGAAGAAGCGATTGACGGAACATGTCAGGTTGTCCTCGCTGCCTCCATCTGCACCCGCGGCGGCAAGGCCGTCTTAGCCCGCGCCTTCAACGATATCAAGCGCTCCCGCATCGAAGCTCTCCTCGCCTCGTTTCCCAAGGCCGCCGACTCGGGCACCCAGCACACCATTGTCGAGCAAGACAATGTCCGATTCGTCTACCAGCCCCTGGATGAGCTGTACATGGTCCTCATCACCAACAAGCAGTCCAACATCCTCCAGGACATCGACTCCCTCCATCTATTTGCCCAGGTTGTCACTAGCACCTGCAAGAGCCTCGACGAGCGCGAAATCCTCCGAAATGCCTACGAACTGCTCAGTGCCTTTGACGAGTTGGTGACCCTCGGTTACCGGGAGAACCTCACCATCAGCCAGATCAAGACCTTCCTCGAGATGGAAAGCCACGAGGAGCGCATCCAGGAAATCATTGCCCGGAACAAGGAGCTGGAGGCTACCGAAGAGCGCAAGAGGAAAGCCAAGCAGTTGGAGATGCAGCGCAAGGAGTCGGCCAGAACTGGTCGTTCCGCAGTACCCCGGACGCCGGTATATCCCACATACACCCCGCCTGTGCGACCTGCTGTTACCGAGTCCTATGATACCTATGAAGCCGAGAAGAACAAGGCCAAGTATGTTTTAGCCCCTCTTCCATGCTGGCTGGCATGCAAGCTAATAATTCTATAGGTTCAATGCGCCAAAGGGTAAGGGTATGCAGTTGGGCAAGAAGTCCAAGAATACGGATATTTTCGAGCGCGTGAAGGGGGATCTCGGACACGAGGCCGAGGAAGCGCCTCTTGTTCCGGTAGCCGCGCCGGCAGCCGCCGCAGAGCCTGCTGCTTCCAGAGTCTCTTCGACACTCGATCGGGATGCTATTCACGTCCTTATCAACGAGGCGATCAGTGCCAAGCTGTCGAGGGATGGTGCCCTCGAATCCCTCTCGGTCAGCGGTGACCTCCAGCTTCGCGTCTCCGACCCATCGCTTTCCAAGATCAAGCTCAACCTCAGCGCTACACCAACCCACGGCGCCCAATTCCGCACTCACCCGAACGTCGATAAGAATGTCTTCAACAGCTCCCAGGCTATCCAGTTGTCCCAACTGGCAAAGGGTTTCCCCATTAACAACTCTGTCGGAGTTCTAAGGTGGCGGGCCACTCCCAGGGTCGACGACACCAGCGCACTACCAATCAGCTTCACCGTCTGGGTCAACAAGGGCTCAGATGGTAACAGCACATTGACGGTCGAGTACGAGCTCACTGGCGGAGATACCCTCAAGGACGTTACTGTCGTCATCCCCTACTCGAGCGCAGAGCCTCAGGTGTCTAGTTTCGACGCTGTGTATGAGGTGTCTGGTGACAGTCTAGAGTGGTCGATAGGCACCGTAAGCGAGGAGAACGCCAGCGGAGCGTTTGAGTTTGAGGCGCAGACGGATGACGAGAACGAGTTCTTCCCGATGCAAGTACGATTCTCTAAGTCGTCGCCGTTTGTGGAGGTTGATGTAAGTTGTCCCCGCCTTATGTTAGGAAAACGGGTAAAGACGAACAACTGACACACTCTAGGTTCAATCTGTTGAGCTGGTGGATGAAGGTGAAGAGGTTTCGTTCTCCAAGGACATCAGATCGGTAGCCGAGAAGTTCCTCATCGAGTAGGTTTTTTGTCGTTGTTTTGAGCAAAGCCAGCATAGTATGCCGGTCAGGCGTCTCCATCATCATCTTCCGCACCAGAATTAGAGTAATGTATGGGAAGCAACCGAGTTGTCCAGCTCCCTTTATAATGAAAACTGTTATACATGGTCAGATCCAGTGGGTGCTCGAGTTGTCATTCTTTTCCTTCCGTTGACAAGGTCATACTGGTTTTCTGGAAGAGGGGTTCTTGACGCTCCCGGGATACTTCAAAGTAACACGTGAGCTACGGGCCCTACACAGTCCTAAGGGGCTAGATGCCCTCATGATTCAGCATCATATAGAGAGAGCTTATTTACGCAAAGAGCTATCCAACTCAATCATCGATGCTGTAAACATTATGGCAATCAATGTCAGTGTGTGTAGTTCGCTAGCTTGTAAGGTCACAGTACGAATGCCCAACTGCACAGTACTCCCATCGCTGTAGCAACTACTCTATCTGCACTGTGTTTCCAATCAACAGGCAGGACGAGACCACAATCGCAGAACAACAGCAGCAGCAACAACAACAACATTACGCCGAAGGCAAGTGAAGCTGTCGCAAACCAAAACTGAAATCCCCCAAACATACAAACCGACTTGCCAAGTTATGGACTTGCGCGTGTCACTGCAATCAAAATCTTGCGTCCCGGAGCTGAAGGCTGGAACCAGTTAGCCGCCGCTTTCCACATCCAAATACCATCAGCCAACTGAAAGTCCCAACCGATCCTACACAATGTCCCTAAATGGGCAGCTTCAGCTATTCAGTTCAAGCATCTTGAGTGTGCCAGTCTCAGGCAAGCAAATTGCATGCAATCCCGTGATTGACCTGACAGCCACGGTCGGCGACGGTAACGTAATCTATGTCTGGCGTGGCCGCAATCAGTTGGTCTCGAAGCATACAGAGCGAAACCAAAAGGTTGACGCGATCAAGTGGAAAGAGGATGGTGAGTGAACATTCCCTGATGACTTTGAGGAAGCCAATGTCTCACAAAATTCCACAGGCCAATTCTTAGCTGCCGGCTGGAGTGACGGCGTGGTGAGGTTGATCGGCTTGGAAAGCAACAAAGCCGTGCATCACATCCGCGTGGTAGGCCATGATGGAAAGCCTTCCAGAATCGAGTTTATCGCCTGGGCCAGAAACGAAGCTGGCAGGCAGTTGCGCGCCAGGAAGCATGATGACCTCCCCGATTTGCCGTGGCGGGATCTCATGCCCGATGAGAAGAAGCATGTTCTGGACCTCCCTCATGAGTTGACTTTCCTGGAGGTTGAGACCGCTCTCCCCAAGGTCAGTCCTCTTCCTTTGTCGGGAGGCACCGGGTAAGTAAACAGGATCCATGAGCTTGCCGTGCAGGGAGACAAACCTGGAAATGATGGTGTAACTGACATAGTTGTAGGGACGATATGTTTGTTTTCTCCACCGCGGCATCACTCGAGTTCGTGTTCCGCCCTTATCAGCCCGAGGACTCCGATAATGTACATGTCATGATCGCCGGCACAGCCGACGGAGGCATTCATCTCAGCATCTACGACTCATTTGTCATTGGAACCTTTCAGCATGTACCGCATACGGCCAGAGGACCTGTCTCAACCAAGGGTGCTTTCCAGCTTTGCGGTCACAGTTCCCACCCCAAAGTTTCTACTCATGCACTCCTACTAAGACCCAAGGAGGGCAGTCCGACATCCCTTTATCTTGTTCCGATGGACCTCACTTTTGTTCACAAATCGCCTATCAACCTGTCCTTGTTGGCGTCGAATACGACAACACTCCAGAATCTTCTTCGATATCTGAAGCAGGCACAGTCACACGTGGTTAGCGAGTGGAAATCGACGAGAGAGCTTCCTGGGCGTTTTCTTCGCGGTGTCCAAGAAGATCTGGAGAGGAGTCCCAAGGGGCCGATGACCATTGTCCAGGCACTGTATCACACAGTTGCAACAGGACATGTGTTTCCTCCGGTGAAGGAGTGGCTCGTCGATAGTCTAGCCGAGAGAGTAAGTCTAGAAGCGAGATGTGAAGAGTGCCATTAAGACTAACAAGTATTTAGGGACACAAGCGTTGGGATAAAGCAGTCGTAAGCGGCCTGCAAAATCTCAGAAGCCTCGTCCATGAGAACTTCTTGCCTGCGCTTGAGAGGTGCGGCATCGTGCTCAGCCGGCTCCTAGGCCTCGCTCGTTTCCACGGCTCGCGCGAGAACATCGGCTTTACCGCCGCGCAGATCGAGAAGCTTCTGGACATGGTCGCGGCGCTGACCTTGGTCTCGTACAAGATCCTACTGGCGGTCATGGACGAGCTGGATCACTTCACTTGCTTTTCATCTTGGCTCCGGATGGAAATCGACAAGCTCGCTTCGTCATCGGCAGCTGCTGAGGAGCTGACCGAAAAGGAGGCTACTATGGACAATGCCAAGGTCTTGACGTATATCCAACGGTACCTGATGGGTAGTCCCTTGGCTGTCTATCTGGGTGATATCACCGCGGAAGAGCGTGAGGAGGACTGGAAAGTTGCTGAGGAGAGCGATGGCACATCTCTGCTTGAAATGGTTGATCAGCAGTTGAAGTATCAGGAGCGTGATAAGCCTTATTACAAGGCGTTACCTAAAATCGACCAGTTGGTGGATCATCTCACCGGCAAATCAGCTATCGTATTCAAGGACATCGCGGAGGCAGAGAAGCGAAGTGTGCGCTTCAACGAGGTCGTGGAGCTATCTACGGGCGAGAAGATCTGGAGGCATGATATTCACCTATGTTCTCGGTCTAAAGCGGTAAGGCATTTCGTACGGTTCACTTTTTCCTGGGCCTTGACTGCTAACGCGAATATTCAGGCTGAGTCAGGCATCACGACATTCGTTGCTACAGTACCGGAAGGCGATAAAAACAAGAGTATGTCCTCCTTTTGTTGACATCGAGGTACATAGACTAATACCGAGTGTAGTCTTCATTGTCCAAACCGCTATCCCAATCGCCAACGGCATTAGTGGCACTACCTCTAGCAGTGCCTGTGGCCTGGTCCTTCCCAACGGGGCTACCGTAGTTGATATCAAGTTTTTGGACGACGAGTCTCTGCTCGTGCTAAGCCAACTTAAAGGTCAGTCCCTTTGGGATTATGAAACGAAGACAAGACCAGGCCAGACAAGATGATGCTAACTTCCATACCAGACGAGCAAAGCCCTGCACTGGTGAGGATCGGGTATCAGTCACCCAACCTAACCTACTCAGCATACAAAGAAGGAGAGAGGCCCCAGACAATCGACATCGGAGGTCCAGAAGTCCCGTATGTTCCATTTTTCTTCAACGCGGTTGGATTTGTGCCCATCCAGATGGAAGTCCAACAAGCGAGCAAGACCAGGGGCGAGCTTCCTGCTAGGGTCTGTTTGCTAGGACGCGACAGAACGATTTACATGACATATGCCCTTCCCGACCATTTTGAGGCAGCTTCCGGGACTCCAAGATCGCCGACGGCGAGGAAGTCATGGCAGCAACAAGGAGAGGAGGAAGATGTGGTGATGGAGAACAGCCAGTAGAACACAGGGCGGAAGGTCGGAAAATGCAGTAATACGATTGGGGCTTGGTGATAGCGGGAAGCGGGACCCTCAATTACTCTGGGGATTGCACTCATGAGTCCGTTCGTGATGTATGATTAGGAGGAGGCAGGTTACAAATGAGGAACTTCATTGTGTGAATGGGAGACATGGATAAGGTATTGCTCGGTTAACAAACCGCGTCTGTCTACTTACGAACAAAGATGCAGAAGTTTCTCACTTGATCGTTCCGGTAATGCAGTCAGTGCCAATTTCAAAAGTCTCAAAGTACTTATTTTCACTTCCATTCCTCGCGAAGAACATTCAGTGTCTCGGTTGTTGTCTTGTGTCTGACTTCGACCACGCACCTATCTTAAGCTGTTAACGACGAGCGGAGCCAGAACATTTGAATGGTGAGAAGTGGAATGATTCCGTTAGCGTGAGCTGCCCGCCAGGGCGTGCCTTGTCCACTGAATAGCGGAATTCCAGGGGCTCTGCAGGCCAAGCCACGGGGCTAAATGGGGTTCCTTCGGTTGTTAGAGTGCTGGCCCCGAAAGCCCAGCCCAGGTCGGCGGATACGCGGAATCCTTGGCAGGGAGGCAGGCAGCTTCGATCCAGGGGTTCCCGTCAGCAGGTTCCAGTTGCAGTCGGGCGACCAGTCCGGCCCAAGTCTCACTCTCGCCAATGCCCACTGCCGAGTTCGCAGTCGATCATGCCCCGGCCTGAAACGGCTGGCCAGTGACCAGGCACTCTCGAATCTCCAACGTCATTGCGTTTGCAGCGGTCCGGGCCACGGTAGCGCCCGACCTGGAAGTGGAAGTCTCCACGGCAGCACCGTGTGCTATTGCTGAGGAGGAGCTGACGAGGAGGTACCTTTTCTGTGCGTGCGCGCCGCTTTCCCACTTCCCGCCTTGTCTCCTTTTACATTGACGTCCATCCCGTCACCACACCAACTTTCTCCAACAACTCCACCACGACCAACTGCACCACCCTTTGCGCCAACTGCAACGACAGTCTTTTAGCACACCTAATCGATAATGAAAGAAACCGAATAGATCACGAGATACCGAAAGGGATTTTACGGATGGTGCTACCCAGAGGGTTTTGTGATACGCCACCATCATTGTTGCTGTGAAAGCTGCACCACCCGGTTAGACCGGTCCAGCTGCCAAAAGGGTTCTCGCACCTCGATCTCGATTTTGGGACCCGCCTCCCCGAGCCTTTGTGCTGCCTTATCTACCCTAATACAAGGTGCCGAGGGGACAGACGTGACGAGATCGACGGAACTGTGGACAGCAGCCGCCGATTATACCCTTCGAGTTCCCCAGAATACCACAAATCATGTCCGATACCCCAGCATTCCCCGTCCTGCCGCCGGCCGCCGCGGCTCCGGGCAAGCCGCAATCGACGCAGCCGGCATCTGGTTCTACCCAGGCCCCTTCGTCTACAACGCAGTCGCAACTACCCCTTACCAAGAAGCTACGCCCTGGCGTTCCCAACCCTGTGGGCCTCAACGAAGCCGCTCTCGATTCTCCGACATTCCGAGCCTCTACCGTCCACTTCTCCGAAAACCTCGACGTAATCGAGCGATGGCTCGACAACTACATCCGCAGCACATCAAAGGTGGTCCACGACCTGCTCGCGCTCGAGGACAGCATCCACGCCTACCTCCAAAAAATTGCGCCGCCACCCGTTAACGCAACCGCCCAAGCCGATGCCATCATCGACACCGACTATACCTTCCTAGCCCTCCGGCGAGCCGGCGATGGCGCCCGTGACTGGTGGACCGGGGTGATGGCCACGGTGCGGCGACTCGAGCCCCTCAGCGTCGAGCCCATCCGCCACTTCGTCAACGGTGAGCTTCGCACATTCAAGGAGGCACGGCGAGCATTGGAGGCTGCCCAGAAGACGTTTGATACAACACTCGCCCGCTATGTGAGCCAGAACAAGACCAAGGAGCCGAGTGCCCTGCGCGAGGACGCCTTTGCTGTGTTCGAGACGCGCAAGGCGTACCTCAAGGCTAGCATGGACTTCTGCCAATCGGCGCCCCAGCTGCGCTTTGCACTCGACAAATTGCTCGTTCGGGTTTGCGCGGATATGTATAGGGAGATGCGGCGCTCGCGGGGCGACGCACCCCTGGGCGCGGCGACTGCGGCAGAGGAGTTGGAGAGGATACGCGGCTGGTCTAAAGAGATGGAGTCGTATGAGCCCTTGTTTAAGCGAGAGCTGCAGGCGGCAAGGAAAGAGGTTGGAGAGGCGACACTGGCGGTTTATAAGCCTTCGAGGGAGATCGAGGACTACAGTGTGTCCACGGTGCCATACCTGGGGTCTAGAGGACCGATGAACATGCAGCAGAAGGATGAGACGAGTGTGATTGCAGAGAAGCAGGGGTGGCTCTTCCTACGAGTTGTGTCAGGCAAGCCGGCGAGGACAACTTGGGTGCGCCGGTGGTACTACTGCCGTAATTTCCAGTTTGGCTGGCTTATAAATGGGCCCCAGGGTGTGCTGCAAGGAGACGAGATCGGTGTGCTGCTTTGCAGTGCTAAGCCGGCTGTTCAGGAGGAACGTCGCTTCTGCTTTGAGGTCAAGACCAAGACGCAGACGCTTTTGCTACAGGCCGAAACCCAGACGCAGTTGATGGAGTGGCTGGAGGTTTTCGAAGTCGCAAAGAAGAGAGCGTTTGAGGCGACAATGGGCCGAGAGGCGAACGCCCTCAGCGGTGGCGTTGATCCCGCCTTTTCCATTAACCCGTCCACGATCCCCGAGTTCTCGGCCAAATCCCTAGACAGCGTCGAGGGTGATGGGCCGGGCCCTGGCCTTGAGCGGACGGCAACACTCGCTGTCCCTGGTGCTGACGCTGCGGCGCGCGCCAGCTTTGATGCCGCCGCCAACCCTCCTCGGCGCTCAATAACGACAACATTGGGCCGGGAGGAGGGCGAGAGCGGCCGGGAGCATGCCGCTCGGCTCATGCAGAGGCTCGATCTACACAGGAAGGCTATGCTTGCCAACTCCGATACGCAAGCTCAGCCTTCTGGAGGTGTTGCAAACTTGATAACAGCAAGTCATGGTCTTATAGGCAATAGCCCTATCTCACCCATGGCGCCCCAGACTCCTGCTGTGCGGGTACCGATTCCCTCCCTCGGCGGTCCTTTTGATCATGCCCCTACGAGCCTTGCGCCTGCAACGTTATCTAAACCTCCGCTCCCAACGAATCTCAGCAGGGCCGCTGTTATGGCCAGCGCCACTGCAGATATCAATCGCGGTCTGCCGAGTGCGGTTCTCGCCAACTACTGGGGTAGCAATCCCTGGGCATCCTCCTTTACGCCTTTGCCTGAAACTGTTCGGACACCAAAGGTCGATTTGGACGATCCCCTTGTGGGCATCGTCCAGCAGAAAGCTCCCGGCGCCATGGACGAGAAGGCCTCCGTTGCCAGCCTGCACAAGAAGACTCTTAGCGTGGATGCGGCGTCTGATGCCCACGGAAAGATACAGGAGAAGCAGGGCCAACTCGTCGATTCCCTCCCGGCCAATTATCCTCCCGAGTTGAGAGCTCAGTATGCGCAGTTCCGGTTAGTCTTCCCAACTGTTGCTCCGGAGGAGAAGCCAGTCTTGGTGTTCAATGCTGCCTGGTCAAACTCGTCTGGTGAAGGCAAGGAAGGAAGAGGCATGGCTGCTAATGGGCGCATCTTTGTGACGCCCGATAACATGTACTTCTTTGGTCACCAACTGGGTCTCGTCGTTGCCTACGCCATCAGTCTCGACAGCATTACAGAGGTCACGGCGGCTCCTGGAAAGGATTGCGATTACATCTTCCTGCATCTGAACCAGGATGCCAGCGATCTCAACATCTCTCGTATCACTATGAACATCTTCTTGGAGGACTTTACGCTTCTGCATGCTCGACTTAATCTCTTGGTCGATGATCTCCAGGCCGCTGAGCCAATGAGCCTAGGGGAGATTATCACCGCGCTGGTTAACCTCGAAGGGGAGAGTTTTGACAAGAGAAGCCCCAGTGCGGAAAGTTGGGAGGAAGTTGCGTCCAACACGCCCATGGATGATGGAACACTCCATGGTCGGCCGGTTCAACGCCGAATCGGGGACTTGAGTGGCCGGTTCATCAGAGGAGCACGCGGTCTGAAGAAAGCCCCAATGCACAAGTTCCAGCTGCCAGCGCACCCTGTATACTACGAACCGGAGGACATGGGCAAGCCAGTAGCAGAACGGAATTTCGAGATTAGCGCCAAGGCCTGTTTCCATGTTCTGTTCGGTGACAAGAGCTTCATCTTCCCCAAGCTCTACTTTGAGCGTCGGGCCAAGGAGATCGCCCAGGGGCCTTGGGAGCTGAAGGGCCACGGTGGCAAGATGGCGCGCCAGTTCAAGTTCAATGTCGATAAGGCCGACATGCTTGGGCGCAAAAAGGACGGAAACGTCGTCGACACTCAGACTATCGATATCTTCAATGATCACATCACCTACGTCGTCACCCACGTCAAGACCCCCTGGCACTTACCCCATTCCCACGCCTTCAAGCTCATCACCAAGGTCGTCATCACCCACGTCGCCAAGTCCAAGTGCAAGCTCGCCATCTACACAAAGGCTGACTGGTCCAAGGCCCCCGCCATCGCCAAGAACATGGTCGAGCGGCAGGCTCTCGACGACGCCGCCAACGACGCCGAGGAGCTCGCAGAGGTCGCGACCGACCAGGTCCGCCGACTCGGCCCGCACAGCCGCACCAAGCGCGCCATCCAAGTGTACGGCAACATTGGCCAACAGACGCAGGTCGTGGTTTTCTCGCCCAACGCGGGCCTCGACGGGTCCGGCGCCGCGTCGGGATCCAAGAAGGGCCAGCCCATCCGCGTGAGGTCGTTGACGGCCATGATTCTCGAGACGGGCCGGTCGCTGCTGGAGAGCGCCATCACGTCGGTCATGATGTGGGCGTTTGCCGTGGTCAAGAAGGTGTTCAAGATCATCACCGCGCACCGGGTCTTGCTGGTTTTGTTACTGGCCAGCGCGGCGTATAACCTGGTGGTGGTCAGCCAGTCTGGCGCGGCGTGGTGGGCGGAGCGGAAGGCGGCGTGGTATATGGAGCGGATCGGGGTCGGACCGAACACGGTCACGAGCAAGGCCATCTTTTTGGCCGATCTGGAGGAGGCGGCGAAGGGGAGCGCGGTGGGGGTGGAGAGGCCTGTTGGGAGTCAATGGTACGTTTACTTCTCACCTCTTTTTTGTGGCCAAACCTTCGTCAGCAAAACGAAGAAGATACTAATTCGCATCACAAAATAGCTACGAAACCTTCCAATCAATAGTCAACTCCACCGATCTCGACGCGCCCTACAACGACGCCGGCGCCGGCTTCGCCTCGGCAACAGGCAAGGCCACCGCCCGCCGTCTTCGCCGCACGCGCCAGCGCCTCGGCACCTACCGCCACGATCTCCTCGTCGCCATGCGCGTCGTCAACGGCATCGAGAGAGAAATGATCCAATCCGAGTGGGAGAATTGGCTCGCCGATGAGAACCTCAGGTGCGAGCAGGTGAGCAATATGTTGCTTACCGGTAATAATGGCAGTGGCGTTCTTGATCAAAAGGTTGTTTATGATGATGCCTTGCACCAGCAAAAGCAGAGTGTTTTGAGCTCTGATACTACCTCTATAGGTACTAAGGACACTAATGGAGGAGGCAATGGAGAGGCTACTACCCCCAGCGATGGCGAGCAACAACAAATGACCAGGCGAGACGCGCTGAAGAAGTGGTATGCTGAATACTGCGGCGCTTGTGAGGCCGATCAGAGGGCCTTGTGGGAGGGGAAGAAGATGAGGCAGGTGGAGATGTCGCCTTTTATTGGTTGATTGGTTAATATTGTTATTTATACCGGAGAGGGGATTCTGGGGCGAAGAAGATAGGAAAGCATCAAGGAGCGTACGTTTAATATGAGAACCAGGACATACACAAGTGGATAGATCAGTTGGTTGGTCTGGATACTGTATGTATTCTCTTGTATCCTAGCCATCAATGCAAAAAGGGGGCTTTGATATCAGTATTGATGGCGGAGGATTGATAGTGTTCGAGCATCGATGCGTTACCATTACCTCAGCTACTTAAGGCCCGTCAAGACATGATGTATATAGCCTACAATGATATATGTATCTCGCTTACAGTCCTTTTTTTTGTTAAAAAAAATTTTTATTCCATAACGGCACGTATCATTAGCGATGTCAGATGTCTAAAACGTCTGTTCACCGCCTGCCGATCTATTGTGACGGGAGGCGGGAAGATACCACTATAGACACAGAAAGTAAACAAACCCCCTTTATTGAACCAGGTATCGCGAACACCGCCTTGGCCACATTTCCACACTTCACTCCCCCGTAACATCCTGTGCAAGCCACACAAATATTCCATCTGCATGAATTAAATCATCTGCCGTTCTTTTCTTCTATAGTCTTGAACTGATGGCAATTGGAGTAAATGCGACTCATTCCAGCCCGTCACTACCAGCCAAAGAAGGAAAGTGCTACACCGGTAGAAAGGATAAGCCGCAAAGAAACAGAAAGAATTGGAAAGAACACATAAAAGCCCATAAATTCATCCCTGTCGTTCTTTCTCGTTTTTCGTTTCTCATGTCTCATTTCTCTTTGATTTTCTGTAACTCGTTCTCATGACCTCGTATCTCATTCATTCCTCGTCTCTTCATCTCTTCATTCATTATGCATGCAGCCCGGTTTTCCAATCTTTGGGCCCTCGCTCCCTCGCCTCTTTGCGCATTTGATGCTGCCCACCAACTCCCGCCACCCATCCCAGACACATGCGAACTAAAATGATATGCAATCTATATGATGATGATGTCAAACGAAAATCATGACGGAACAAAAACAAGAGAATTTGGGGGGGGGGGGGGGGGGGGACAAAAAAAAAAAAAAATTGAATTTCAAACTCCGCCACATGCTCGCTCATGCACCCACATGGATACAAAACACACTTTGCTCTTCAAGCCTCACCCACCCAATCTCTTACTGCGTCCCGTCGCCTGTCTCTCTATCCCTAGTCCTTGGTAGGTGACTTGGTAGTAGCCCAGCTCCCACGGGCGATCACCACATCTGCCTTGGACATAGCCGACAGGCTGCTGCTTCTGTCCTTCTTTCCCGCCGCTACCGCTTCAGCAGCGGTGGTGTTGGTCGTATAGCTTCCGTTGGCGATGACCACGCCGCTTGTTGATTCCCTTCTGTGTCCCAGTTTGGGAGGTACCGCTAGTGCTGCTGCCGATGTCGCTGTCGATTGCGTGTTGACTATTTGCCCTTTCTGCGTCTCCGTTCTCTGTCCACTGGCATCATCCTTACTGTTGTTGTCCTTGTTCTCGGTGTCCTTCGCCCCCTGGTCGCTCTTTTCCTTTCCCTTACCGCGCGGTCCATCCCTATTCTTGCTTTCACCGTTCTTACCACCTCCATCACCACTCTCTTTCACCTCCCCACCTCTCCTCTCACCCTCTGCTGCGGCCCCACCCACGGATAGCCCCCCTCCTCCTTTTCCCCTTCCGCCACTACCATCACCCTCCTCCCCGACAAACACCGCCCCCCGTTCAGGAACCCAAACCTTCACTCCCAAGGTATACTTCCCAAAGAGCTTTTTATCCAGATGTGCCACCGCCAACTCCGCGTCCTCGATGGTCTTGAACCGTACGTATGCAGTGTGTCCGTGCGGTGCCGTTTCCTTCCTATCCGAAATCTGAATGCCCTGTATCTGGGCGGCGACAACTTCGGAGACGTGCTTAGAGACAAGGAGACGAATTTTATCGGGTGTGAGATCTTTTTTGGAGAGACCGGTTATGAGGATCGTGTGTGGTTGTTGCTCTTGATGTTGAGACTGCAATGGGTGGGGTCCAGGTAAGGTGATGGGGAACGAAAAAGGAGGGTTGCGAGTGTTGGGAGGGGGCGAGGGAACGGTCAGCGCTGTGTTGACGGTGTTCACGGTATTGGGTGTGCCAATGTTGGTGATGATGGTGGTAGGCGGTGTGCTGGGGCTGGGCATGGAGGCGAGACTATTAGCGATGCTGTTATTGCGCTGGACCTGGACGGGAATAGGAGGCGTGACAGCTGCGGCGATGGTTCCCTCGTAGTTGTTGTACCCTTCTGGATAGATAGGGGGGCTATGATACACTGGAGCAGCTACGTAAGACTGAGTATAAGCCTCTTGACCGTGATCATGGGTAGCGTATCCTGAATTGAAGCCTTGGTGAGCGTTGTGGGGCTGTCCAATCGAAGCATAGGGGTTCCACGCCGGATCGACGCTGTAGGGACTGGTCATTAACGGGGCCTCAGGATATGGCGCCACAACATGGCCTCCATACGGCTGCGCGGCCCCATAAACCGCCGGAGACCCGGAGATGGCCATGTTCGCAAAGGCCGGTATCATACCACCGGCCCCACCACCTTGACTGAAGCCATATCCATAAGCTAGAGCAGGGTCTGTCTCTAGGGACGCAGTAGGCCGAACGGTCAGAGGTACGGCGATGGTGGGCTTGACCATGACCCTTCCGCCCTTGTTCCTCCCATCAGCAAAAAGGGCACGGCCGTTAAGAGTACTGCCGTTTAAGAAAGCTGACTATGCTATCAGTAAACAGGGACCAGGGTAGTTAAAGATGAAGATATATCACTTACTGAACGCTTTGTCAAAGTTATCCCTCTCTCGGATGCGAACACAGCCACCGAGAGGAGCATAAACCTCGATTTTATCGGCTTCGACACCACATCCCCTCCTTACGTGGTCCTTTAACTGTTGCCACGTCGTTGTGTGGGGAAGCTGCATAAAGAGGATTGTTAGTGTCAATGTAACGGTATTGGTAAGGAGAGAGCTAGGCTACGAACACCAGAGATGGGAATGTAGTAAATTCCCGTCAGCTCACCATCCTCGACGAACACAGTGTCCGCCGTCCTGATAGAGTCCTTGGCATTCTTTGAGCTCCTTGAGCCAGGCATTTTGGCCCCGGGGGGCAGTTTTGGCGTGGTTTGGGTGACTTCGTCTAAGAAGAGAGTGAAGGCGGAGACCTCAATATCAAGAACTGCTGCTTGCAGTCGAAACCGAGCCTGGTTGCTGATAGTCCTGGATTCTTTCCGGTAGAAAGATTGGTTAACCTTAAGAAGATGAGGCTGTGAATGGATGAACAAATAGACAGTGGGAATAGAGAGGATCCTAACTGACGGAGGATCTGGGCATTCTTGAGTATTTGCCTCGGAATCACCTTGATGAGCGAGAGTTATGGCGAGTCCAGATCTCAGTGGAGCTTTGGATATACCTTCAACTATTGCCAGTTGCGTCGTTCTAGATTCAGGATTATCCTGGTGTAAAGTGTCGATGCCGGGCTGTCAGGAAGTTTCTGGCTCAGTTTCAACGAATTGTGGCTCCGACTAAAGACCGACGTTTTGACAACTCTCCTACCCCTGAGACTGCGTGTCATCCTCAAGTTCGTAATCGACGCCGGTCAGCTATTTAAATCCGAAAGCTGTACACATCTCGGGGGTCCAACCGCATGCAACGGAAGGTTGTCGTCGCCTGGTCCTTGAGGCTCGGCGGTCTTCCGGCGTCAATGTAGGTTTCCTCTGAAGAGGATCACTAAGGGCAATACATCCTGCTCAACCTCTATCCGGGAGGTGTTGACTTGGCTTCCGAACCGTGTGTTGAACTGATCACATCTGATAAAATGATGCACAAAACCATGACCACTTGCGGATGGGAAAGGGGATTCCTCTTGGCTACTCTACGTCATCCTCATAGCAATGCTACTCCGTGTCCTCCTTGGAATAAGACATGTTCGACAGCAAATGTGTTTTGGAATCGGCGTCGACGCCCACAATGTTCCCTTAACTAAAAGCAATGTGTGCGGCCCCGACAGGCCAGCAATAGTATCCGTGTTCGCCGCGATAGTCTCAAGGATGCAGAACTGGAGACGCAAACACACGTTACGGGAGTGCGTAATGCAGCACCTATAGAAGCTCGTGAGTTGTGCGGCTGTAGGTAACCCACACACCTCCCGTGGTCGCCGTTTCGTAACTGTATGATGCCAGCTTGTCAACTACCCGAGGGGCACTAAAAACGGGTAAGGACCCACTGAGCTACGTACAGCTGCGGCTCAAGAGATGGAACCTGTCGAGCTGCTGTCTCAGTGTCAAGCGAGGCAGGTTATAACGGCGATCCATGGTTGGCGACGCTCTAAGTCGTGTGTAAGACAAGGTGAATGCAAGCAAGGGTCCGTCTGTCTGCCAGCCTATGTTTATAAACGTGAGGGAGTCTAACTGGCATCCGCTGGTTGGACTTTCATCTGTAAGAGGAATTCGATCGAAGCCCAGAAAAGACACAGCGGCAAGATCCGGGTCGCCAGCAGCTGCAAATGAAGGTGATTTCTGGGTTATGAAGTAACTCGAACGGGCTCAAAGGCCGGACGGTCATCCTTTTGGGACAATTTATTCCGAGTACGAACCACGATGTTTGTTTTCATTTCCGGACCTCGTCAGTTAGCTAGCTGCACGAGTCATTCGAATCTGGTTCTGGGCAAACATTGAAACATGTGAGCTGGCAAGCAGGATGAGCGCGTGAAGGTAAGGTTTCTGGGAACAGAAGTCGCTCGAGTCGATTTACCATCCTCCCACCATCTGTGATTAAAGCGCGGGGGTCATTCGCTGCGGCAGTTCATTGTGGGTCCCCGTTAAAACGCCACTGATGTTGGGCCCAAAGCCTAATTTGTCCAAGCGGTGCGTCTTGGATCCTGTCACTGTGACTTGACAGCATAGTACCGAGGGTTGACAGGCCCATGAACAACGTCGGCGGCTGGTCCGTCGTGCTCCCAAGTGGCCAGTAACGAGAACGGGAACATCGGCCAAACTCCCGGGTCGGATATCCTGGAAATAACTAGGACATCTCCTGTAGGTAGTGCTCAAGCGCCAAGGCACATGCGGGCAGGTACGGGAGATCGTTGTATAAGACCATTTGCACAAATCGCCTATCGCTTGTAGCCATATGTGTCCTCCATTACAATGTCACCGTCATCCCCAGTCTGTAAAGCATCTGCTTCGTCTGCTTCGTCTGCTGTTGCTGGAACGAGCTCAAGGGGTGATTCAGCGCGGCTCGGGCCGTCGCCGCCTTGTGGGTTGCGTGGATTGATCCACGGCAGAGAGTCTCTGTCCGAATCGGCGAGAGATGCCAACACGTAGTTTTGGGTATCCGAGTAGAAAATAGACAGGGGAGTTGATGCGTCCAGACCGAGCCACGAGGCATGCCACTTACCAACTGCTTTAAATCCGGACAGTTGTTGGCTAAAGTCGACCGATTGAGGCCCTTCGGACAGAGGATCCCAGACAAACACGACGCTATTATAGTGGTCTCCTTCACATCTTATGAGCAAAGTCTCGCGAACGTTGGGATGCCACGACAGGGTGCTGACGCTGCCGTGAAAAAGGAGAACTGCACGGAGTACTGCAGCTTGTACGTCCCAAATCCAGACGGTCGAAGGGAAATCTTCGATCCTGGTTGCTATGAGATTCGACGACAGGTCGAAGGCAATGGTAGCACAACCTGACAGCTGTTCAGCAGCCTCATGGGGCATCGGAGGCGGAGAGACAGCTTGAGAGGCTCGGATAAAGGTATGCATGATGGGACCGTGAGAGATTCCGATTCGTTCTTGCCAGATCTGTTGCGTTCCATCAGCTGGTCTGACTCGCAGGAGCCAGGACCCGTGTTATATTCTTACCTGTAGCGTGCCCTTGGGGACAAGATTGTTCGGATGTCGGAGCCGCAGCACTTCCACGGTGGATGCTATATCGACGATGGATAGACTTCTGCTGTGATCACCAATAGCAAGCAGGCGGGCATCTGGAGAGAACTGCACCGTCTTGACACCGGCACCCAGAGCAAAATCCTTCTCCTCGTGTGTGGGGTTGACGGGACCCGACCATGTCTTGAACAGGTTGCCATCTGGCGTGTAGAACACGACCTTGTGGCCAAGGGCGGGCGACTCCCACACAACCAGCCACCTCCCATCTGGACTCCAGAGCAGGCCTTGTGCATCAATAGTGTCAGGGGCCCACGATCTCTGCAGTTCCCTGCTGGGAAAAGCGTGGATGCTAATCATATCTTTACCAGCTGTCCTGGTCAGGAGGGCAAGGTGGTTGGACTGAGGGCGAAAGGAGAAACCCCTGCGGACAGCCGTGGAGGACGAGAATTTGGGGCTCCCGATCTCGGTGGTCTTGGATGAGGTAAGCTCAAAGACGGCAAGCTTGAGGCCGAATGAGGCCATGACACAGATTTCTGTATCTGATGCGCCAAAGTCAATGTAGGTAGGCTTCAGATGGGGAGCAACAGGGTTTCGGATGGTGGCATGGTAGTTCGCATCCAGAGCAGAAAACACTCGAATCTGGTCGAAGCTGGCAACGAGAAGCAGGCAAGAAGACCGCGACCACTGAAAAGAGAGGAACGGGCCAATGAAGTCCTGAGGCAGTCTGACAACGTGGATGGGCTCCCATGACTGGACGCTCCGGACATTGATCAAAGTCGGGAACAAAGTCGCGATGTATCGGCCATCAGGGCTGGGCAGGCAGTGACCCGAAGCTATTGAACAGACCATCGATCAGCCATGATGCCCGTGGGAATGAGTTTGGCAAACAAACTGGACTGCTCCGAGGCCTGCTTCCGACGATCCTGATGATAGTCCAGGCCCTCCCTTGGGGTTCATGTGGATGTTGTGGTGGTGGTGGTGATGTTTCCTCACCTACACTTTACATTCTTTGAGAACAACATCTTGGTCGTCTTGGGGTTCAAGTCCGGTGTCGGTTTTGTGTCGGTCAGGCCCAAGAGGTAGTTTAGTGGTCCACGTTTAGTTGTCGTTTTGTTTTGGTGGGTTTCTGCTATTTTTGGGCGTGTTTTGGCCGGATGTTGTTGGTCAATTCCAGTTGGCAAAAAGATGTTGAACAGGAAGAGAAAGCCTAGACGAGGAGAGAAAAGGGGGCACGCGTCAGAAAGAGCAATTGAGCAGGAAGACACCGGCAACTAGAAGGCGGTCAGCGAACAGTCAGTCGACCAACAACGTGACTTCCATCACCATTTTGATGAGAAGAGAAGTGACAGGTTTCAATGGATTGTTCCTTCCTTCATGTCACAAGCTCAAAAAAGGTGCAGTCCAGTGTCGTGCAGGCGGCAGGCCACTATGGACGCTATCGTATCGCTAGGTAGCGCTAACGTCTGGGGTGCACACAGTCAAGAACAGTCCCGTTCCCAACCGAAGGGAAGCCGTCAACGAGCTGTCAGAATGAAGTGCACGGCGATGCCTGCCGGCCGGACAGTACCTCTAGTGTACACTAGTGTCGACTCCCCTGCCAAGGCGGAAGCTTCTATCGGAGAGGTGGTCAGTGCGCCCTATCATAGGAAATCCTGATGTTCGCCGCTCTCCGCAAACACGGTGCGGGGTGAAAGTCCAGCGCCGGTTTCCGTGCCATTGTTGAAATCTTGTCACCACGAACTTCTCCATCTTCTCGGAGATAATCGATAGCAGTGTTACTACGGTTTGTCATAGTATTTGTGTATTGTCCTATCTCAGTGGATGTGAGATTGTTGCCACTGTCCTGCTGAGCCACCTCTTCGTTCAAGAACTTTGTAATACTGGATTGTAAACCTCTTCCGTAACTGCTTCATGTTGACTCTCTTTTATTCAAACCAACCCCGACTTTAACAATTGCGAGTCCAACCCGGCCAGCTGATGGACCGGCACCCGGACTTGCAAGCTAACGATTAAGATAAAGTTGATGAGGTCATCACATACTAGCTTGCCCATTTCCAGCCACATTCGTTTTTCTCTGTCTCTCTAGTCCAAACGTTCATTGAGATTCAGAAGTACGAAAGAAAATCAACCCAAAAAAGAAGTCAGCAATCATGTCCGCCGTGGCTCGCCATGCGGCCCAAGGACTCCGAGTCCGCATCGGAACACGGCACCTTACCAAGACGTCGATCCCCTCATCCCGGCATGTTGCCACAGCTGCAGCCGCAACACCAACAACAACCACATCGTCACCAGCATCGATAGTCCGGAATGCTTCCTCATACCTGTCATCTGCCCAAGTGTCAGTGACTCCAGACGAACATGGTTCATCTAGCGCACCTGTCGACGTCAGCATTGGGGCTTCTCTCCATACTCCAACAACAGAGTCAGAAAAGCCACTTCGTCATCCAGTAGCCCCCACGCCAACGTCCTCACGAAGGGACATGCTCAAGAATGCGAAACCCTTCTCCGACTTCTTGACTGACAACTACAACCGCCAGCATGACTACCTTCGCATCTCAGTAACGGAGCGATGCAATCTTCGTTGCCTGTACTGCATGCCTGAGGAGGGTGTCCCACTGTCGCCCCAAAAGGAGCTTCTGACCACCCCCGAGATCGTCTTGCTCTCGTCCTTATTCGTCTCGCAAGGCGTGACAAAAATCAGACTCACCGGCGGCGAGCCCACGGTACGGCGCGATATCGTGCCCCTGATGCAGCAGATAGGCGCCCTACGGCCTCACGGTCTAAAGGAGCTATGTCTTACCACGAACGGGCTCTCGCTGCACCGCAAGCTGGACGCCATGGTCGAGGCTGGATTGACGGGCATCAACCTCTCGCTGGACACCATGGACCCCTGGCAGTTCCAGCTGATGACGCGCCGGAACGGCTTCAGTGCCGTGCAAAAATCCATGGATCGCATCTTCGAGCTCAACCGCCTCGGGGCCGGCATCAAGTTCAAGATCAACTGCGTCGTCATGCGCGGTCTGAACGACCGCGAGGTCCTTCCCTTTGTTGAGATGACACGGGATAAGAACGTGGAGGTTCGTTTCATCGAGTACATGCCGTTTGACGGCAACAAGTGGAACAAGGGCAAGATGTTCAGCTACCAGGAGATGCTGGAGCTCATCCGCTCCAAGTACCCGGACCTACAGAGGATCCAGGGTCACAAGAACGACACCAGCAAGACCTTCCAAGTGCCCGGTTTTGCTGGAAAGGTTGGCTTCATTACGAGCATGACGCACAATTTCTGTGGGACGTGCAACAGACTGCGCATCACCAGTGATGGGAACATCAAGGTGTGCCTCTTTGACAACGCCGAGGTTTCGCTTCGCGATATTGTGCGCAAGATCAACCACGGAGAACCAATTGATGAGGAAGCCTTTGAGGTTATGAGGCAGACTGCGCTGGAAAAGGCAGGCCAGGCCTTCGCCGATGGCACTTCTCCATTACTCGCTCCCAACTCACAGGAGCTGCTGAATATCATCGGCATGGCCGTCAAGAATAAGAAGGAGAAGCACGCCGGCATTGGCGAGCTTGAAAATATGAAAAACCGGCCAATGATCTTGATTGGTGGGTGAAGTTCCTCCTTCTTTGCTTGTTTTCGTCTTTTTCGCACATTGGCCGGAGTTGGAAGGGTATCTTGTTTTTGAGAGTTTGGAACATGTATATGGGTGGTTAAATTGTGAGATATTCGGTTACAAAATGACGAGCAATGAACATACTCGGTCGTTCTTGTAGTAGTATCCTTCATTTTAAAAGATAGTAGACATACTAAGAATGCTTTCGTCTACCTAGATACCAATACCAATGCCACATCCCAGCATCACTTCCTGTCTCCAGGCCGCAGCAGCCATCAAGTTCAATGGAACCATAATGGGCTCTCTTCCCTTCTCTCGCCTCTCCCCAGCAACACCACCAGCAACAGCTTTGCCAACCGCAAACTGCAAGGCATCGGCACATTCATCCCCCCTCCAACCTCACATCTCTATCAAGGACTTGGGCACATCCGCCTGTTCTCCACCACTCGCTCCTTCCTCTCCGGCAACAACTCCAACACCCCGGACGGGAAGGAACAACCCAAACTCACCCACCTCACCCCCACCGGCGAAGCCCACATGGTCTCCATAACCACCAAGACGCCTTCCTCGCGCACCGCCGTTGCCAGGTGCACCGTGCACTTCTCCAACCCGACCGCCTACCCGCTCGTCGTCACCAACTCCCTGAAGAAGGGTGATGTCTTGGGCGTTGCGCGCATAGCGGGGATCATGGCGGCCAAGCGGACGCCGGATATCATTCCGCTGTGTCACCCGATTCAGTTGACGCATGCTGAGGTTGAGTTGACGCCTGTTGGGCCTGTTGCTCTGGTTGAGGACTCCGTTGCGGGTTCCGTTGCGGGCTCGGAAGGTTCAGGAGGCTCAGAAGGCGCAGAGCGACGTGGACATGGATATGGATACATCGACATCAAAGCCACCGTGTCTTGCTATGGCAAGACGGGCGTGGAGATGGAGGCCATGACGGCGGCGTCGGCGGCGGCGTTGACGGTGTATGATATGTGTAAGGCGGTGGACAAGGGGATGAGGGTGGAGGGGTTGAAGGTGGTGATGAAGGAAGGAGGGAAGAGTGGAAAGTGGGTGGAGGGGGAGAGCGTGAGTGAGTGAAATAGGCCCAGACAGGATGGCGGATAAGAGGCGGTTTATAAAAGGAAGAAGAACGGGGTTGCTGGCGACGAGTGCCAGGGGAGGAGTTGACTATTGACGGGGAAGAGGAATACAGATTGTCTGCAGCGAGTGGGATGTTGAAGTCCTTTGGGGAATGTTGCCTGAAGAGCATTCTGGTTTTGATAGTACAGAGTTTCCAAACCTCCTTTGAATGTGAAAGCGATCAAGGCCACTATATCGGTGCATGCTCTTTCATTCTCTGCACCCGGGTCTATTTTGCATCTCAACAAGGAAGAAGAGAGGTCAGGTATCAATGAGTCTCATATACTACTCCCCTTGTTCCAAAACATGGGTCTAGTCCCAAGCAGACAAATCACCATGATCAGATGCTGTTTTTGCACGAACGATGTACGTGTCTGAACACCCACATCATCTCCTTGCAAGGCCAGGTAGATAATCGAGCTGGAAGTAAATAAACGAAATACAGTAACCTCGGCATACCTCTGAATCTTCGCCATCAACCACATCCGGCGCGCGCGGCTCCCGTCCATTTCTATCACACCTACCTAATCAGGCAAACCCAAGAGCATCGTCAAAGACCTCGGCATCGGTCTCGATTTAATATATGTAACCGCCGCCACCGTCGCCTACCTACATATGCTGCTACTGCAATCTTCCATATGTTTTAGACATTGTTTAGTGAAACATGTAGCATCGCTATCTAATCTCAACCTTGGGTACGCCGTAGGAGCAATCAGTATCAGTTAATCCAGTCGGTCGGGGACCTCCGACAATACCTAGGTCGGCGGGAATCGCTTCAGGTTGCCGCTCTAGTCTCGGGCCCCTACGGGCGCTACGGCGTACCCCTGAATCCATGTAAACCCGATGTTCCGTCCTCAGCAGCCGCCAGCCAGCGCCTACTTTAACAGAGACTTGGCGCTGTTCAAAGCTCTTTAGAGGTATCAAACTAGCAGCTGCTTGTCCCGTCCCTTCAGGTCGTAGCGCCGCACCGGGGTTCCTCAATGTCGGGGAATTGAAAACCCAAAAAAGCAGTTCTGCAGTATCGGGCCGTGAAAGTTGAAGATTTCTTTCTCCTGGTGGTTCATCGTCGTCGTGGTTGTGTCCTTTGCCGCCCGTCGCCGACCACGACGAGTTCGGACTGGGCTCGGGTCCTTGACTGGTTAGTCACGGTAGTTGTCATGACGTAACAGTATCACAGGCTTTCAGTCTAATTCCGCTGCCGCTGCCGGGGGTGTTAAAGTGAAGTTGGGGGGACCTCGTAGGAGCCGTGGGAGCCCACGCAGAGCCCCAACACCGCGAGGGATCTCCGAGACCATTGGGTTTTAGGTTGTAGGGCGTATGAGATGCGAAATGAGAAAGGGATGGGTTGGGTTGAGGAGTTGCGGACTCGAAGGATCCTCGAGAAAAGGAAGAGATGTAGTTGAATGTTGCGCTGGGTGGGTCGACCGAGGTTAGGCAGATGTTTAACGGGAAATGTAGAATATTTCGGAGTCGAGGCCTCGAGGGAAGTTCGGGTTTCCAAATTCGTGAGACGAGACATCTCGTGGTGTGCACAACCTGTCAAGTTGACCATCTGAGTTTGTCAGTCCCCGGTCCCGGTTCCCGCTCCCGTGGAGGAGGGAGGTTGTGACAACACTGCTGGCCTGTGCAACTTTGAAATGGGCGGGACGTCGTTCGCTGGTCTCCCGCTCCGAACGTCAACCGGCCGGAATCCAATTTCATGGGCAACTCTCACACCTCGCCTTCTTCTCCAAACTTCTGTTTCCTTCCGTTGCCGGTCAAACGGGTGCCTTTCCCGTTCGCATCAAGGCAGTCTGACAGTCAAGGCAAGTCCAATCAAGCACCTCGCGTCTTCGGGGCGACTCGCACGAATCTCGCCTCACCAGGGGCACCTTCCCCCCTTCTCCCACCCCCAAGTCCGACGTTCGCTCTCTGTCGTGGTGGCTCGGTGGCTCTCCAGCGCCGCTCCAGCCGCCGGCAGAGCGCTCACGGCGCCAGTTGGAAAATTCAATTGACAAAGTGGCCTGGACCCATTGTAAACTTTGGCGATGGAGTCGGGTCCTTGAGGGGATTGCGGGACCATGTAACTGCGCTAAACGCAAGGCAAAAAAAGTGTGTGTAAATGACCATTCCCGAAAAAGAACACAGACAGAAAGAGAGTTCCACTCTCCCCCTTGAACGTGCTTTTGGCTGTTGGAGACTTTCAGGCCTTCTCTCTCTCAGATGCATGACATTTCAAAATCCAAATCGAGCTAATCAGCTCGTTGCGATAACCTTCAAGTGAGGTTGACGAATCAGGTCGTGGGGCTTAGAAAGAACTCCGCCTTATGTGCATGTGCCATCATCGCTTGCCGAAGCATGCTTTTGATGTTCAGTCTTGATGCAAAATGCATCTCTGCCATGTTCATCATGTCTTGTCTTTGACTCTTTTCGACGTCGAACAGAGAGTCTTTCTTGCGTTTTTGTTTCTCCTGGAAGAAAGAGACAGATCGTGACTCTTTTCTGTCGCGCGACAAGCGGCTTGTCATGGCATTGGAACGGCATGGTGTAGATGTATTGACTGGGTCTATTGCATCGTTACGAGCGTTCAATACAGTCCCAATTTTTGTGCATCTTCAACCAAAATCTGGAAAGTCCTGACAACTTCTCTTTTATTTCGACAACCGCAAGCAATTGTGCACGCCCCGGTCTTGGTGGTAACTTTTGGCGGGTGAATCATTATCCACACGAAAGGTAGATCACCCGTGGGCCGTGGGAGGCCGAACACGGGCACACACAACCTCCCTCCCTCCCTCTCGAAGAGGACACCCACTTAAGTCCATCTCATCATGCCAGAGCCTCTTCCCCTCCTCAATGTCGACCGAACCACCAGGAAGCAAAGAAAAAAAAAAGAACACTACAACACCCACCCCTCTGCCCCTCCTCAAAACCAAGGAACTACTGCACTGCAACGACGGGAGTGATGAGAAAGCGAGTGAGGTGAGATGAGACATTTCTCCCCTCACTTGAGGGAAAAAAAAAAAAAAAAGGCCAAGCGGTTGCCGTAACCATTTGTGCTTGGCCTGCCTTGTCCGTCCCTCCCCTGTCACTAGTGACGTTCGGCAGGGTGACTCTTGAAGGAGGGAGGGGCCGTCCAAACAGAATTGAGAAGACTGACTGCATCGGTTGCCTTCCACTCTTCCAGGGAACAGAAGGGTGACAATCAAGATCTTGTACAACAGTTCATGGCTGGTTGGACGGGCGGTGAGTCCGGTCTTTTTCACCAGACCCCTTGGCCTTTAGAGCCTTCTTAATGGGACCAGTTTCTGGTGTTCACCCAACTGTGAACCTGCTTGCGTTTTTTAGCAAGACAGCACATGTCGTTAAGCCTGACCTATCCTTCCTGTTTCCCGTTTATGGCAAACCAAGCATGAAAACGAGTGCCAATTCCGCGGGAAAAGGCTTTGATAACACTGCTTGTAGGTAATATGTACGTATGTGCATATGATGTATGCGCCTGAATCCCATTTCACGATCTTTGGTAAACAAACGCTGGGTATGGCACGGCACTGGCTGGCTCCGCCCCGAGCTACCGGGGTCCCGGCAATGGGTCTGTTTTGGAACATACCTATGTATCGAGGCCCAAGGTCTCGGCCAATGTGAAACAAAGCTCAGCCCAGTTCAACGAGATAATCCGTACGCTCTCAGCCTCTGAATATTCTCGACATGTCAGATATAAAAGAGAACAAAAATGATCCCATCAAACCTGGCCGCGATGTTTCCCCTAAGCAAAAAAAAAACCATCCACTTGAAACAAAGGCGCGACATCAGGCGTGAGCTCCTCTGCCCTAGGTATCGCGCCAGTTTCGGTTTCATCTCATCCGATGTTGTTTGAAACGCCAGCTTAATTGAATGGTTTATGTTGTACATCCGTAGTGTAGTGTAGATGGATCCGCATTGAGACGTCGATAGAGTTGAGATACTATCGTCATGGAGGAAGATCCGTACGCAATACCACCATCATTGATCAACTGAAATGATGCTGCTGCGTAGTCTCGTAGTGTAGATTGTAACGTTTGCAAAGGGGAATCCAGATCTTCAGAAGGTCTTTTGTCAAGGCTCGCTTGAGACGCACAACAAACCCCTAAAATATACCGTATAGTGTAGTTACGGCTCGCACAGTCTACGCTACTACGGCGTGGCGGACAGGGTCGTCATCAACCGAATGTCGTGACTGGGGAACCCGACCGCTTGTGTCGACCCATCAGATACCTAATCTTGAGACGGACAGGTGGTGGCAATACCGCCTACCGAATGAGGACGGAATGTGGGCGAAGATATGGATACCGGTACGTCCCAAACAAATGGCGGGTGTGGTATGAAACTAACGGGTATGCAAGAAAGGAGTGGCGATCACCAGATGGCACGCAGTCTGGGGTTTGACACATAACAACTCTATAACAAGACTACCTACATCTGGTGGTTGATGCTGTGACATGGCTTTCTCGACGAGCAGTTCTTTTTCATTACCAGGTTTCTGATATGTACCACACAACAGTGAACATGAGGAAGGGTATATTGCAGGTTTAATCAGAAGTTTAGCATACTAAAGGCCCAGGAAGCCAACAAGGTGCATAGCTGTCATATGTCCAAACCGGCTATAGCAAGGCCTTGAATTGTCATTGGCCAGACTGCAACGTGCGAGTAAACCGAGAACTAGATTAGATGAGGCGCCTGCCTGTGACTCCAACAAGACGAAGGGCCAAGCGCTCATTGTATTTCGGTAGGATGGAACGTCGTAGTCGGATGGCATATATCATTGCGGCTGCCTAGAAGCGAAGACAGCCGCGGGCGGTTGGTTGGTTTCTGACGAACGACCTTTACATAACCAGGCAGCACGAGTTTTGCTTCTTCGCACTCTGGTAGAACATCTTGCTCTGCGCACTCAAGTCGGAACTCTTGGCAACCAGGTCATCGAGCTTCTCGCCTCGTTGCAGAACCTAAAACTAAGTTAGCATGTTATAGAGCACTGCTACCCTCCGTGGATGGACATACGCTATCAATAGCCTTGTGCAGGACAATCTTGGTCTCGTCAAGCTCCTGCTGGATCTTTGCGATGCTGCTCGCGTTGTTGGCATCCTGGTAGTCGCGGAGGTACTGCTCGATGGCCGGGAAAGGGATGTCGCCGTCGTTCTTGGCGGCGTTTATCGTGGCGATCGGCTTCTCCGAGAGGAACTGGTCCATGAGCTTGGAAAGGACACTGTGGGCGGCGATAGGAGGGTAGTCCTTGGTGATGACGACACCGCAGACACCCTCGGAGCGGGCATAGGCGTGAATAATGTAATCTGTTCGGACATCACCTCGTCAGCTAGGCACATGAATGCGAGCAGAGAGTTAACCATAGACGCACCTTGCTCCTCAACACTTTGCCTCTGGCCAGGCTTCGTCCTCTCTGCGACAGTCCTGCTGATCATGGTCATGAAGTTCTTGTATTGGTCTCGTGTGAATCTGGAAAAGTCGCTAAGCTCGTGGGCACCACAGAGCTGCACCGCAGGCTGCTCGGTGTTTTTGTAGATCTTGTTCCCAGTCAGCAGGTGCCTTCTTCCCCCCAAAGACAGCCGTATCTTACACCAATGTAGTAGAGCTTCATGGTGGCGGTATTTGAGATGTCCCCGAGGTGTTGTTGTGGTTGTGTTTCAAAGCTTTGGCGCAAATCAAACGAGATTTGCAGTTGATGGTTCTTGAATGTCCAAGATGATGTTGATGTCTCGCGATGGTTTAGAAAGAGCCGATGTGATGGCGTGGGGAGCAATGAGGTCTGGAATTAGCGATTCGTAGGGTACGTCGTTAAATTAGGTTATCGGTTGCGAGTTGCGATGGTTCGGTCACGGAAGCGGGTCGCTGTGTCTGTCGTGGTTCGGGCTCGAAGATTGTCGACGGATTAGGGGGGAGGATTTGATGGTAGACGACGCTGCGGTCGATGGCGGCGATGGCGATGCGATGAAGTGTCGTTGGATCAAGCTGTCGTTCGAGGCTGAATGGCTATGTGTTGAAGCTAACCACAGCCGTCCGCTTCTTGTTGAGCCGGGCCATCGACACCCTGGGCTGGAAGCACAGTCAGGCGGGCGTCGGCCAAACACCGCCCCGCTAGTACATGTTAGTGCCTACAGGCCTGTAAATCGCCGCGACCCAATGATAGGAAGACCTTGTCCTAACTTCTTGCATCTCCGTGTCCTTTGCTTTGCTTTGTTCAACCATGATAATTGACACGTGCAATAAGACGACCGCTCAGAACCTAACAATCGCGTTTGTTTAAGAATATTCCCCTGGACCTTTGAACAACAGTTTCCAATGGGAGAAACTAATGATGCGGAAGGTAATCAGAAAGCACAAATACAACAAAGCCGGCCCATGCTTATAACGAGGTTTCCTGAAGCGATAAAAGGGTCTCCACCGTGTTCACCCGCAAAGCGAATATGTTCGAGACATGTACTTTGCTCCGAGTCTGGAAGGGATCGCGGACGCTCTCAATATCATCCCTATGAGGTATATGATCCCACGACTACTGTGGTAGTATGGATCTCACGGAGCAAAGCTCCTACGAGTGAGACGGATTGGATCGATGCTCTCAGTGGCCTTTTCGAGAATAATGTCATCGGTCATCATCCACCAGGCCCGGATATCACTACCGCACGGCGGGGATCCTCATGAGGTTTCTTAATCGTATCTCGAAGCCTTTTGGGTACATATCATTCATGGTCGCACAAATATCACGACGTACGACCATCGAACCGCGTTACCTACGAGTCTGTACACCACCAATAATGAAACTCTGGACATGTATCTCTGGCCGAGAGATGCCAGACTGGTGATGCTGAGACTCTTCTATCAAAGTTTGACCTTGACGGAACGACAACCATCTGACTGCTTGCCTCCATATCAATACCCGCAGTGTATGTAATGACGAGGAAATGGCTCAAAGAGGAAAACGAAGCCGCAGACAAGCTCAGGAAGGAGACAGGGAATTCATGAGGTGGCCTGGCGGATATGCGTTCCTCCTTCCACACCAGAGTTGACGCCGATGGTGCTCCACCGCTCTTTGCACCGATTAGGACAAGCCCAGTCAAGTGGTGGCTCTTTGTCATTCGTTTCCCCAGCGATCTCGGTCTGCCGTCGCGGTGCCGTTCGCTTGTGAGAAGAGAAGGAACGGGATGCTGGGGACGTTGGGACGGCGACGAAGCGCAGTGGGCTCGCAGTGCAGTGGGTGGTGGATACGCTGCTGCAGACCAGGGCCGAGCCAATCCCATTGGCTGTAAAGGCAAGTCCAGGGTGCAACGGTCTTGCCGGGGTACGTAACCTGGACAGGAACCATCGTTCGCTCTTGGCCCGCTTGGCTCTCACTCGTCTTCCCGGGCGTGCTCCGTCGATGGACGAAGTCGACCTTCCCGACACGACCTCGTCCCCCTGGTCAGCTTCTCGAGCCTTGTTCACACTGGTGAGCGCTCCCTGCCAGATCCCCATCGATGCGGTCTGCCGTCGGCCAGACTTGCGTTGACAAGCAATTTGAAGTATCCACCTGTTGGGTATTGGAAAGCGATAATAGTCATGGTGCATCCGTGTTCTATACATATGGACGATTCCTGCAGAGTATCTGTCTTCTTCACCCACAAGTCGAGATATCTACCTGCCGTGGGTATCTGTCCCGTATATAGCTGGCGGTACTTCTGCGACTCATTCATCATCCGCGTCCGTCCGTCCATCCGTCTTACAAACGAACGCAACTCCGTTCGGCTCTTATACCTACCTACCTTACCTTTATCCGTTCCCTCCCAAGCCTCCCACCGCACTCTGTGCTTCCTACATTACCATACATATTACTCTACTTCTTTGCCTCTCACCCTCTCATTACCTAAACCTGACCTTTTTGCCCATGTGCAAGCAGCATACATAACTCGGAGTTTGGACACACACGGACCCCTCAAGTCTATATCATTGACGCATCAACCAAACGAGGTTGAACGTCAACTGTGACCAGCTTTGGGTTTCTCTTATCTACGGATGCTTGCCGACTGATTTCCGACCGCTATCACTACCAAAGTTACCACAACCTCACCCTTCCTTCAACATCGCCCATCCTTTATATACTCTAAAGCAATAAGCTTCTTCACATCAACCTTTGATTGCTCTTGAGACGTCTTCAACTTCGTCTCTTGCGACTTCCCATTCTGTCTACCACGACAATTCAACAAGCCGCACGTGCCAACCATCCATCCCCGCGCTCCCGTCCAAGTTGTTTGGCCTGGAACTATCAACAACCACACTCTTCGACATTCTGTTCTGAGAAATCGGAACACATCACCGCCTCATCAGCCCACCGCCACAGAAATGGCTACCGACTTTGTGATGCCTCGGTTCCCCAACAACCAGCAACAATCCCATTTCCAGCAAACATATCGTGGGTTTCACAATAACCCAAATATGAATCGCCAACAGCCGCCGCCTCAGCAAGTGAGCACGGGTGCTCCTTATCAGCCATCGGCTCAGTACAACGGCAACGGCAACAGTCAACAAATTTCACCTCTCAGTACGTCTGGGAATGTTTCACCAACCTCCCCAAAGACCCTCACTCGTCAAATCCGTCCGCTGTATATGCCGGCTGCCCTCAGGCCGAACCAGTACGCATCCAAGCCGCCGACATCAAGGCCCAGCTCCAAAGACGAGGAGATCGAGGAGGAGCGCAAGTTGAAACCAAACACCAACTACATCGGACGGGGTGCTTTGGGGCGGTTGAGCAGGAGAAACACCGGAGATAGCGGCACGTGCATCGACCCCAACGTGAATCTGGATCATTATCCCAAGCCGACTGGGGTGCCGACGCGGAAGCACTGGAAGGTACGTTTCCCCCATTTTCCATGTCATGTCTCACTTCGGTGTGGCTTTTGTGTGTTTTGAAGTGACACAAGATGCATGGACTGACACAATTTTCCTCTACAGCCCGACGCAGAGTCTACGGTATGCGATGATGCCAGGTGCAAGAAGAACTTCAACTATTTCACCCGCCGCCACCACTGTCGCAGATGCGGAAACATCTTCTGCGACGTCCACAGCGCATTCGAGATCCCCTTGGACCAAGATGCGAACTACAACCCTCGGGGAGCTCCAAGCCGCGCCTGCCAGCATTGCTACTTCCAATTTAAGGAGTGGCGAAGCCGGGCCAACAGCCAGTCGTCGACCAGCGGTTCGTCTACCTCGGATGGCAATACGACCAGCTCTGAGCCGGGCAGCCCGGTTCTTGCTTCTCCCATCACCCCCACGGGGATCAAGATGGGATTCAACCTGGGATTGCCGAGCATGCCCGAGGTGGCCCACAGCGTCCCTAGGGACTGGAACTGGAGCACATTCTGAAGGCATGATCGGCCTTTGTTAAAGTCATTTCTACAGAGAGAGGTCTCCTGGCTTGAGACCTCTTCTTGCACTCTGCGATCCAGCTGGATTGCTAGCTTTTGGATCGATCGCGCAGAGTATGTGTGCATTTACTACTCGGGTCGAATCGCACCGGAGACGCGGAGTTGAGTGGATCCTCCCATCCGGCAACGGCGACGTAGGACCGGCATGGCCCGAGATTGAACTAAAGGCTTATACGTTCAATGCGTCACGCACCTAATATGGCGCAACGAGGTGGAATTAATGGGTTGCATTGCTTCGGATGAACATTTTAGATGGTTCGTTTTGATCTACACGGCATAGAATCCCCCAGCACTTGCGGGATTGAGCGTCTGCTTTTCGGCTTGCTTCAGTTTATCACGACCTCTTGGCTTTGGACCTCGCAAAGTCGGAAAAGAGCAGCTTGCGTATTACAACAACATACCCTCCGCATCAGACTGGCCCTCTGGCAGGATGGGCACTGGCGGGGTTGACTTCTTTTGCTTGCGTTCACCCTTTGGGCCTACACACAACAAATTGCCCAGGGTTTGCTTGCGCGGCATTTCGGTGGGCTTCTCGTCGAGTGGAGGAGCACACGACTCGCGCTTTGCAGCTTCGGACCCGCCGCTCGCTCGCTCCATGCCGGGGTAGGAAGGTTCCACGTCGTCCCGCTCAACACTCCACTTTCTTCACCTTCGACGCGGTCAACCCCTACCAATCCTACCAAGTGGAGTTCCGCCGATCTGGCTTTGGTGATGAACAGTTCGATCTGGTCATGGGATCAGATTCAGAGCACTTGGGCGAGGGACCGATATTCCCTCTCTCTCACCCTCACTCATCATACGTTGACACCGACAGCTACACGTTCATGACAAATGATCTTGCTGCTGCTGCTCCGTGTTTGCTTGCTGGAGTGTCCTTGATGGAGTTTGAGAGTTGTTGTTGGAGTTTGCTGTTGTTTTGTTCTTTGCTGTTTCTGTTTGAGAAGGGGGGGCCAGCCAGCTAGCTCAACCCACTGATTTGCAAATTTGCATATTGGCGTTGCCCGACGGAATGTTTACTGTTTTCGTTTAAGCATGTCCGAAGAAGGGGAGGACCCTTTTGTTTCGGCCTTCGCGATGTTGCTGTTTTTTTTGTGATTGTTGAGATTTGCATCATGTTTGCGTTTGTTTCAGCTTTTACACTTTTTCCTTCTCTGGTTCAAAGAGACATTGCTACCGGACAGTTTACAGTTTTCTTTTTTTTTTTTTTTTTTTTTTTTAACAATATGGGACCAATGAGAAAGAAGATGGAGAACCGGAGGCTATCGGTTCATATTCGGAACTTCAGATCGGCGTTTCGCTCCCTCCCTTTGTGTGTCGATTTTCATGTCTGAGTGATGTAGAAGGAGGATATACCAGTCAGCGTGTTAGACGGAGAAGTTTGAAAGAACCCAAGTGGGTTCCAAGAGAATCGTATTCAGATCAGTTACAATCAGCGCTCTCTCCTGTAGTCCTGTTGCTGTTGTACTCTCCAGTAAACCAGTAGTCACACCGAAGATCTTCCTTCCCAAGATGTCTAGGACATGATCTATGGAGGATGAGCATACCGGCAAGTACCATTGTCTAGTCCGTTCCTTACGAGTAGTCCTAGGTAGTTCCATGCTAGGCATGATCGTCCGTAGAGTCTTAGACGAGTGTCTAATATCAAGAAAGCTCTCTCACAAGTCACAACGGTTGCCAACCTGACACTCGCACTCTTAACTCTTCTCCATTGGCATCCTTGTGTTGCCGCTTACGGCCAAGTTAATGCAAGACGTGCGGAGTGCCTAGAGGTACATATGTGCGTGCCTGCGTGCCTGACATCCTGCAGCCTGTCCTCCGGCAGTCTGGACTTGGACGGACGGTTTCCACAGCCACGGGATGACATCGTCGGGCGCCCAGGACTCGGGAAACTCTTTTCTCGGGTTGCTGTAGAAAAGACAGGGTTAAAGATCTGTCAGATGCTTTCGGCGGCCGTCAGAGAGCATGTACATGGTTGCTGGACACCTTTAACCCTGCAACGTGTTAAACGAGTTTTCCGAGTCTTTGCAGCATCCAATGCACCTCTACCAACCCTTCAACCCCTCCAACTCATTCAACTCTCAAAAGCCAGGGGCTGTTTTGTTCTTACAGCTGATTGACCAACCGACTGACTGTAATTTTTCTGTACAGCCTTGCCTTGTCAAGCTTGACCACAGTGGATTCCAAGTAACTAGTGGCCACAAGCAGGTACACGGGCAGGTCTACAGTATTCAAGTCATGTAAGCAGGTAAGCTTATGAGAAAGGGACCGGGAAATTGGACATGGGATTAGTTACAGAACAAGGGAGAGGAGACATAGGAAGTAAGAGAAGAGCAAGAAGAGAGGAGGGAGAGAGAAACGTGGAGAGAAGAAAGAGATAGAGATTCCAGGAAGTCAGTTCACTTCCCTTTCTTCTCCTCCTGAGACAACATTCGAAATCTTAATCCAGGTGTGTAATCAAGCAGCTTACTTGACTGTTTTTGAGGCCATCATGCGTGGCGAATTTCCATCCGAGAGCGAGACGTGCAATACCTACACCCACAGTGCTCGCAAGAACAAGACTGCCGTGCCGCTCTCCACACAGGTCATTAAAAGCCATTTGTCAGCCTTCTTCCTCCGAACACAAGTCCGATGAGAACGCGAATAACATATCTTTATACTCTGTGTTAATAGCTCATCACCAACGGAATCAAGGAGACAACCGAACGACGAACAAAAAGGCAAATGGTGGCATTGATCTTCTGTAAGTGAAGTACATACGGGAGGTAGGGCTTGAAAGATTAGTCAAAGACTGCCGTGGCAAGTGCGAAGGTTGCTTGTTGGCCTGATAGAAGACCGGAAGCGAAGGCCGAAGGGAAGGCGCGGAGAGCGGGCAGTTGGTCGCATGTTCTTATTATTGGGAAAGAACATTGCACATTGGAGATGCAGTACTGTGGATTAGATAGAGGTAGTTGGAGGGTGAATTTTCAGGCCACGGTCATACCGGAGACTTACCGTGTAGAAATATTTGACCAAAGGAAACACCACGATGTTGAGTGAGCGAGAAACTTCTTGTAAGTCTGTCTATAGATCCACCCCGCAGTTGGTTATATTCCTTTTTGTTATTGTCATTAGTTTGAACATTCCCTATTTGTAAAGGTGCCTAAAAGTTGATTATTATGCTGGATGAATGTAAATTGGCAATGTTGACACCTATCTCTACACGCCATTAGACTTGTACACATTGGAATAACGTTCGTAGTTACCATAACGCCGGCACGAGACGTTCTAAGTGTGATAAGACATTATGAACAGGATGGCACTCGGTGGACAAGAGCTTCACAAGAGTTTAGAACTTTGAAGATGGACCATGAACAGTTCTATTCTATGAAGTACCAAAATATGCTCATGAAATAATGATATGCCGATAACCCAAGCAAAATACCCGTCCCATGCTATTTCCTTTTCCTTGTCTCTTTCCTTATGCTAATAAAACCCAATCAACGTTAATCATCCCTCGTCTAAGAGAACCACAAAATTTCTTGTTTCCCATCTTCGGACAACCTCGAACGGCCGAGTGGCCCTGCTCTTGGTTTAAGATAATCTGCAACCGCCTTTAAAAAATACGGGTGTTTACCCACATACCAATGAGGCGTGGGCGCGGCGCAGAGAATCGGGTATCTCTGTATGTCAGTGTATTTTTTTTTTCCCTTCACCTCTTTTGTTGGCACCAAGCGGAGACCAGGCAGCGAGGGAAGAAGAGACCGGATGAGAGCTGACATCATCTGGCCTCTTGAGGCTATCGCCAGGTCCGCATCACGACCGGACTTGCGGCGCGCATAACCCCCATTCATAGTGGAGGTTATAGGGCTGACTACAAATCGGATGGTGGTCAACTGTGATCAGAGACCGTTTAAGCGCGCTGGCGAAGGGTGCGCTTGGAGCCAGAGCGGGTGGTGCGAGCCTCGGAGGCGTCCTCCTTGGTCTCGCCATAAACCTCACCCTCCATCTTCTTGGCAGCCTCCCAGCCGGCCTTCTCAGCCATGGCGACGTTGTCGACGGGCTTAGCGTTCTTGGTCTTCTCAGCAGCGTTGCTGCGGCGGGTGTAGCTCTCGATGAAGAAAGAGACGAAGAGGTAGGTGAGAGGAGCGAGGTAGAAGACGTTGAGCCAGATGGCAAAGGTGGAGTTGTTGTTGGTGACGCAGGGGACAACGCGCTGGCCATAGGTGGCATCGGCGGCGTCGACGCGAGTAGCGTTGCCGAAGACAAGGACCTTCTGGCTGTTGACAACGGTGCTGGCCGCCTCGGCAGCGGAAGCAGTCTTCTCGGGGCTGGTGACAACAACGGGGATGGTGTAGGAGACGAAGGAGTGGATGATGGCGTAGGAGGCACCGACAAGGAACTGGGTGATCTGCATGCTGGTGAGGGTACGCTTGATGGGGGTAGGGACGCGGATGTTGAGGGCAGTAACGGTGTAGTAAGTGTACTAGGAAACTATTAGCTTTTGTTCATGCTTAGAAAGCGGGTATTGACTGAAAACTTACCATCAGAGCGTGGATGAAGGAGTTGACGAAGCAGAAGACCCAGATAGGAGTGGACATGTAGCGCATACCAGCCCACATGCAGAGCATAGCACCGGCGTGGTGATAGGTCTGGAGAGTGGAGCTAAGCTTGCCCTTGGCGAGGATGATGAGGGTATCAAGGACCTCGTAGAACTTGGAGAGGTAGAAGATCCAGCCGTAGAAGGCAAGACCCTCGTTCCAGAGACGGCCAGAGTCGAAGCGGCTGGGGTTGCCATCGGCACCGAGGGTGACGTGGGGAGAGTAGGTCTGAAAAGCACCGGCTTCATCGTTGTAGAAGACAGAGTTGCTGAGACCAGCGGGACCGTTGATGCGGCAGACGGAGTCGACAAAACCAGCGAGGCCCTCAGGACCGAAGGGGCTCACGAAGGAGCGGCGGACGGCACCGAGCATGCCAATGAAGGTCCAGGCGGAGTAGACGGCGAGGAAGACATTGTGGGCAATGACAAACCAGTGGAAAGGCCTGGTCTTGCTGATGGCCCAGGGCTTCTTGCCGGTGGACTTGTTGTAGATGTTGAGGAGCTTGGCGGTCACGGCGTAGACGGTAGCGATGGTGAGAGGGACCTTGGGGTCCAACCAGGCGTAGTAGACATCATCGGGGATGTTGAAGACGGTCGAGGAGTTGGGGCCGACCGGGGGAGGGGGGACGAAGCCCGGGTTGGTGGCGGGCGGGAACTTGAAGAGGGATGCCTGGGGCAGGGAGAAGGAGATGGACGCCATTCTGACTCCTGGTGCAACCTAAATCGAGTTGAATTCGGTGAAGGATGGTGTTGAAAGAGAACCGGGAGAGAGAAAGCTTGAGAACCGTAACGGACGTCTGCGAGGTTTTGTTCTTGCGTCTTTTGTCGACTTTTTAAACAAACCTTATAAGAGGATCCCCAACGCTTTCGGGATCGTCCAATCTCTGCGTCACACTAGCAAGGTACTGGGTACTTTTGGGTACTTCTGAATACGTACTCCAGTGGGATGCAGGGGTGTGGTGAACGTCGGCAATTGGCCCGATGGACGCCCGTGGGACGGCGACACTGGAGACCGGGGTTGGGTTGCGTTGTCTGGGCCGCTGGTCAATTAGATGGTCCTATTCGCCGGGTGGATGAGGTTGTTGCCGGCGTCGGATCGGCTCGGAACGGGAACAGGACGAGCGTGATGAGATAGGTAGAGGTTTACAAACTTTATGGGCCAGTCAAGAAGTTTAAACCGGAGTGTAATATCTGGTTGTTTGGCCGAGGAAAGAGAACGGGAAAACAGAACAACCTTAGTAAAGAAGAGGAGGGCTATAAGTAGCCAGAGATGGCCATCATAGATAGAGGCGATATGTTCCTTAATCTCATCACTGCAACAAACTTGATTTACGAGGGGTCGAAGAGGGCAGTGAGCGACGAGCGGCAGGACCGATAAGGTACCTCAAAGGTACGGGCAGAAACCAAGGGAAAATTTGGGCGAGGGCACCTCATCCATGGCAGAGGCAGGCTGGACCGTTATTGGTTTTCTTTTCCTGGTAGGTTCTTTTGCCAGCAGCTGGGCTTGCATGGCAAGACCACTGCACTCCGGGACATTGTCCGTCAAGGCACCTCGCAAAGGCACATCGCAAAGGCACCTTCCAAAGGCACCATGACCTCAACAAAGCCACCTCTGGTCACGCAATACCGTAACCTCTCTCGCCGATACCTCTAAGCATGATAATACAGAGAGCACTTGCCGTTACTGGTGAGCCATGAACGAGACTTCCTAGTTCAGAAGGTTAAACCTTTCCAAGGGCTCCACCTAGGACCCGAGGTACTAACATGGGGTACCCCAGAAATCCAGAACGGTGGTCAGGTGGATAAAGGCAAGGCATTTTCCAGCAGACTTCCATAGAGCTTCCATGAAGGCATATCGGACAATTAAAAAGCGAAGAGGAACATGTTTGCAAAGCATTCAGCCAAGAAGATGTCAACATTTTACTTGCCAGTATTTCCAGCTCTCCCACATCTCTCGCCGCTGGGCAAGGGTCCACTCATGCACCGAGTGTTTATCGCGACTCCGCGAGTTCGTGGGCTTCAGGTATCGGTACCTTGGCAGTACAAGACACCGATGTAAGCCAAGACCAGCCTCGGCTGACCCATATTTTACCAAAACAGCAGGAGAAGGGCTCATGGAGGGTTTTCATTGGCTCACCACGCTCACTTTCCCTACCCAGCTGAGTTATTAACAAAATGGTTGATCCTGGACAATCGAACGCTCTGTTGATGAACTCGGCGACCATATCGGGAGCCGCGGGGTGACGGCGGCAGCAGCAGCAGCAGCAGCAGCAGCACCAGTATCTGCCAAGGTAGGTGCTTGTCATTGACGTGCTATCATCCGGTTTCCATCATCCAACAAGTCGGCTGCCAGGCATCGAAGCGGCGTTGCAGCAACTGAAAGATGGACAAGATTTGACGGCATCGGATCGCTCGGTGGCGGGCGTGAGCTTTGACGTCTTGGGCTGCCTTGGCATTGCGAAACCGAGTGTCGATGTGTTCAAGCGGCGGTCGTGGGCGGTCATGGAGATCCCGTCATTGCCAAACAGTCGGGCGGTGATGTCAGTTTGGAAAATCGGATGAGATGGCATTTTGCGACCCACGCGTGCCGACGGCCTCTTGGCGTTCCCGCTCGAAATCTCCGAACGGTTTGGTTCGTCCGATCAAGTCGACCCCGGGCTTTCAACTTATCTCTAGGCCAATTTGGTTTCTTGCCACGAATTTTGCATATGAAAGTTCAAGACAGGGAGCTTATAACTTTCGAGACCTAATTGGTGGCATCCGAAGGCGAAGGATCCATTATCCCGAGGTTCGTCGAAAAATAAGGTCCACTTTGTAAAGTTATCGCACTCAAAATCGTCGAAGAGAACGCGGTTCACGGTTGTCAGGCGCGGTTCTAGGCGCTCGAGATCTCTAGGGCTGCAAGTTCAACAAAAATTCTCAGAAAAGGCAGCCTTTTTACCCCGCCATTTTGATCCACATCTCCCCAACAGTGGGAAAGAGCTTGCCCATTTCATGCGCTGTAACCCTCCGCGCCTTCCGCGTGTGGCAGGGTGTCGCAGGGCGGGAGTGAGGGGAGGTACGTACCGCTTGTGCCTTGCCTTGCCCGCGCAGAAGGTAGCACGCCGCAAATCTTGGCATCAAGTTTGGGTTTCTGTTGAATGACACAGTGCAAACGCAAAGTGAGCCTCCGCTACGACTTTTCATTGCGACTGTCGCCTCCCACGACATCAGCAATGGTTTGTCGTCAAGAAAGGTGAGAAAAGAGGTCGTGAGGGTTCCCCAGACGAGACAAAAGTTAACAAACAGTCCGACAAGCACGTGAAAGGAAACATGGATCCAAGAGCAAAGGTGCTGTCAAACGCCCACGCCCACGCCGCCCACGCCTTTGATCGCCAGCTTTCTCCAGGACAACGTCCACTTCCCCCGCGTTCCGTCCGTGGCAGTGCTCACTCCCGTCCCGCGTGGGTATCACAAGGATATTGAGCCATCAAGGAGAAGATCTGGAGTGCAGATTGTTCCTGCAAGGTGAGCCATTTGGGCGTACCAATGTGTCGTCTTGTGTATCCCAAGTTCAAGGTACTTTCTTCTACTTCTACACGGAAGACTGATCGCCGTTCAACAAAAAATGGTGATGGCTGCTTTCGGTCACAATGGCCGTCCAAAGAAAGCAGGTGGAACAAACTTTATAAATCAGGGTCTTTTCTGCATCGGCAATGCTGCACTTTGCCTATATTTACCAAAAGTCCATTTGCAGCAAAAGAAACTCCGTCGCTATGCCAAAGATGGACTTGGACTTACACCCAGCCTTGGCGACGACACCCCCAAGAGTCTCAGTGTGAGAATGTTGATTCACCTCAGTTTTACCGAGGTGTGCACGGACACTCTTCCCGTCCTGGATAGCCATGTGTCAACGACGCCGGATCAGATGAGGGGTGAAAGAGGGGGACAAGAGTAAGAATTAAGCTTAATGTTTGTTAAGAGACTCCGTCTGATAATGCACGTTTTGACACTATTCGCATCTCCATCGCGTCCGACCTCGTCTCGCCGCATTTCAGTCGCGTCTTGATCGCAAAATCCGACATCGCATCTCCAGATCCCAGCCCTCCAAAAATGGCCTCTTCCGTATCCGGCCCCACTCCGCCCGGGCTCCCGCCGCTACCGCCCGGACACGGAGATTACTTCACTGAGACGCAGTGGTCCGTGCTCATGTCCCTACTGGACGCTGCTATTCCTTCCATTAGAGCAGTCTCAAATAAGAAAGATGACAAGACACAGCTCGGGATTGCCGATGCCGAGTTCAATGAGATTGTCAGCAACGCCCAAGCAAGCGTGGTGAAGAAACCCGCGGTTGAGGACATCACAGCTTATCTGGCCGAACGTCCGTCCGATGACCCGGCCTTCTGCTGTGCCGTGCGCCGGACCCTCGGCACCGTCTCCGCATCGGCCCGGAATCAGCTCGGCGCCGTCTTATCCGCTCTTTCGTAAGCCACCACCAATACGGTGTTCCATTCAAGTCACACAAGACCTTAAACCCGGAAGCCACATTCCGGTGTTGCCCCGGACTACCCCTTTTCTTTGAATCCCAATGTAAACAAAACAAGACAAAACATGAGTCTGAATGAGTCCTGACACCCTACCCTAGAACACGGCCCGGCAGCCTCCTCCTAACAGGCTATGCCACCCCCATCCAAAACCAGCCCCTTCACATCCGGGAATCCATCCTCCGGAGCTGGGCCACCTCGTGGTTCGGCACTCCCCGCGTCCTCTTCAAGACCTTCACCGTCATCGCCAAAGTAATCTGGCTACAAACCAGCCCTCTCTTCCGCACCGTCACTGGCTTCCCCGACGTCCCCATCAACTGGAACCCCGGCCGCACCGAAGATTTTGGATTCCTGCAATTCGACACTTCTGTCAGTGAACCCGCCACCGTCGAGACTGACGTCGTCATCATCGGCTCCGGCTGCGGCGGCGGCGTCTGCGCCAAGGTCCTCGCCGAGGCGGGCCACCGCGTCCTCGTTGTCGAAAAGGGGTACTACTTCAACCCATCCCAACTACCCATGCCCCGCGAGCAGGGCGGGTTTCATTTGTTTGAAAACAACGGGTTCGTTAATAGTGTTGATAGCTCCATCAACGTCGTGGCGGGATCGTGCTGGGGCGGCGGCGGTAGTATTAACTGGAGCGTCAGCCTGCAGACGCAGGGGTATGTGCGGAAGGAGTGGTCGGAGCAGCACGGCTTGCCGTTTTTTGAGAGCGCCGAGTACCAGAACTGCTTGGATCGCGTGTGCGAGTTCATGGGCGTTGTGAGTGGTGAGGATGTGAGGCAAAGCTATCGGGGGCAGAAGCTGCTGGATGGGAGCAGGAAGCTGGGTTACGCGGCGCAGGTGTGTCCCCAGAATAGCGGCGGGAAGGAACACTGGTGTGGGCATTGCCATTTGGGTTGTGCTAGCGCGGAGAAGCAGGGTCCGGCGGTTAGTTGGCTGCCGGCGGCGGCGAAGAAGGGGGCTACGTTTATGGAGGGCTTCTCGGCGGATAGGATCTTGTGGGATGAGTCTTCTTCGTCGTCGTCGTCGCGGTTTGGATCAGGAGGGAAGAAGAAGGCGGTGGGCGTGGAGGGGGCGTGGACTGCGAGGGATATTAAGGGGGGAGTAACTGGGGAACGGAAGACGCGAAAGGTTGTTATCAAGGCGAAGAAGGTTATTGTCGCTGCTGGAACTCTCAACAGTCCTTTAATTCTTCGGAAGAGCGGGTTGAATGTGAGTATTTCCGGCTGGCGTTGTCCGACCATGAAAAACTTGATGCTGACTGACATCCTGATAGAACCGACACATTGGCCGCAACCTCTACCTCCATCCCGTCAACTTCCTCGGCGCCTACTACGAAGACGATGTTAAGCCTTGGGAAGGCAAGTCCTCAGCTTGGTCTCACCACTCGCAACGTTCACATTACTAACCACAATGCGGACCACAGGTGGCATCATCACCAGCGTCTGTACCGCCTTCGAGAACCTCGACGGCCAAGGCCATGGCGTAAAGCTAGAAGGCACCTGCATGCTTGTATGTGTCCTCCCCCCTTTGTCCCCCTTTGCTTTTCACCCCAGCCCTTTTCTCGTCAAATCCCTTACCATACTAACACTCCCTCCAGCCCTACGCAATCCTAACCCAACTCCCCTGGCGCTCCGCCCTCTCCTACAAGCTGTCCTGCCTTCGCTACCGGCACCTAAACGCGTGGATCTCTCTCGCGCGCGACCGGGACACCGGCCGGGTCTACGCCGACCCGGTGACCGGTAAACCCAGCATCGAGTACACCGTCTCGTCCTTCGACGCGGGCCACGTTTTGGAAGGGTTAATCGCTTTGGCAAAAATCGCTTATGTTTCGGGTGCGAACGAGATTGATGCGTTTTTACCGGGGTTGGAGCCTTTTGTTCGTTCTTCTTCTTCTCCCTCTTCCTCCTCCTCCTCCTCCTCTCCCGGTAGTGCTACCGCTACGCCTTCCACCCCCGAGCAGGTGCAGGGACAGGGACAGCCGGCCGAGGAGGATTATGACAAGGGAGTCAAGGACCCTCTTTTTGAGAAGTGGTTATCTACCCTCCGTGAAAGGGGTAACGCACCGCCTTACCCGCCTTATACGTCGGCGCACCAGATGGGTACGTGCAGGATGAGTAGCAAGCCGAAAAAGGGGGTGGTGAATCCTAGGGGAAAAGTTTGGGGGACGGAAGGGTTGTATGTAGCGGATGCGAGTGTTTTTCCTAGTGCGAGCGGGGTGAATCCGATGATTACGAATATGGCAATTGCGGATTGGATTGCGAGGGGGGTGGTGGGGGAGTTGGGGAAGAAATAAGAAAGGGAAAAGGCATATGAAGAGGGGGAGATTGGGATATGGGAGATACCCGTGAGGTTTTGGATATGGTTGTATGATATGGTATGTATGTGATGATCTGGATATGGCTATAATGACGGAAAATGTTCAGGGAAGAAATGGAGGTTTGGAAGGAAGTTTCTTCATGTCTTTGGATCTTATTGCCTTTTGGCTTAATTTGGCTTTACCTGACCTGCGTTGCAACGTAAATCGTATACCAAGAGTTAAAAGAGGAATTAATACGCGGTGTATTCTCTTCATAACATAACGCTAATAGCATTGCCTAGTAACATCTTTCAAGCGCATACACTAAACAGGACCGTCTTGCAATAAGAAACTGATACTCAGGAGACAATCATGGCAACCGTCGACAATCATTACGACTACCAAGAAAAGGTATCCCCTCCTCGTGTGTTCCCAACGAATCATAAAACCATTCATAAACCCATCTGACAATCAACCCGTCATCCTCCTCTTCATCATCCCCATGCTAATGATCCCTCCTCTCTCTCCTCTCCCCGAAATACTTCCTCCCCTCGACCAGCGAGGTGTTGTTCCATCCTATGCCCCCACAACGCCGTTGCCGTTCTTAACACTTGGAACCTGCACCTCCCCAGCCCCAGCCCCAGCCCCAGCCCCGATTGCTTCACCTCCAGCTCCAACTCCAGGTTGTTGTTGTTGTTGTTGTTGTTGTTGTTCTTGTCCCAGGGCTTGTGGCCCCTCATACTTCCCCAACCTCGCCGCCAACATGGTATTCTGCCTCTGCAACTCGCCCACCTGCTCCCTAAGCATCTCCATTTGCCTCAACGCCAGATCCCTCTCGGCCTTGACCTTCTCCATCTCCCTCAGCACATTAGCCTTCTCCTCCTTCTCAGCCGCCTTTCTCAGCTTCTCCTTCGCCTTCCGCTCCTCCCGCAACCGGTGCTGCTCCAACCGCGTCAGCTCGCGCTGGTACTTCTCCTCCTGCTTGGCGATCTCTCGCTCGTGCTTCTCGCGCAGCTTGGCGAGCCGGGCGTCTTCGTGCGCCGCCTTGCTGCTCTTGCTATGCTTGGAGGCGGTGTCGTCATCGAGGGCGGCGGCAGCAGCGGCGGCGGCGAGTCCCTTCTCTTCCTGCTCGCGCCGCTTGGCGGCTTGTTTGGCTTGGAGACGGTGCAGTTTCTCTTCGGCCTTGCGGTGGCGCTCCTCGAGTTTGCGGACTTCTTTTTCGTGCTTTTCGCGCCGGGCGGAGTAGTGGTCAGGGAGGTGGATGCTGCCGTTTTCGCCGGTAGTGGTGGGTTGCAGGGAAGAGGCGGATTCGGTGGCAGAGAGGTCGGAGCGGATTGAGGTCGCGCTGGTGGGATCCTTGGTCATGTCGTCGGCGCCGTTGACGGTGAGGGATTGGCCGGATGCGTTGACGGGGTGACCTTCTCCTTCCGTGGCGGAGACGAAGCTGCGGATGGAGGACGTGTCGCTTTCAATGTCAGAGGAAGAGGTGGAGGAAGCGAGTGAAGCGGTGTCGTCTTCGGTGTCGTTGGTGGTGCCGGCAAAGTTGGCCACTTTGTTGGCTACGGCATTTCCAGCTGCGCCGAGAGCACCGGTCAACATACCGTAGAGGCCACTCGACTGTGAAGCAAGGGTTTCTTCCTCGACACTCTCTTGCTGTCGTAGCGGAGACTGAGCATGGTCGACCTTATCAACTCCAGAAGCCCTTTTCTGCTGTATGGTAACGTCCTTGCGCTGAACATCGTTTGGTGCCGTCGTAGCTGCACTAGGTTGCGGGACGGCCTGGGCCGTTTTCTCCGCCACCTCATCGTCACTGCTTCCGGTAAGCTCCTCAATACTTTTGGTCGACAGCCAACCCAGTAAACGCGCGGCGTCGTTAGTTATACCGCCAGGAGTTCCTCTTTCGACCATGAACCTAGGCACGCTGCCTCCGGGATCACTGCGTGTTACCATGAGCCACTCGACAGCAAACTGTTGATCATCATCGTCGCCCTCAAAAGACGATCTGCCGCGATCATCAGCGCCGTCTGCCGCCACCGCCGCCGCTTGCTTAGCAGACCGCAGCACGGCGTCTTTTTGGATATCATCCACGCCCGCTTGGTCAAGCGCATCCTTCATCTCGTGAAACTCCTCCCTACTGAGTTCCGTAGAAGACTTGGTCTTTCTCAACGGCCTATCCAGCGGTATCTCCCTGATAACCTCGACAGACTCGTACTGTCCCCTGATGAAGTTCGACCTAGCCGGAGCATCGGGGTGTTCGCAAGGTCTCGACACCAACATGAACTGTCTCGGCTGCCGCGGTCCCTTTTTCGATGCATCCCCAGCAGCCCCAGGCCCAGGCATCATCAAACAGGTGACAAAGTCCCTAGGCGTCGTCGGCCCAGGAAACCTCGCGCTCACCAGGAGCACCTCCAGCTTCCCTTGCACCTCTCCCTGCCCTTGCCCTTGCCCTTGTTCCCCGCTACTATCGCCTTCTCCTCCTCCGGCGCCCACCCTCACACGCTCAAGCCTCTTCTCCCCACCAATACCTCTAATATTCCCCGTCCCCGGCTCCGTCCCCTTCTCCTGGTACCGCTTGATACTTTCAGCGAACTCCCTCTCCAGCCCAGCCCGCCACTTATCAAAAGCCACATCTTTATGGACGCTCCTCCGCGCGAACCAGGCTCCCTTTCCGTCTTTCGCAGAGAGCTTGTACACGTTAATGCCGAGCGGGTTCTCTTTGGTGTTGGAAACTTTGCACTCCTTCCACTCTTTGCGGAGCTTGGTGGCTGTTTCGGCTGCTTCCGCTGAGAGCTTAATGGGGTGGGAGCCGGAACCGGAATTGTCAGGATGGTGGTGCCCGGTTACGGCCGAGTCGGTTGCTGAGCGGGCGCGGCCGTGGGCGGCACCGGCTTTCGCTGTTGCGGCAGCAACGCTGGGTGGTATCGGGATCGAGTCGATGATGGTTTGGGCATCGGTAAAGGTGGTGGTCATGAGGCCTTGTAGGTCGGAGTCGGGCTTGCCGGCGAGGTCGGTGGGCCAGGAGATGGGGCCGAGGGCCTTGAAGGGTTCGTGATGCGCTGATCCGCCCATTGTGCCCGTGATGTCTGGGTGAGGTAAAGTTGAGGCTCGTTATGGAGGTGGAGGGTAGCCTGAGGATGAAGCCGAAAGAAAGCGTGCGTATGTAGCCGGGCTCTACACAGATAACACTGTCGAGGATATGGTGAAGGTTGGCAGTGGTGATTGATGGGTCAAGTAGAAGGGCGATCGTATCGCCATGTAAGTCCAGGTGGCAGTAAGGTTTGAAGTAGGTACTCGTAGGTGATAGCGTAGATGGTAGGTACGGGATCGACGAGTTCGAAGTCGTAGGCGTTCGTGTAAAGTCGTCTCCGTATCAGTCCTCAAGTTGTGGGAGTTGTTTCTCCGGGTCTTGTTGATCTTTGTAGTCTTAAAAATTCAAGTTGTTCGAGCTTATCGTTGCTTCTGCTGCTGCGTGCGCGGAGGTGGATATATCCTTGTATTTTAGGAACGATCCAACCACGAGGTCATTATCAGACTTGACCGAATTCCGGATTGACGACTTTAAGGAAACGGAAGAAGAGTGTGACGTCACCCATATCTCGGGAGCCATTGTGTCCATTCTCAGGGGCCCGTACAGGGTCTACAGTGCACTACAGCCGTACCCCTGCCCTACGGCCTGCCATGTGCTTAATGGGCCAACGGGCAGGCTCGGGCACTTACACGACTTGACGTCCAAACATTGTCTTCGGAATAACAACAAAGATGCCGTCTTAACCGTCGAGCCAACAGAAAGCAGGCCCCGTCATGCAATAAACTCGTCTAGGGAAGCAGAAAAGCAGACAAAAGCAAGAGGTAGCACAAGGCGCGGAGCTTCGTACAGAATCATTCCATTGATGATCTGTTCGCTAATTTGCTTCCTATGAGGGGGAAAACTCGGAAGAGCGCCAATCCACCTCATGCACCTGGAAACGAGTTGTGATGATGCACTCATGATGCGTCGAAAAAGCGCCTTGTCAATGGTATTTGACTCAGCCCGATATACTCGCTCGTCCCTGACAAAATTGTTGAGACCCAGTTGGCTTGCCGCATAGTCGTAAGAATAAACCGAATACGTTACGGTCAGTATATTATACCTTGGGTATACTCTTATTACGCATCTAAGCGTCTTTATTATACCTTTAAACCCAACTTCCCAGGCAATTCCTAGATAGAAATATCCCCAAGGGACTCTGGTTAATGTGTTTTCGAATTATCGTAGTCCCTATCACAGTTTTGTAATGGCCTTTCTTAATTACAACGAGCAGTATTAGACTGTCCGTATTCGGTTTATTCTTATGACCGCTCACTTGCCCAGTTGGCTGAAGGTCTCATCAATTTTGTCATGGACGAGACTGGATTTATTAACATGGAAGAAGAGGGCCGAAATTTACCAGGATATCTAGGATGCCCATGCGATCACGCCAAATCACTTTTCAAATCCATCATGTCTGATTCCAGTTCTCCTCTTCTGAGCAGAAGCCTCCATGTGTTCGAGGCCAGTCTTAGCCATTCATCTATCAGCTCATCGCATCCGGATTAGGATCTCCTCAACTGGCCGCGGCTTCTCATCATCCCTCATTAGATGAAACGTCTGCTCAACAGGCGGATTGTGGATGCCAGGAACTCCAGGCTGGCAGGGAAGGTGTGGGAGAGAAACCAGGTATGAAGCCTCGTCCCGTTCTTGTCCCCGTTTGACACGACCGCTCTGCTGAGCGACCCACGAGTTCAGACTTCGGAAACGTGCTGGCGTATCCTCGCTTGACTCCGTATATAGCGTGTCCCTCTGGCCTCCTCGCTGTGCTGATATCCCAGAGAATCGGTCCGTAGCGCCGTTGGGCGAAGAGGGGTAGGCTATGGCGGCCGGTTGTGGTGGCTGGAGAGTCTGTTCGGGTATGATTATGTCTCCGTCGCCAAAGCCAGATGAGAGGGAGGATATGTCACTCATGCGTTGGCGTCGACCTTCGAATGTGCTGCAGGGTGATAGCAGGTACTTTGGATCATAGTGGCTGACATACTGTATTTGTCTTGCGCCGTTCGAAACCGCAGTCGTCGTAAGGGATTCGTCTTGTGATGGATTGGTGGAAGAGCTAAATTTTTGAGGCTGATGAGAGTACATCGTGGCAGATGCCAAGTTCCGCCTGTCCAGGATATTTGCTGGATATGTGACCTTTGCAAAACTCGCATATGGTACGGGGCTTCCGCAGTGTTGATGGACAGGGCTGGGTTGCTGATATTGAATCTGGATGCCCGGCGTGTGTGGTTGATGCAGCAACTCGTTCACCTTTTCGTACGAACAGAGGCTGCCGACACTCTCGCTACGTGCAACGGTCTCAGTCCTCTCTGATACCGGGGATGGATGATTCAAGGCCTTGGAACTGTCCTTCCAGTCTTGCCAATCTCTTCGCTTGAAAATGGCCGTCTTCGGTAAAAGACCAGAGAATATTCCACCACGGGTGCCTCCAGTCTCCTTTGACCGAGGTTGCGTCGCTCTCCTGATTGCCTTCCTGACAGTCCAGATCAGAAAGCATACCAGAACAAAACCACCTGCGGCAGATGTTAGCGATTAGTCTATGGTTTTCGAGTCGACAAGAGTCAGTACCAATAGAGCCTACTGAGATGAGGCCCCGCTCATCAGTCTTATCGAAGGTAGTTCCAGTAGCTTCAATTCCGTTATTCTTCGCCGTTTGTGGATAGTTTGCGTTACTACTCGTACTATTGTGCTGTTCACGCACATCTGGAACCCCCGATGACGATGAGAATAGTGCGTCTGATGAACTAGTTATCCAGACCGTGGCAGAAGCCCTGGTCACCCTTACGACCTCGGTTTGTACTTTTGTGGATTTTGTGGGATAGATAACAGCTTCTGTCGAAGCAGTGACGGGAATGGGCGTAGTCATGGTATCAATGGGCTAGTCTTGCTATCAGTGAGGTGAAAAGTAGGGATAATGCCGAGTGAGAGATGAATATCTAACCTCAGGAGCAGATATTGCCTGGTCCGGGTAGGTTGCCTGAGGGACATAACTGGTGGTAAAGGATGAAGGAGCCTCGAGTGAAAGTGACCCCATCGAGGTGGCAGAGATGTCTGGCGTAAAAGACGGAGTCGGAGCCTGAGTGGGTTCAGAAACCAGAAAGAGCGACGTTTGACCCGGGATTAATGATATCATGGTGGTGTTCTCCGGTTTATTAGTAGGTCTAGAACTGCTATTCTTGCGTCCATCATCCTCCCTGTCCTCTTGATTTTCCTTTCCGTCTCCTTTGTCCGAAGCATCGCCATCATTGTTTTTGCTATTTCCACTTGTTCTGTTGCCCCTGCGAAAGATATTAAACTTGCCGCACCCTGTCTTCCCGCCCGCTCCATTGTTGCCGTCGCCGTCCCCCTTGTCGTCTTGATTAGTATTCTCCCCACCACCACCACACCACCCTTACTTCCATTACTGGTGGTGTCGCTCCTCCCGTCGCCCTGTATCACCGTGTTTTTGCCGCTATAAGTAGTAGTCCTTTCGCGATAAGTTGTCTCGGATTGATGAGTTAGCTTCCCGCCATCTGTACGGCCCTTAGCGTCGTTGGTGCCTCCTCCGATCAAAGAACCCCAAATCATCACAGGACTTTTCTTCATTTCGTCCCGTCTCTCGCTCCCTCTAGGCAGAGCAAATGATGCCATTCCGCCACGTCAGGCTGTTCCAGTCTCTGTGGAAGCAAATCGATGTACGCATGAGCTCGATGCATGGGGCAGGCTCGAAATGCCATCGATGCCCTGGTGATGAGAGTGAGTGATGAACAGCATTCAGGTTGCTCAGAAATACAGTATAAACGACCAAGCAGAAAAGGAGAATATGATAGCCTCTGACAATGAGAATTAGTGGTAAGAACCAAAAAGAAATTATGTGTATGAGAGAAATGAAGTAGCAGGCCAGCCTGGCTACAGCAGCAAGAGAGAAGAGAAAGAGAAGATGATGGGCGAGAAGTGTCAGCTAAAGTAGGACAGCGGTGCTATTAGCAACACAATGCAACGATCGAACTCGACTCCTCAAAGAGTCCGTCAACCTTGGCGTTGCCGGCGCATGACAGAAGTAGACTCTTTCGGCTCCGAGCCGCCTCACCCCCTCAACCAGGAGGCCTCGTGGTGACAAGCTGTCGGGACAATGTCTGCTCGACCCCTCTCATCTCCTCGAGTGTGTACTGCTGTATTTATGTTAGTGAGAAACGCCGGATCTTGTCCTTGTTATCATGATAGGTGGCCACCTCTTGCTAGCAGCGGGGCACAAGCTTTGGGACGTCGTCTACTGTCCATATGACGGAGCTGTATCCCAGCAGAGATCCAGATGGAGTCCAGATTTTGAGATTGGAAGGAGGGTCAGCTTGGAGATGGATTGGTCGGAGACGGAATGGGCGAGACCAGAGCAAAGACGGAATGCTACCTGAATGGTAGTAGTGTATGAAACGTCAGGTGCCGCCTCATGTCGTCGCCGCTCAAGTTATAAGATGTCTGGGCAGGCACGTCTCATCCGCCCCGGCAGATATCGTTTCATCTCAGCCTCAGAGATGGCACTGGACCGCTCCAGGGTTCAAAGAGCCTGGCGGGGTTGTTCACGAGCTTGTGAAGGGAAGGAACAAGGGCAAAGGGCGATCAAACACACCTTCCCCGGAGTTCATGACTCGAGGCATTTGCGACTTTTGAGTTTCAATCGGGTAAGGCAGGAGGGCATCCACAAACAGTCGAGGTACCTTCTCATTTGTATGACATGTAGACTCGTCATCATGGACCAGAGCATCGCTTCTTCAGGCAAGAAAGGCAGGGTCGGTGTCTCTCAACTTCGGAATGTCATCCTCATCAGCATCACAGAGATGCCGAGAGGCGTCGACTGTCAATCCCGAGATCCCATTCGAGTTCCGTCTTTACCGTCGAGGTTGCAGCAGTGTTTTGCAGAACTTCGGCGTTTAGCCAGGTGGGCCATCAAAAGCCCACTATGGGAGGAGCCCTAACCCCTCTGGCTATTTTAGCGGCCCATAAAATCCCCTGCAACTGCATCTGCATCATCACCACTGACACCACCAGAACCACCACTGGGGTACGACATCTTGGGATGCAAGATGCCACCCATCCATTGCTGTATATAGCCTGTACAATTCAAATGCCGGGCGGACGGGAGGTGCGGGATAGTGGGCAAAAGCCCGTCGGCGTAGACAGTCGTGCTAGGTAGACGTGCCCGTGGCTCCGTGCAGGGGTTGAGGCCGGACCGGGCACTTTGTTCTTCCTTCTTGGCGCCCCGACCACCGGCCCGGTACCGACTGTCGAAGTGTCGGACGCTGGGCGACTTGGCACATCTGCCACTGCTTCCACATGCTTCGATTGCGATGTTCGGAGGGTGTGCTGTGAACCTGGCACAACCATGACAAGTGCACGACTCGGGCTACCAAGACCGAAACCACCGACCCCAATGCTGAGACGGCATTGCATGTGACATATCCTGGCAGCGCTCGAGGCGTCTGTCGCTTTGACATGTGCCTTCACGCCACTCGGTGCATTCTGCTTGACATGTTTGACAACTGGTCGAACGCAGGGGCAAGCTCGCATTCAACAGTTGGGATGAATGCCATCGACGCATCGAGTGCCAGAGCCGCAGCGGCCACCCTGTTGCAAAGCGCTGGCGGTTGATATGGATAAGTTTCCCTCCGTCTTTTCCCCATGTGCTCCATCGCAATGGTACTATCACCAAGCGGCCAGACCGTTGCTAGCCAGGTGGTCGATGCTGCCGGCGGCGCTGGCCCTGATAAAACCGACCCGTCTCGCCGTCTCCGAGTGTTCAAAGCTGAAAGGTCTGGCTCTCCTTTTTGACACATATTCAACCCTGGCCTGAGAGACGAGAGGCAAAGAGGGTCTCATCTGCCGGGCCAATCGCATATTTGTGACGTGAGGCTGTTTTGCATCAATAATGGGACGATGGTTGTTCATCCCAAAAACCCACAAAACCCGCCAACCTGATAGGGAATAGGGCGCTCCTTGCAGAGGGTTTAAGGCCCGATAGAGAGGTCCCACTCGGGCGGGTTCCTTCCATCATGGATCGTTCCTGAAGCCTTTGCAAACACAAGACAGTCCCCCGATCTAGGATCAACCAGACTCGGAGCCTTTCAGTCCAGTGGGCAGTTGGGGGGTCGTACAGCAACTTCCTAGGTTCCTATGGTGACGGGAGGACGGCATGGACGGCGCCGATGGGAGAGGAGGAGAGGGAATTAGTAAGAACCAGGAAGAAGAGGCGGGACGGGACGAATCGAGAGACGGAATTTGTTTTAACCAGCGCTCAGGTTTGGTCTACTTTTTTTTTTTGGTTTTGGATTCGGTGTAGCTCCAGACCGGTACGCGCATTTTTAGCCCAAGTCACCAAGGTTGCAAGATTGAAAAAAAAAAAAAGACGGCCAGTGAAGGGACGCTAAAAAGAGTCACTTCCACTCAGATTCCTATTACAAGGCCAAGCAACCAATCCTAGCTGACTCGCTTATCACGCCGCCGTAGCCTTCTGCTAAAGCTTCAACTTTTCTTATCCCCCGCCTCCCCTTCAGAATCCTTCCATTTTGCTTCCTTTCTCTCCTTTTTCTCACCTAAGCACACCTAATTTCTTATCCCTCCCTCCGTGTTCCCTTCCTCCCGTCTCGAGGCCATTAGGTCGCCAGTCCCATACCGCGTCGCCGCGCTCGTCAATTCGAAAAAACGACTAACGACCAACCATGGCGTCCACATCCAGAGCTCTGGGCAGGCTTTCGGCCCCCTCCATGGGCGTTGCCCGTCTCCAGACCCAGGCCATTTCCAGGCTGCGCAGCTCTGCGCCTCGTCGCGCCCTTATCTCCGAGTCCAGGCAGATTGCTGTCACTCAGCAGATCCGTCGCGCCCATACAGAGACTACTCCTGCTCTTCCCGAGCCCCCCAAGGAGCGTCGCCGGTTCCGGAAGTTGAGATGGCTCTGGAGGGCACCTCTTCTCGCTTCCCTCGCCGGTATCGCCTATGTCGGTTGGGGTGTCTACGAGGAGAGAAACCCTGGTCCTCAGGTTGAGCCTGACCCGTCCAAGAAGACCCTCGTTGTTCTTGGTGAGTTCAACTCTTGCGCATACGCCATAGCCATACGCGCAGCTTTGCGCCATGTGCTTTCTCCTCCTCATACGAGTTCATACTGACTGACTGATATCGCTCAGGCACTGGCTGGGGCTCCGTCTCTCTTCTCAAGAAGCTCGACACTGAGCACTACAATGTCATCGTCATCTCGCCCCGCAACTACTTCCTCTTCACCCCCTTGCTCCCGTCATGCACGACCGGTCTGATCGAGCACCGTTCCATCATGGAGCCCATCCGCACCATTCTGCGCCACAAGAAGGCCAACGTCAAGTTCTACGAGGCTGAGGCCAGCTCCGTCGATCCCGAGCGCAAGGTCGTTCGCGTCCTCGATACCTCCGAGATCCGCGGCGACGTCATTGAGACCGAGATCCCCTACGACATGCTGGTGGTTGGTGTCGGTGCTGAGAACGCCACCTTCGGCATTCCCGGTGTCCGTGAGCACACCTGCTTCCTCAAGGAGATTGGTGATGCCCAGCGCATTCGCAAGAAGATCATGGACTGCGTCGAGACTGCCGCTTTCAAGGGCCAGTCCCAGGAGGAGATTGACCGTCTTCTGCACATGGTTGTCGTTGGTGGTGGTCCGACTGGTGTCGAGTTCGCTGGCGAGCTCCAGGATTTCTTCGAGGAGGACATCAAGAAGCTCATTCCTGATATTGCTGACCGCTTCCGCGTCACCCTCGTCGAGGCTCTTCCCAACGTTCTTCCCAGCTTCTCCAAGCAGCTGATCGAGTACACTGAGAGCACCTTCAAGGAGGAGAAGATTGACATCATGACCAAGACCATGGTCAAGAAGGTTACCGACAAGACCGTCGAGGCCGAGATCAGCAAGCCCGATGGTACCCGTGAGAAGATTACTCTCCCCTACGGTCTCCTCGTCTGGGCCACTGGCAACGCCGTGCGCCCCGTCGTCAAGGACCTCATGGACCGCATCCCTGCCCAGAAGGACTCTCGCCGCGGTCTTGCCGTGAACGAGTACCTCGTTGTCCAGGGTACCCGCGATATCTGGGCTGTCGGTGACTGCGCCGTCGCTGGATACGCCCCTACCGCCCAGGTCGCCTCTCAGGAGGGCAACTTCCTGGCTGGTCTCTTCAACAACATGGCCCGCACCGAGGTCCTTGAGCAGCGCGTCCGCGAGCTCAGCGGTTCCCTCAACCTTCAGCCCGGCAACGCCGCCGAGATTTCCAAGGAGATTGAGGAGCATGAGCGCCAGCTCCGCCGCATCAAGGACATCAAGCCCTTCCGCTACTCTCACCAGGGCTCTCTTGCCTACATTGGAAGCGAGAAGGCCGTCGCTGATGTGAGCTGGTTCAACGGAAACCTTGCCTCTGGCGGCAGCCTTACCTTCCTCTTCTGGAGGAGTGCCTACCTGTCCATGTGCTTCAGCAGTAAGTTTCCCCAAGGAATTTCTTCATTTGGTTAAGAATAGCATGACTAACGCATTCTGCCAGCTCGCAACCGTCTCCTTGTCATCAACGACTGGGTCAAGTCCAAGCTCTTCGGCCGTGATGTTTCTCGCGAGTAAACGACTTGGATCTATAGCATGACTTGGATTTCACTCTCTCCTTCTTGCACGCTCTTTTGGCATGTTTAGCGTGTCTCTTGTATAGCGGGTGCGGACCTGGGGACTTCTTTACCTTTTCTTCTTCTGGAGTCTCGGGCTGCTTTGGTCATAGAAAATGGGGGCTTTTTTAGACGGGTTTTTAAAGGGGATTTAGACGAGGGAGCAATGAAATGAACGGGTCCTTTTTGTGTTTTCTTTTGTACGATGCTTCTGCTATTCTTTTCAATCTCCTGTATGAAAACATTCGAGTTATTATTGCAGCCCTTACAGCGGTACAGCCCTCTTGTCTATTTCTTTTGCCTTGCATCAAGGGCTTTCAAGACATGGACAAAATTACCTACTTGACCTTTTGGGGTCAAAACTTGGATAGTACTTAGGCGTTATGTCTGAATGGTTACATGTATTGCTAACTTTGGAGTACCGGTAGAGGGTACCCGCTTTTTTGGGTCTTGATTTCTAGGATAGTGAAAATGATCGGGTAGAATAGAAGAAATGAGTTGGCGATGATGATGTCGGCCCCTGAACTGAGCATGTCCAGGGTTAGGGTTACAAGCACTAAACATCGCATTTTGCTCCTCACAGACAATCGACATAATCGTCATTGTCACTTTTTCATCTGACAAGGAAACAACTGCGAGAGCTGGACTCAACAACCAACCTCTTGAAGCTCATTTTCTCTCTCGAAAAATAGATTTCTTCTTCACCGTGACGGATCCCAAGTGGATTGCTCAATTTTTTCTTTTGATACAGCGACATAATGCACGAAATCATCACGCTCCAGCTCGGGCAGCAGAGCAATTATCTAGCAACCCATTTCTGGAATGCCCAGGCAAGCAAATTCATTGGTTCCAACCGAAAATCTGAACAGAAACTGACAACATCTTCAGGAGTCATACTTCACATATTCCGAGAATCAAGAGTCAGCTGTCAACCATGACATCCACTGGCGTCCCGGCATCGGTGCAGATGGCACCGAAACCTACATGCCGCGGACCGTTATCTACGACCTGAAGGGTGGCTTTGGCTCCATGGCAAAGACGAATGCGCTGTATAATGATCTTGAGGAGGGGCAGACGCCTCAAGCATTGTGGTAAGTTGGACATCATTCTTGTTCTGGTGGACCTGTTCCCCCCCAGTTTTCGTTTTTCGATCGATATCCTCCAACTCTCATCAACCCCCACCTCCCCTCCATCCACCGACTTACTCACCTGCCCTCTTCTCTCACCACAGGAACGGACCAACCGTAGTCCAAAAACAGCCCACCATCCCTCAATCCGCCTACCAACAATCCCTCGACGCCGGGCTTGAGCCCCCTCCCCTCTCGACGGACTCGGTCCGCTACTGGTCCGACTTCAACCGGGTCTTCTACCACCCGCGCTCCGTCGTGCAACTAAACGAGTACGAGCTCAACTCGTCCATCATGCCGTTCGAGCGCTACGCCACGGGCGAGGACCTGTTCGCGTCCCTGGATAAGGAGCACGACCTCCTCGATCGCGACTTGCGGCCTTTTATCGAAGAGGCCGACCAGATGCAGGGGATCCAAGTCATGACGGGACTGGACGACGCCTGGGGCGGGTTCGCGGCAAAATACCTGGAGAGAGTAAGGGACGAGTACGGCAAGACGGCGGTGTTTGTGTGGGGCAACGAGCAGGAGTCGGTGATGAGGGCTGGGGGGTTGAGCAGGGAGAAGAGACTGCTGAGATTGGCGAATAAGGCGAGGACGCTGACGGAGGTGTATAAGTGTGCGTCGGTGGTCGTGCCGTTTACGGTGCCCGCGACGCTGCCGGGGAGTGTGGCGCTGGATGCGGGCTCGCAGTGGCACAATACTGCGCTGTTGGTGGCGGCGATGGAGAGCGTCACGCTTCCGTCGAGGCTGAAGGATGCGGCGAATAGGGATACGCTGGGGACGCTGGCTGATACGCTTAATGCGATGGGGAAGCAGAATGTGGCTAGCTTGGGCATGAGCTTTGCTCCGGAGCCGCCGGAGGAGGAAGATGAAGAAATGGAAGGGTCGAAGGACCTCAGGCAGAGGCAGTTGCTCAACCAGAAGTCGAGTGGACATGCGGCTGTGCTGGCGAAGGAGAATCCTGAGGGAGTGTTCCTCGACATTAACTTTACTCCGTCCGATCAGCTGGACTATGTCCGTCGTCGTGGTGGTGGAGATGATAACAGACCGAGGGTGTTTAGCCAGGTGCTCACCTCGAGAGGCTATGAGGTTGACGAGCAGGCACAGGAAGCCAAGGAGGCTGAGGAGGACGAGAGGTTCCGCAGGAAGAGCTCGTATGAGCCTGTTATGAGAAGGTAGGTTTTTTTTTTTTTTTTTTTTTTCCGCTCGTCATCTGTCGCTAACGAAGTTCTTCTCATACAGTTATCACACCTCTCTTCGCTTCCCTCTTCTAGATAGCTTTCCTCAGATTTTCAAAGATGACAATGGTGAGCTGCTGAAGAGAGGAGGGGGCCTCAACGTCACCAGCAGTCTGTCTACGGATGCTTCGGTGTGTAAGAGGCTGAAGTTGTTGAGGACTACGGTCGTTCGGTCGATTGGAATGGAGGATAGGGAGCAGCTTGGGAATGAGCTGGCGGAGATGGCTGATGAATATCATGAGGGGTGGTCGAGTGGAAGTGATGATGGTGATGACGATTGATCGGTTTAAGTGTAGCAACAACAGAGATGTTCAACAATGTCTCGATGAAGCAGACAGAGTTGCTCCTCAATGTCGTTCAGACCTTCACGCCAGACGTTCCACTACATGGGTATCTAACCATCCAAACCCAACAACGCCCCGATCAAATCTCCCTCACCTTCCATCTCCCAAAAATCCATCACCACAACCCCCAATCTCTTTCCCTTCAACCCGTCCGGCCCATCCTCCCTCAACAAAGCCAACAACTTCTCATTCACTCCTCCTTTCGCCGTCCCACCCCCACCGGCATCCGCCTTACGGCCAGTTTGCCGTTGCTCCTCCGGACCAAGCGCCATAACCTCCGGCGTAATATTCGGCTCATTCAACACATGTTCCCCCGAAGTAAAGGTAATCCACAACCCATCATCCTGATCATCCTCCTCGCGCTTACCCGGTCCTGCCCCAGGACCGCTCGCAGCACCACCAGCCGCCGCCGCCGCCGCCCTCAAATGCCCCTCCACAGCCTCCCACTTAGCCATCACGTTCTCCTCCACGCTCCCATTCATCCCACTAGGCAGATCATTCGGCTCAAAATAATCTTCTATATACGCCGTCTCATTTTTCTTCTCTCCCTTACTTTTACCCTCAAGTTGGTTATAAACCAATTCAAACCCTTTATTATTCTCCGGCCATAGGCTAGGAGAAAAGTTAAGTCCTGGCACAGCAAGTTGTTGATCAAGAGAAAGATCGGGCAGGTCGAAACGCTTGAGGAGGACGATTTTGCCGCGGGCGTGGCCGAGCGTGGGAGGGAGGGAGTGTGACGGGTAGATGAAACGGCGGGCGGCCGGGGTGGTGAGGAGGGAGTGGAGGAGGCGTTGGACTTGGGGGGTGTTGGAGGCGTGGGAGCGGGTTGGGTGCTGTTTGGTTGTTAGTTGGTGGGTTAGTGAGGAGGGATGGGGGTGGAAAGGGAGAGGCGGTGAGTGAGTGATGGATGGTGAAGGGTGAACGGTGAAGGGTGATGACCCCTTTTTGTTTACATATAACCGAAACCGGTTATAGTCCAGATCAAGCCCAAACCAGTGCATGAAAAAGAAAAGAAGAAAAAGAGGAAGGAAAAGAAGACAGGAAACTCACCTCATACTGCAAACTAACCATCACCACCTCCCCCGCTCCCCTCCCCTCTAACCACCCATAAAACCCAAACAGCACATCCTCCACCGTCGCCACCTCACTCAACAACGCCATCTTATGCCAAAACACCAACCTCGTCCCTTCTCCCCCCTTACCACCATCAAGTGCCGCATACCTCAGGTCAAAGAACCTAACCCCCGCCTCCAAACTCTCCACAATGCTCTTCTTTTGGCACCGGAACCACTCGGCCGGCAAGTAGCTGGGGTTGGAAGGGATCGCATCCCGGGTTTCCCGTGTGAAATTCCAGGTTGCGCTGTCGTGGGTTCCCGGGATGGCTCTGAGGTGGGTGAGCGGGAGGGAGTCAGGGAGGGGGGTCATCCATTGTGCGCGACGCTTGGAGGCTGCTGACTTGTTGAAGGAGGAGGGGAAGGTGCCGAGGATTTGGCGGCTGTCGCGGAGGATTTTTTGGAGGGCCAGGTCGGCTACTGAGGAGGAGGACGGGGAGTCTTCTTGTGGTGGTGGTGATGGGGGTATTGGTGATGCTGAGGGGTTGCTGCCGGTGGTGAGGTCTGGGAAGAGGGAGAAGAAGAGGAGGTGAACGACCCAGAATAAGACGGCCATGATGCACACGGAGCTGAGGGCCGCGCGGTATGAGGTTGTGGGTAGGAGGCCGCGGAAGCGCTTGAAGCGCCTTGGTGATGATGAGGGTGTAGATGCCGCTGCGAATGCCGGTGAGGGAAGATGAGGAGGACTCGGAGGAAACGGCGCGGAGAGGAGCGCCCGACTGGGCTTTGGTTCCCGGTGCATTATCGCGGCATATCGGATGGGAAACTGGAAGTGGCAGGCAATTTTGGGTCCTCGAAGGTGATACTTGAGGTACTTCGTGCGAGTTTACACCGCCAAAGTACTTGAGAGTAGCTTTTCTCCACAGTGAGACATTGGGTTGAGGATCCCGAGACGGGTGTTACCATGTAAATATTTGTAGGACATGCGACGATGTACAGGGGCAACGTGTGCAAGCATTGATTGGCTGCTGGCATTTTGACGTTGACATACTGAGGTGCTCGCGTGCATATGGCGTTTTCCCCAAGCACAAATAACAGCTCAATCCACCAGCAGAAGCAATCGATGAAGCAAGGGATCTGTTGATAATGATGTTCAATAAAGCAAGGAATAAGATAAAAAGTCACGGATGAAAAGACCACTACGAGATGGGAAGTTGGCGTAGTTGATGGGGCACTTGTGCCCCGAAAAACTAAATTTATTAGTCTAGCAGATTTAGCAACATCTATCTTAGATACATTTCTCTACACCTCGCGTGTGATACTGTTCGCACATAGCAACTGATTTGTTCGTAGCCGCCAACAAGACCCGTCTGTGTATCCTTCGATCAGTGTTCGCTCTTAATGGTCGGTGGCGCGGTCGCCATCTGTTGTCGCTTGGCCATCGGGCCGTTCGCAGGATCCCCCTCTGCCATACGCTTCTTCTTCTTGATCGGCCTCACAGGCTTCGTCTCTCCAGGCTCGAAAACGTCATCGGGGAGATCGAAATTCCTAACGTGCTGGATGGTCAATCCCATCAACTCTGCTTTGAAGATGTCGTTCGAAGTGCACATTGCCTTGAAGTCGTCGACTTCTCTGGACAGATCCAGAGACTTAGCTCCCTCTACCAGCTGCAGGCCGATGTAATGGTTAGTGGTGTATATCTCGATCTCCGGCTCCTTCTCCGGTATATCCTCCAGCTTAGCTTTGTCGTCGTCGTCGTCCTTGGCCTCGGGTTTTACAGGTTTGTCCTCAGGCTTTAGAGGTACCGTTCCTAGATGTACCACGTCTGTCGGTTCTTCCTTCACAACCGGCACAGCCGGCTCCGGGGCAACACCATCCTCCGTCTTGATCTCCGCCTTGACCTCAACTTTGCTTTCGCTCTTGGCGTTCCCATTCGCGGCTGTATCTGTCGGCTTGGCCATGTATGCGAGATTTCCGGTTTGGATCTCTTCGACCTGAGCATCCGTCTTGCATCGGTGCACTCTGTCGTAACCTTTGTTGAAGGGGCGGGCAAGGGCGATGGAAGGATGCAGCTCAAGCTTCTGGACCAAAACACGCACTCTTGACTCGACGAAACCGGACCAGGTATTCTGCGCTTCTTTGGTCCTGCCGGATGAAATGACCGTCAGGTAAAACTTGAAGCCATTGGTGAAAAAGGTGTGTTTCTCGAACAGATCTTTCCAAGGCCTTTTACCCAACATGATCTCTTCGGAAATCTGCACCCCCCGTTCCAGCTCCTGCTGAATGACCGCCATTGAAGACCTTCCAACGTTGTGTGTCGCACACATGGAAGGGTATGACGGGGTGATGATGGGCATCTTGTGATTGCGATCACTCGGGTATATCTAGTCTGTGGTGAGACATCAGCGCGACAATAATGAGGGATTGACTTACCTTGGGATTCCACACCGCTACACGCGTAATGGACTGGTTGTATTCGATATTCTTCAGAAGAACCGGGAGCGGCCATGGCCAGTTGAGCATAATGGTGAAGAACTTCCTGACAATGACAGCACTAGTCGCCTTCGGATAGAGTTGGCATACTCTGGCGACCAGCATAGCCCAAGCCACACCGCCAGGATAACCCATGATATTGGCGTAGATAGCCCTTCTCTGAGCCCAGAGCTTGATGGCACGAAGTGCCAGCTTGAACGTTTTCTCTTCGGGGACCAGCGCAAGGATCTCGTCGGTTACGCGTGTTCCGTTGAGCGAGCGCACCTCGTTTTCGGATAAGCCGCGCAGGAGGTTGTTATTGTTTAAATTCCAGTCCTTGTCGTCAGGAAGTTGACGAAGGCTCTGAATCGAACAGAAGATAAGATCTATGCTGATGCCCGAGTATTCAAACTTGATGATAGGGACGAAAGCCTCGGGTACTGGGGTCAGGTCGGTTATGGCGCCAGGGGGAGCCATTTCGACAAGAAGGTCGGGAAAGATGTCGAAGTATTGTTTGACAGTGACGTACTTGGGTACAACGACGAGGGTATCGATATCGGATCCCGGCCCATACACACCCAAGCGAAAACTGCCATATGTGAAGATTCTGCCTCGAGCGTCGCGAATCAGGATAGAATTGTGCGGCTCCTTTTCCTGGGCGGCCCTCTTCACAAACTCATCGGTAATTCGCTGGAGGTCTGCGAGCACCGCCCATCTCTTGTCAGTTTCGGCCTGACTTTCGAACGTGCCCTGCGCCCGCAGCTCTTTGAGAAGGGCCTCAGTCTGTCGTTTCTCGGCATCGGTAGGTAGCGCGGTCGAGATAGGAGGCGTTACGCCCAAGGTATGTTCGGGGTTCGACATGGTGGCACGAAGCGCGGTGGGACGAGGAAGCGTGCTGGGTGCGCCGGTAGGAGTATCGGAGATGAAATATGTCGTGCAGGACTGATCGATGGCGCTGTTCGGGACAAGAGGAATACTGGATCGCGCGCAAAAAAAGGAGCGCAGGCGCAGTGAGAGAAGGCTGACTGGCGAATATAGAAAATGAATCGAGTTATGAACCAGTCTATGATGGGATTGACCAGAAGGAACCAAGCAGCTCCACGAAGTCAAAGAACTCTCAGGTCATGATATGCTGTGCTCTTTTTTTTTTTTTTTTTTTTTGATTCGAAGGATTGTGATGCCGAATAGTTGATTGATTCTGGTATTGACCCTGGGGCAGTCGGAGAAGCCGAAACCAGACAGGGCAATTGATGGGGATGGATGAAGGGGTTGCGTTTGTTGCAAAAGAGAAAAAGCACGTCGCCGACTCGGCGCGTCTCGGTTCAGCCTGGGGTACTGCCTGAGCACGGACTCCCATTTACCACTCCAAGTCCGGCAGCGGGATTGGCGTGAGGCGGTGTCCTGTTGTTTCTGAGCTGGACACTGTAAATGCAACCTGCAGGAATCACCCACAAACCTCTATCCCTTGGACCCGCTTTCAGACGGGATGATCTCCACTAAAATTCAAGTACACTACTTAGGAAGGTCATCTCCAAGGAATTAGGTTCCTTCAAGTAGGCGTAGGATGTCCGTCTGTACACTTAGGTAGGCAGCTTGCATTCGAGTAACGTCATGGGGACAGACTGGTTGGCAGAATCGGTTCCATTTTCGCAGTAAACGTCGGTCCAACATACAGGTACGTATTCTGTTATGAACCCAAGATGTCGGCTGTAAGTACCAACTTAACTTCCATGCTACCATCAGAGTGAAGGTCAAATGGCGATGGAGTATGGATTTGGATGACAGATGACAGTTCAGGGGCAAGCTGTGGAAGATGGGATCTGGCCCCAAGACCACACCTCGAGACCGGGTGGCCATGCACCTATCCACTGGAGCTTTCCCCTGGAGGTCCCTTCCATACCTTAGGGCGGCCCCGCCCCCACACGGGCCCTGCAGGCCCCCTGCAAATGACGCTGCCGTTGGATGGAGGATCACCGTCACAGCCAGGGCAACGCGGAAGTGGAAAGTTTACATGTCGCATTCCCTCGGCCTCCCCTACATCCTTTTTGCACCACTTTGCTCAGTCTCAATGGGGAAGGATGAAGAAGACATTACTTCTCTGCTTCATCCACGGCTTCAAGGTATGTGAGGTGAACACGCGACGCCCCAGCCAACATCAAACTGACCTTATCGTGTAAAGGGGGGTGAGTCGACCTTTGGCGACAACTATGCCTTCACCGAGCACCTCCGCCAACTGGTCGCGGCCGACCTACCCAAGATAAACGTCAATGTCGTGGTCTATCCCAAATATGAGACCCGAGGAGACTTGGGCGAATGCGTAGGGCGATTTCGAGATTGGTGTGTGCTCGTCAACTGCATCCCGCTACTTATCTGTCACATGCTCGAAGCCCTGAACCATCACTAACATCCTCAACCCAACCCAGGCTGATGAATAAAGTCATCGACCTCGAAGTCGCCGCCGGCACCTCCTCTCCCACCATCGACCCCTCCGTCCGCGTCATCCTAGTCGGCCACTCCATGGGCGGCATCGTCGCCGCCGAAACCGCCATCGAGCTCTCCTCCGACAAGCCCATCCACGGCAGCACCGATCCGGCTGTCGAGGACCCAAAACTGGAGCACCGCACCGCCAACTCCGCGCCCCTCCACCGACCACCCAGCCCCAACTCGCTCATGTTCCCCTACATCCAGGGAGTCCTCGGCTTCGATACACCCTACCTGGGCATCGCGCCCGCCGTTTTCGCCCATGGTGTTGAGGGCCACTATGCGACGGCTTCGGCGGCGCTGTCGCAACTGAGCAGCTTAACGAGCTTGTTGGGCGGAGCGAAGGGGGCGCAGGCGCAATCTAATGCGACGACGCAGAAAAGACAGGTCGCCGCTCTGCCTGCGCCGGAGAAGAAGCAGGACGAGCAGAAGAGTAATGGCAGCGCCTGGGGGAACTGGGGCAAGATCGCCATGGTTGCCGGCGCAGCCGCTGCTGCGGCGGCCGGTGGAGCGGCGGCGTACTATAACCGAGACCAGATTACGCAGAGCGTGAGCTGGGCGACGTCGCATCTTGAGTTTGTCGGTGTGCTTTATAGACGGGAGGAGCTGCGACGCCGGGTGGCGTACATGGTGCGGCTCAACAAAGACCTCGGGGTCGGCTTCGGCAACTTTTATACCCGGCTGGGACGGGCCGCGGGGTCCAAGGAAGTGAGCATGGTCGGGACTGTGATGGGCAATGAACGGACGTTTTGCGTTCTGCCTAAGAAGGATCCCGCTGGGGATTGGAGGGAGGCTATCAACAATAAGGCTATGGACGAAGTGACGGCGCATATCTGTAAGTGCATATGGGACCTCGTAACCGCATGCTTAATCGTTACTGACGCTTTTCCCACAGCAATGTTCGACCTGAAGGACAACCCCGGCTATACAAAGATGGCTCATGAAGCTAAAGATATGATTGTCAAGTGGTTGCAGAACGATTGGTACGAAAGCAGCAACGGTGGTGTCATTCGCGCATAGAAGCGCACCCTACAAACCGTAATCTTCTATCAAATGCCCTAAGTCTTTTTGATTATCCCATCATAATACGTCTATCATAATCTATACATCTCCAGAGCTCTTTGGGAGTAGTAGTACGTATGTTCCCCCAGTAAAGCTCGACCGCACAATCCGCAGCCGAAGTGACTTTGTAAAGATCATACACCGTAACCACAGCGCTCTAACAGCAGGGGCGGGTAGGCTGTGAGCATAAGCAGCACGCCAATCCAGCCAAAGTCAAGCCCGTCCTCCTCTTCACAACCACAGCCTAGAAGTCTTTAACCCCTCACTGCCTCTTCTTCTCCTTCTTCGCAGCAACAGCACCACCAACCTGCTTCCTCCTCTGGCTCAACATATGGCTATACAGCACCACCGAGCCAGGGATATACGACAACAAGACCGCCACCAACGCATAAGGGTACCAAGTCGCGAGCTTATCGGCCGGACCCACGAGCGCCTTGATGATCATGGCCACCTCGGAGCTGATGCCCAATGGGTACAGTACAAGAAAGGCGCTATACCTCAACCAATGCAGCCAGTAAGGAATGAAGTCGAATTGCTTGAGCGCAAAGTAGCTGTACCGGATCACCTCGGTGGTGGACCAGGCCGTCAGCATGGAGCTGTACCAGGCCGAAGTGTTGAGGTGCGGGAAGGGGTAGGAGATGCCCCAGACGAGCATGAGGCGAGAGGCGACTTGCATGGCTGTGGTGAAGATGGGGGCGGGGACGATGCCTTTTTTTTTGTTCACACCGGGAATGTCAATTAGCTATTGTTTCCTACACAGATAGAGGAGAGGTAGAGGAGGGGAGGATGGGGACTGGGATGGGGATGGGAACGGAGACGGGGAAGGATATGGCAGGCATACCAGTAAGAGCATGGAAGATCTCCATCACAGCAAAGGTCTGCGTAACGCGAGCAAAATCATCGACGACCAGCGGCACAAAGGGCGCGCCCTTGGCCACGTAAACGGATGCGACGCGACCGAGAATGGTCGCCCAGGCAACGGCCGAGGCGGCATTGTAGAGGACTAGATAGCCCTTGCGGAGAGCTGAGCCAGCCATTGTTGCTGTCGTTTGTCGTTGTCGTGTCGTGTCGATGTTGTTTGGGGATGTGCGTGTATCGAGACGACTCGGTATGGACGCGGGAGTAAATTGACGGACAAGCGTCTAGATACGACGGAGTGGATGAAATGGATTCCCCAACAAGACGGGATCGCTCCGACCGACGGCGGGGACAACAATTTTCGACCCAAAAAGAAACCCGAACCGAGGCCGCGGCAAGGTGGATTCGCGCGTCGGGACAGGGGTTTGGTTCTTCCTTGTGGGGTCCTTAACTCCGCGGGACCCACCATCCTTCGGCGGCCCGGTGTCTGGAACGCCGATTGACCCCGTCTGTTGAACCGCCGATGTCACCGGTGGTTATGAATATTCACATGTGAAAGAAAGCAATAATGAGCTAAAACAAGGGTCGTTGCCTTCATCAAGTACAGCAGTTCGCCGCTCAAGTCTCGGCATCCATCATTCTCACCAGAGAACGGACGTCGATTGTCGCCGCCCAGGACTGGGCGTAGCACACTTTTGCCGTGTTAACCGATATGAAGAACTTTTATGGTAGTTGTTCTATTCTCAGTAGTTTGATGCTGCTAGAGTCCCACCATCCTGATATTGCCCTACTTTCCCAAGCATAGCATAACTGGTATTAACCATCACCTAAAAAATTCACCCAACTCCAGATCTGTTCTTCCTAAGCCCATAACTCCTTGGTATCATGTCCCACAAAAACCGAAAAAAAAAAAGAAAGAAAGAAAGAAAGAATACAATGGTGGTGTTACATGCAACAAAAAAGTGTCGTCATGTCATCGTTGATGAGCGTAGAGGGGTATATCCTTGATTCTTCCTACCAAAGCCTCCAATATCCCTTGTTTGAGATGAGCTACTAAAGTTTCCCCATCAACCTGTTCCAGCCAGTGCAGACGGATGAACCCCGTAGCCGAAGTGAGTGTTCTTTCATACTTTGATCCATTTCCAGAATCATGAATGATGGGAAGGGATCACTCCCGCGAGTCCCTTCGATGCTTAAGGTTGCTCAAGAGGTCCCTGATTGAGTGACCTCCGAATAGGTACTCGGTCGAGTGTCGTCCGCAGTAGCTGTGTGCGTTGACGTGCTTGTTGTGCGACTTGGATCTTCCCAGCCTTGATGATGAATCCGCCGAGTTTGTCGTGTTCCCCGAATCCTTTCGGCTGTTGCGGGGAGCCATTGTCTCTGATTCGTAAGAGAGTCTCATTTCGTGCTCCTGTTGAGTTTTGTTAGTACTGGAGAGATGAGATGCTCGGAAAGGAGCATGGCTTACGCTATCAGGGGACTTGGGCGAGGTAAGAGGGCTTGTGACGGGTCCGGTGGTGCTGATGTTGAGTGCCGACGGGGCAGAGGCACGAGAAGAAGAGCGCTTCATGATTGGATGTTGTTGATGAGAGTCGGGTATGATATTGAGAAGTTGTATTTTGTGTTTGACTCTTGAGGACTATGAGAAGAGCTTCTACACGTGTAGCTTTCTCCTAGTTCGAGTGGTGTCGTTCGTTTAAGAGAGTGCCCTCCGGGGTAGACAGTTGTTGCACACCTGGTGCTTTAGAAGATGTAGCTAATAGAACAAAGGAAATATGGTTCACTTTGTTCGAAGCTTGATGATGTTGCTTGATCTTGATGATAGATGAGTAAGTAGGTAAGTAGAGGAGGTCTGAGTTCACCAGTCCGGAGCCGGGCCGGCCGACTTATATCTCTTCAAGATACCGTGGGGCCGATCGCCTTCTTTGGTACTAGGTACGAACTCGGTCCTACCTGGTATTTCTGACCTTTCCCTTCGAGGTACCGGGATTGCTGCAGTGTTCTGACGGACAAACACAGGCCAAGAACCCTTGGCACACGTTTGTTCCACCGGACTTGTTTGACCCTTCGCCTGGGAGCGCAATTGCGTGTAGGTCCTCGCCGAGAGGTCCTTGCAGTGGGTAGGTATTGCCAGTGTTGCAGCGCTCATTCTCGCAAAACTTCCAGTAGGAAGCCTGAGGAGTGAGGACATCCATTAAACTAGCCCCTGTCGAAAATTAACGGCCAATGGCATGTCGTTGCATTGACCAAAAGGGACGCCATTCGCGAATTCGATTGGTCGCCTTAAAGAAGAGCGTCCCACCTTTTCAGGCATCCATTGCGATCCTTCTCCATGCAGGTCTTTGCTCACAGGGACACCGACCAGCAACGGGACAGGTGGACCATGACTGTTTTGATGCGGTCGTGACTTGATGAGTCAAGTTGGGCCCCCGGCGATAGGTCGTTGACGATAGGATAACGGTAAAAGATCAACAATAGACGTGGGCATTGCCAAGTCGGCCTGCCCGAATGATAACCGGTTGCTCCATCCCGCATTTTCAATCTCCGTGTGTAGTTTACGGCGTCGTAAGTCGTCTCGTCCTGTCGCAGGACTGAGCTAGGTGGTGATAAGCCAGCTCGGAGCTAGGACTTGGACGAATGCCCTGGGGACGACACCTGGAAGATCGAGGTTGGACGTTGGTCTTTCTCGGGCATACATTCCACTTCTGTGTTTGCTCTGTCGGTGGGTTTCACCAAGACTCTGGCAGCATGCCAGTACTGACCGCCAGGAATAGAGACTGTCCCACGGAAAGATGAGGGATAGTTGGCTGGATGCGATGGGTGATGCGGATGGCCGTCGGTGTCGAAAAACAGACTGGCGGGCGGTTGTGTTGCACAGAGGACCCGGACGGGAAGCGAACTTCGCAGCAGGGCTTGGCGAGCGACGTTGCGGGAGGCAGGGGTCCGACTCCCCACACTGGACATCCACACAATTCCACATCCCCCAAATTCTCCACAGTTCCCGACTTCCCGTTCCCGTCCTCGCCGGATAACTCCATCCATCCCGTCTTCATCCGTCCACGCCGCAACGGTCAACCATTGCCCGGCGATACGATATCTCCCTGTCATCAAGAAAACTATTCACTCATTCTCCCATCAAATCAACTCAAAGCTATTTTCGAGGCTTCAGTCCCGGTTTCTTTTCTCTATCGAGATGACTGCGTCGGTGACCTGAACGAGAAATCACTCAATAACCCAGGAGTGGTTAGGTTCGTTCCCGTCTCTCGAGGTCATGTTACCCAGGTGCATAACTCGAAGAGCCTGTTTTTAGTCTTTTCGGGTGCCTGGGCCCGTGGGTTGCAGAACAGGTCGCCGCCTGAAATGGATACGAATGTAGGAACACCGCATCGGAGTTATCACGATAGTTTCTTTTCTTGTGGTTGCGCAGGCGTCGTAGCTCCCATCGTCGTCGTAAGACGTGACGCGGAGCGGTTTGTAGGGGGCCACCTCATCCCTCCCACTCTCCCAAAGGCCTTCATGCATTATGCTCCGGAGCTTCAGCAGTCCATCGGCCATTACCAGAAAGGAAAATCGGGCATCAAACGGGAAAGGCCAGTTCATTTTCTCTTGGCGTCGACAAAGGATGCCTTGCGCTATTGCACAGTAAATAAGTCGCTTGAAGCAGTCCAACCTTAGCAGAGCCGCATCCAACTCATCTCATGCAAAAAAACACTTGTTTCATGTTTGGAGGGTACCATGCATGGGAGGCTTCTGGCGGCTTTCGTCACAAAATTCCACTTCTCAAGTTCAAGCCTTGGAAACATGGGGGCTCTGAAGATACTACCTATCTACAGACTGCAGTCCACAATGATGGTTCAATTGGGCGCTGTCAAAGAATAAGCCTGGCACTTGACTTTGCGGGAAATTGCGCGATCATTGGTCTCTGGATGCTACTGAGGCATATGTGCCCCAGCGGCGAAGTGCGTTGAGGACAGTAGCGGTCGTGGTAGTGAATATGGTCGAAGTGATGTCAGGGGCTCAGAACTCGTCAGGTAAATGTCTCGTTTTTCAAGGCTTTGAGGTGAGCAAATTCGATTGCGGATCAAGTGCGATACCCACATTGAACTCAGATATGCATCGATGTGATGCTGTCCGCTGTAAATCATGCTATTTGCATGTCTATATCTCTTCACTTGGAAGTTTTGTTGGACCTGTTAACTTGTTTACAATCTTTAACAGTGTTGTCACCCCTCGCCCATTTACTTAACGCCTCTTAATTTCTCACAAGATTGTGTCAGCTCTTCGGATAGGTCATACGAACACACTCCCCGAATTGCGGTGCCTTTCACGCCGTTGAACCAGACTCTCGGGAACCTCAAAAAGATCAATAAGACCTTCTACACCCCTGGTTCATCCAAATCTGTCGGTGGCTTTCCGCAGATTCTGGTCTTCCACACGTTTTCACGTTTGTCGAAATAAGGATTCCTGGGTGCTTACACAAAGGGATCTACCCATATCCGATTCGGCACTCACTTTTGCACAGCCTCAACGAACTTTTGGATGGTGACTGTTCCTGCGTCGTTCTGTTCCATCCGGCTCTTGGCTTTTTGGGAACGACAATGGAACGAGACGCTGAGAAAAAGAGGAAGGAGAAGTGTACTTTTATATAAGACACTGAAAGTTTGACCTGAATTTCGCATCGACCGGCATTCACCGGCTCTTGTCTCCAAATATCGTGGACGACTCAGGTCCCAAAGAGATAGTTACAACCGTCAGCGCCATGCGTTGGGCTTTCCTCTTGCAATCATCCTGCTCATTCCGCGTCCAGCGGGTTTTGCGCATAGACACACTTCCAAGGCCAATATCCATGCATCTTCTGCTCCTTCATCTCCTGGCGCAAATGGGCCGCGTATACTGCGATCTCTTCTTTCGTCCAGCCCATGATCTGACCAAAATAGAACTGGATAACGCCTTCAACGTCCGAAGAAACGGCAGCGTACGCGCAGAGACCTACCTACTTCAGCTTCGGATCCTCTGGCCAAGGCGACACGGGCATCTAAATTTTCAGGTTAGCCTATGATGCTTGAGATGGGATATTCTCGAGACCTACTTTGTAGTCCTTTACCGTAAGGTTAACGAAGCCTGCCTCCTTCATGCCTGCCTCTTGTGTTCCGTCCTGAGAGGTCGTTGTACTCCTGTTGATTTTTATGCCGGCCTCGGAAAGGATTTTTCCATACTGGTCCATCGCAGATCCGGGGGTGACAGTTCCATCGTCAGACAAGATATTGGGCGACACATCGACGTGCTCGATCCACCCGCCAGGCTTGCAGCACCGATAGGCCTGCTTATATAGCTCGGTCCAATCTTCAACAGCTCCGTTCATGAACTGGATATGGACATAATCAAAGTGATTATCCTTGAAAGTCCATTCTTTAGTAGCATCGTCAATCTGGAACTGCAAATTTGGGGGGCACCAGCTAGGTTGGACGGGAGAAATATCGGTACCGGTGACCTGGCAGTTGGGAAATTGGTCGGCGAACTCAATAGCCCAAGACCCGTGGCCCGTGCCGATATCAACGGCGTGTTTGATGTCGTCCTTAAGGGGGGGCCTGAAAGAGCTTCTCGTCTACCATGAGAAAGAGGCCGTGGGCGTAGATTTCAAGTGCGTTCAGTTGCTTTTCGTCATTGGGACCCCAGTATTCACCGTCCGTAACCGAATCGCTGTGGTAGGTTCGACCGTTGATGGTACGGTAATATTGATGCAGTCGAGCTCTCTATATCACTTCCCAGAGTTGAATCTTCTTCATCTGCGTCAGTCTCAGGAAATCCTTGCTGAAGCCAATGTGCACCAGACAGGACGCCAGGCACTTCAGGCGCTGGAGACCCAGGAGCGGGTGTTGGCGACTTTCCCTCAGATCTAGAAGACACCGGGACAGGAGTAGGTGACTTTTCCTTGGGACCAGGAGAGGAGGGACCAGGGGCTGTTGGCTTAGGCGAAGGCGCAGCATCGGACAATGGTGACTCGGCCTTCCGTTTTGCGGGAGTCCTCATGGTTGAAAGATCGTCCGTCGGGGTCAGTGTGTGTGATTTGAAGGGTCAAGTAAACAAAGAATCTGAGTCAAAAGAAAGATGGTTAACCACGTGAGAACCAGCGTACATCCGGCGGGCTAGAATTGTTCTTTTCAACTCGAACGACGACAGGGGGCTCCAAACGCCGAAGCCTAGCTGGGAAACTGATACAACATCAGACTAACCCCGAGTTTCCGACAACTCTGGCCCTTGGTGCAAATTGCTGATTCGTACGGTACTATTGATCATAGATCCGCCCGGAAGGTTGCCGAAGGACATGCAGCCCAATGAACTGTCTGGCCGGAGCTTTGTCGCCTATGCTTACCAGGTAAGGGTGGGATGCCAGATGTGAGAACTCACCTTGAAGTCGGATTTTCAAGCTGATAAGCTACCCCGCGATGTCAAGAAACCTTGTGCGGGATGGGCGATTTTGATTATTTAGCACGTGCACGATGCTGAAGCGAGACTCTCTTCTCTGACTGAAATTACCTACATTTCAAACTGTATTTGGAGTTTTGGACGGCCTGGTTATTTTTGTTAATGCCGGCGATCAGGGGGCACAAGTTAGAAAGGTCCGAGAGAAAGGTGGTTGTTCGCGAAAGAGATTCCACATCTAGGCTGGCTTGGTTTGTCTGGATTGGCTATGTTTTCGGGCCCGGAGAACACGGCTGTTTTGCCGGAGGCTGGCAGGTCCGGCAGGGTACGTGATGGGCTTATTGTTGCAGAGTGTATCAGTATATGCACCCAAGTTGTTCTACTTACTCCGTTTGGTGCCTTTGCCCCGAGTGCAGAATGCCGGAAATGCACAAAGATGCTGAGAGTACAGTTGTTTGTCTTCTTTGAAGGTATCGTGCTTCACGAAACCCGTCGCAGGAGAGCTCACAACTGAACAGATATTCCGACTTGGCTCATCCGCGTATTGTCACGATGAGAGACCACTATGGGTGGCTCGGTGGGAAAACGATGGAGTCAGATGGACTGGTTGTCTGGTTGAAGGGAAGAAGTGGCCGGCTATAAATGCACACCAACAGAAAACTTACGTGGCAATTGGGTGGGCCACGATTTCGCAACGGTAACAGTACCCAGGAGGAAGCGACCGCCTATGTATTCCTGTTCAGTTACATATTCACCAAGTGTGAAAGCAACTCCCCTCCGATCAGGTGGCAGACTACCAGCCTGCTTCGGCCTGAGTTGCTTCTTGCCTGACTGTAACGTCTTTTTCTCTTCCTCATATTCAGGATCATTCATTTTTCTTGAGGCTCGTCTTGACTGTCAGCGCCGTGATTCCTTAGCTGCTTTGGACAATGATACTCACTCGATAGTAACCTCCATAACATATGTTTGAACAACGGAGCGAACGCCGCCTCGCGTGAGAGCATATAGTGAAAGTAACTGGGGCGGTTGCCAGATGGGGATGACAATAAAGAAGACGGACTTACCGAGATAAAAATTATAGGTCAAGCGAAGCTTCAACAAACTCGTGAAACCAACTTCGAATCGCTTCCACAAGTCTTGGGCAGAATTTCGTCCCATTTTAGTCACGAGTGTTGAGGTGCCCTCCATATGTTTCGATTGTCATAAGAGAAGACGAGGGGAGGGGGGGGAGGAGAAAGAATACATACCACTACGGGCACTTGGGAAAGATGAAATCCGGTCTGATCGTCTAGATAAGTCGGTGATCGCATGTTAAGCAGTGGCATGAAGGACGACTGCTGGATTGTTTGGAATGGTATGTTCCTTCACGTCCCTGAATTGATACGGTGTTTGGATTTGCAAAGGCCAACTCCAGTAGATGTGGGAAGGAAATCCAGGGAACAGTCGGTCTACAGTCTTCTAGTAACAAAAGGTGTTGCTTCTGTTTCCCGAGTCGAAGTTTTGCTCGAAGTCATGAAGTGGTATCGCAGGTACACTATCGCGTTATAAGAGCTTAGAATCCGCAACCGGGAAACTTCAGACTGTGGGCACGATATTTGAACATTACCTCACTGGTTGTGTACTGTTGGCTCAACGAGGACTTGGCTTTGAACCTTTGCCTGGAGCTTTTTTGTGAGCTCACTCGGGTTTCGAGCCTCAAATACCCGGCCTGACTAATAACAAGGTTCGGAATCACCGCGCCATTGAATGTGAGTGTAGTCGGTCTCGGTGATATGTCGCGAGGATGTGGTTTGGCGACGCGTATACATGATGTAGAGCGCGAGGATCATCTTTCGTCGTGAGCTTGAAGTCTTAATTTCCGACGACTCCGACGTTGAATGGTCGTCGGAGCCGGTCCCATTAATTAAAAGAAGGCTATAGAAAGCTCATAAGCTGTTGTATGTAGGCAGAAATCTCTGAACCATTATGTCGTTTTGTTGTCATCAAGGCATCCGCTGGTACCAACCACCACGGGACATAACCCCTTAGAACGCCGAGGAAACCCGGCCCGCCGCTGCCATACGTATACGATATACCCAAGTCATGTGCTGGTGTATGTAATTCCATCGATACAACCTATTCCCGAATGTTGATGTTCTTGTCGTTGTTGTTGTACAGGTTCTCCTCGTCCGTCTCAAAGCCGGTGGTGATGTTTGCGCATTCCCCTGCTTTGGCCACTACTCCTCTTTTACGGTTTGCTGCTTACTTGGTTAGCACGTAGACACAATAACGGGCCGGGAGCAGCAAAAGAAGAGGTTAAACATACCACCAACCAATCCATGCCCTCTGTGATGCCCGTCCCGTCCACTGCACTGCAGGCCATGATGCTCCAGTTCCTGTCTCTTAGCTCGCCCAGGCGGAGAGCCTGAGAGATGTCTGCCGCCCCCTTTGCACCTGGTTGATCTTGCTTGTTGGCAAACACCAAAAGTGCAGCGTCCTTCAGCTCCTCCTCGTTCAGCATGGCGGCCAACTCGTCCGCCGCGGTCTGCAATCGCTCCATATCGGTCGAATCAACGACGAATATTACCGCCGCCGTGTTCGCATAGTAGCACCTCCAGTAGGGGCGGATGCTGGTCTGACCACCCAGATCCCACACGTTGAAGTTGAGATTCTTATATGTGACTGATTCGACGTTGAAACCGATTGTTGGTATCGTAGTTACTACCTCGCCAATCTACACATGGTGTCAGCTTTCCGAACCAAGATGCGCTGCCATTCGTGGTCCTGTTCAGCAGATGAACCTACCTTGAGTCTGTATAGTAGTGTCGTCTTTCCGGCGTTATCGAGACCCAATATCAGAATGCGGATCTCCTTCTTTGTCCAGAAGAGGTTGGACAGGCTAGACAGCCATGACATGCTCTGACCCATCTTTGCGTTTTGGCTGAAGCCGCGAAGACTCTACGCGCGTGAAGTTCGTATGAATTCGTTGATCGAGACAGAACGATGACGAGGTGAATAAGGAGAGGATATGACCGGGCAGGGCGACTCCTTGATGCGGAGCGGGCTTGACGTGACGGATCGGGCCGTACTAGTCGATGGAAATGATGACGGGGAGTAGCGTATTATCGAGAAGGCAGCGAACGGAAGCGCGATCAGCCCAGCTGGTAACTTTCGGATGCTCCCGTGTGCACGGTTGAAGATAGGATAAGCGATGGTTTGTTGCGCCGTGGTGTTGCGACAAAAGTGTTTTGGTTTAAGTTGCTTCAAGATGCTCTCGTCTCGTTGTCATAGAGAGGCCGCCGCTCCAATGCCGCCAAAGAGCTCCTTGATCGTGCCGGCACTCAGGGGTCCCGGGAGGCAAGGCCGCCCCCCAGCACCCCAGCCCAACTGCAAACATCCCGGCAATCGATTGGCAGAGACGGCGCCGTGGAAACCTCCGATATAGCCGCTTCTTGTGGCCCGTGCGCTGCCTTCTGGGCCCAGATGGACCTGCCTGTCAAAGAGCGATGTGAAGGAGCCTGTGCCACAATTACTAGCCATAATTACACACGTGATTCAGCCACATACGCACTTTCGGGCCCTAGTGTTCTGCTTGGTTTTTGAAAGCCCACACCAAATATTCTAACCCACCTCATCGACACCAGCCAAATCGATCGGTAACTCGACAACACCGTCAAAATGCCGGTACGTAACGTCCCGCCATATTGAGCGTAGAGATCGCTCCGAATTGCTCTGCTGTTGAATTTTTGGCCGTCTTGCGATGCCAGAAATGGCAGCGATACGGAACTTCCAAAATGACAGTTTCGGAGCGATCGATTGAAGCATGGGGGAGGGCTCTCTGACTTCACTCGCCCAAAACTACGACAAGACAAGTTATGCTGACGAGGTGCATCGCGGAAACAGAGCCACAAGACCTTCCGTATCAAGCAGAAGCTTGCTAAGGCCCAGAAGCAGAACAGGCCTATTCCCCAGTGGATTCGCCTCCGCACTGGCAACACCATCCGGTACATATCACCATAAACACCCATTGCAGTCGCGTTCAGCCGGAGACGGAGGGAGAGGGATGACCAGTGAAGGGGACGGAGATGGGGGAAACTGGGAAACAAACCAGCTGCCTCTGCCGTACCCGGCGCAACATGCCCTCTCTCAAGCTCCCTGGAAAGAAGAACGCATGGCGACTGCTTCATCATGACGCTGGGATGCTAATAAGAGACAAACAGCTACAACGCCAAGCGTCGCCACTGGCGCAAGACCCGTCTCGGCCTCTAAATGCTCTCTCGACTTTTCCATATTCCACCCCCAACGATGGTCTTCTTTTCCTGGTTGCTCTGAACCACCTCCATTCTTCGAAAACTGGAGCGTGGGAATGCGACCTATAACGGCAGCCCTCTTTTCTCGGCCTTTGTCCTACGAAACCAACCGGATAACGAAATCCTCCCGACCTCCTGCCACGGAGTTTTGTTAGGACGAGTCACCGATCATCAGCAAGCAACAATGAGAAGAGGGCAAGGGCAACCAGGAAGCACAACCAGGAAGATGATGTGATCACAACCAAGTTCTGGCTCGGCGGCGGTCGGTTTTCAGCTGTGTTCTTTCGGCGGGGGGAAATATCCTGGAACTCGATCCTTGTTTTTGGGAAACGTGAACTTTCGGAGTACTATGCTTTATGGCAACATTTAGAGGGACGGTTACGGGGCAAATTAGGATCTGGAATGAGAGAAAGCGTGGTGTCGATGCACGAGTGTTGATTCCCATACTTGTTCTACCCATGTTCTCGGAACTGTGATACCAAGTCGGCTCATCTACCGTGTACGTGTGTGCATCATATCAAGGTCTGTGACATTGAGGGGAGTCGATGATGGTTCAAAGACGTGGGCAACGTTCATTCAGCTCGCCCACGTAGCATCAATGACCTCGGTGCCCTTGGCTTTTGAAGCGAGTCAAATGAGCCCTGATATACAACTCGGATAAGCTCCCTCCTGCACGGTTCTGGACCATTATTGTTTTGTTTGTTTGCACGGGCAACTCATGGTATCTTTGCGCCTGGCCATGTTTGAGTTTCTAAACGTCAATGGCAATGAGAAAGGCGATTCCTGTACCTACCAGTCTTAAACCGGGAGCGCTTTAGCGTAGAACGACGAGTGTAACGTGGATGCATGGTTGACTTTCTTTTCCCTTACTCTGAGGCCCATTTCTTCCTGGTGACGGCGTCGGTCAAGTGCACCTTGAAGCAGATCTGATCATGAATAGCTGCCACGAAACAGAGGGTTCTTGTTGTTATGTGCTACAGTTCACATCATGGACGTGATAAGCGGATACGAGGTGCCAATATGGAAGGTACGCTAGTGGTATTGGGGAGCATCATGGCAACAACACGCAATCACGACGACGTTGTCGATTTGGACGATGAGGACGCTTTCAGACACATGAGGACCTGATTCACAAACTGTATCATCATAAGAAAACCCTCGATTCAGCCTAAGAAAACAAGGAGCCGTAGAAAAAAGCTAGAGAACAACGCCTCTAAACGCCTGCCAACGCAAAAGTACGACCGAACGAACGTACTGAGTGGAAGAGCTTCATTTGTGGCCCTCCCAGGAATGCCCAAACCGTATCATGTCCTCGTCGAGATGCTGTCGATAATACGAGATATCTTTGGTATCCATCTCCAACTTAACAGATCTCCCCATATCCGTCAGACTCGGCTGACGTGTGCAAGTCCCGGTAGACGAAGCACAGGGGCGACCTCTGTCTTTGGCAGACGGGGGTCCCGGCGTTGCAAAGTGACTGGACGGGGACACTGGTCTTGATCGGTTAACGATCCTCCGCCCACTCGTTCTCGCGACGGATCTGCTCCTCCTCCTCGGGAGTGAAATCGTTCGTAATATTAAACGTTTTCCGAATCTCCTCAGGGGACTTGCCCTTGATCATGTTGGCAACGGTCTTGCAACCAACATCAAGGAGGGGCTTGATGTCCATATAGTTGGCAGCCTGAATGAGGAATATGTCAGCATGATCTGACCTTGCAGAACCCGAGTGTTGCTTGCATATCAACTAGCATTGGCGGGTGGAACGAGGGGGGAACCTACGAGAATGATCTCAAAGAGCATCTCCTGGTCGACCTGCATGAACTTCTGGTCCCACTCGTCGATCTCCGTGCTCTTCTTACGGCTGTCGTTCTCGTCCTCAGTGGTCTGGGGCGGGTCCTTGCGGTGGTGCTCGCACCACTCGACAACCTTGCGGAGGACAGGCTCGTTGACGTTTGGTAGGGGAATAGCCTCGTTCATAACAGCCTCGTCGCCCAAATCCTCAATCAAGTTCTTGATGAGGAGGGATCGCTCGGCAACAACGCGGTCTGTGTTTGGCGGCAGTTAGTCGGCTGCATTCGCAGGGAACCAAAAGGAGACAGGCCAGGTGGCGGGGTAACTCGACTCACCGACGGTGATAATTTGACCATCGTTGCTCTGGAGAGATACCCTCTGGAGAGCGCGTTCGTCGTTCTCCGCCATATTAATGTCTGTAGTCGCAGTCTCGACGTTAGAAGATACGTCGATGGATGTTGATGGGTTGAGTTGGCTTTAAATGTGATTGATTGATGCTGGTGGGTGAATGATGCAAAGAGAGGATGTTTCAATTGTGGGGGAAAAGGTGGGAGATGGTGCTGTTATATACCTGTTTGCGCAAATTCAAATTCAAAGGCGGAGGTGACCTGCTCTTGAATTGCAGGAGGTTTGGAAACAATGATTCACCGGCTGCAGTGGTTCTTATGGTTTCCCCGTGAAAGGTGCCTGTGGTTTGCTTGGGCTAGTGATGAGAGTTGAGGTCCGCCTGAGTGCCCGTTGGCGGGCGCAGTCCTTCAAACGAGTCGCCTCTGCCTTCATCTTGTGGAGCCCGCTGCACGCACAGAGTCCAATTGCGCGCACGGAAAGTGTGTGCATAGACCACATAGCAATCCTGGCGTGGCCCAACTCGTCAGCATGGAATATTGTGGGGTTGGGCGGTTCGGTGCCTGGAGGGACGGACTTGCTCCAACACGGAAGAGCTTAAACGCCCGGAGAGAACCTGACCGTTGTAAGGTACCTACCTATGGCACCACGCAGCTCCCATCAACGAGACGAACATTTGCCCACCAGTAATTGGTATTTTTACTATGCCAGGAAGAGACGTAGTGGACACCGTCGTCATAAGGCAACGGTATAAGGCGTGATCTGAGGACATTGAAGCTACAGATGTCTTTCATGCCTGCAATACAGACCAAGCATTGCATCAGATAGGAATCATCGAAGACCACCTACTATTACTATGTACATAGGTACTAACTAGGTAGGTACCTTTATAGTACATGCGGTTTCCCGTACTAAAACCTCGCGAGATTTCAAATGGTGAAAGTTTGTATCAATCATGTATTTTTCGGGCTCAGCATAATACGCCCGCACGCCCGGTAGATCTATCCCAGGCTTGTGAATTGGATGACGGGATATCAATGGCCTGGAAAGGCTCCTAAACGAACTATATACATGATGGACAACTGTTCATTAGCACCGAAAGTTGTCCTCGCTACTCTGGCTTTTGTCACTATCTCACATCACTGATATGGATTGTCAAGTACGGGAATACAACTTGAATGTGCCAAAAGCTGCGGTACCTCCAACAAACACAGAAAGACAACATCGATGGGAGGAACGACAAGGGGTCAACATCAAAGCCTATCAATCTTCAAGGCCGTTCTGCTGGGGGTTCAAGACGGGCATGCGGCACAAGATATTGTCCATTACACTTTAATACTAACAGACTAAGACATCTTTTGCTTACCATCTGCCCGTATCGCAGTATGATGTACACTCAGATCACGAAGACACAAATTCAATTTTTAAAACTATGTCCTTCGGCGCTTGGATATACATAGAGGTATGTAACTCGTCGTGGTCCGGCTCGCGCAGATCGACAAGTCACTGCACCCGTGCGGGAGGAAATTTGTACTTAGACTCGCGCCAACGAGCCTGCCGAGTGGCCCGAATGCGGACGGGCAACTGCGTGGGGAATCTGGAGATGTCTTCACCCCACCTAATTTGAGATTCAAGAATTCCAGAAGCCTTCCTTTCCGATCGCAGCCAACAAGTCCGGAGCTTGTCAAGATTCGAGCAATAGTACCTGCAGGGGCTTGCCGCAAAAGTCGCTCATCATTACTTTCACCATATGACCCTGCCTTCCATGGAAAAGTTGAACTCTGCTTGCCTCGAAACTCGTGAATGCTTCCATTTCAGAGGGCCTTGTGAGACATGGTCGCTCCTTATCTGGAGAACATCCGGACGCCTGACGGAGAAGGCGTGATGTTCTGTACCATTGCGGATGACGCCAATGAAGCTGGATTGGCTACAGCGATGGTAGTAGTGTACAGGGGAATTGCGGGAAAGGCCTTTTTGCATGATTCAAACGGACGGCCGGATTTTTAGCGTGCCTGGCGCTGACCATCACCCCCCTGTCCAGAGCTGTTCGCGGACAGGGTTCGCTCCTACCTGAGCTCTGGCACGATGCCAACGTCCACTCCCGGTCCATGGACATTCCCTTCTCACGGAAGTTACAGGCCCATCCCTTCCTTTCCGATTACCACCCAAAGGTCCTCCTCGTCGCTTTCGGGTTATGATTGAGCGCATCCTTTCCGCGACACGCCATCATGCCATTATTTCAATCACGGCGACTTCCCTCCTTAACTTTTCCATCCGGTGATGCGCTCCTAGCCTCCCTCGACTTCCAGTGCCCCGAACGGCTGCATGCGCTTCAACAACGGATGCTCACATCGGCCGCGAATGACTGCAGTTGCAGGACCACGAACTTGACATGTGGCGGAGAACATACCTTTTCTTGGTGTTGGTAAGGCTCTGGTTTGCCTTATCACCAAGCTATCTTCACCCAGATGAGAACTTTCAAGGGCCAGAGGTTATAGCCGGTATGTTTGTATTTGGACCCCGCAGATCGCATGGCGCAATGCTGACACTCGTCGCGCTTCAGGACAGATCTTTCACTATCCCGTCCGGCACACGTGGGAATTCACGAACGAGCACCCGATACGCAGCGTTTTCCCGCTATGGCCCGTATACGGGCTGCCGATGCTTCTTCTTCGCTGGCTATGGATAGGAAATGGAAATGATGGCGAGATTCCGCCTATCGCAGTGTTCTGGACTCTGCGCGTTCTCATGTTCGCCATAAGCTTCGTCCTGGAGGATTGGGCTATCCACGAGCTCATACCATCGCCGAGACATAGGCGCGTTGCTGTCCTCATTGTCGCCTCCTCCTACGTGACCTGGACGTTCCAGACACACACCTTTTCAAACTCGGTGGAAACATTGGTAGTAGCATGGTGTCTGGTGCTGATTCAGCGCATCGTCGAGAATCCGGTGAGTAGCCCAAACAGATGATTAATGCGCCTGAGTATCATGGTTGCTGACAGAGTCCGGTACAGAATCGCAGTTCGTTCCTTGCCTCAGCGGTGTTAGGTTTCGTTGCGGTCTTTGGAGTGTTCAATCGCATCACATTCCCCGCCTTTGTGTTGATTCCTGGCTTGCAGCTGCTGAAATACTACTGGAAAAAGTGAGTTTGCCTGATTACAGTTTCCTTGGATGCATGCTGACAGTCGATAGTCCTTTGTCCTTTATGATAATAGTCTTTGCAGGTATCTCAACGACGCTGTTTGCCATCGCTCTCGACACGGCCTTCTACACCCCGCACTCGATAACCTGGTCGGACCTTATAAGAAACCCTGTGCTGACGCCGCTCAACAACGTTCTTTACAATATTGACCCGGAAAACTTGGCTCAACATGGATTGCACCCGTGGTACCAGCATTTGCTTGCCAACCTTCCACAGCTGATCGGACCAGCCGCTGTGCTTCTCTTCACCCGACCGCAATGCTCTATACGACTATACTCTGCTATCTCGGGCCTTGTCGTTCTCTCCTTAGCAAAACATCAAGAAGCAAGATTCCTCCTCCCGACGGTCCCTCTCTTTTTATCTTCCATTCGACTTCCGAAACAAAAGTCGGCCTTGCGCATTTGGCTGGGGTCCTGGATTGTGTTCAACCTCGTCTTGGGCACGTTATTTGGGGTTTATCACCAAGGGGGTATCGTGCCAGCGCAAGTATTTCTGAGCAAGCAGCCTGATGCGACCCAAGCGATTTGGTGGAAGACGTATATGCCACCAACCTGGCTTCTAAACGGGAAGAACGAGGTCCTCACCACAAGAGATGTTATGGGAATGAAGGGCGAGACATTGCTCGAGGAACTGAAGAAGATTGCCACGTGCGATACCCCCGCGGACAGGAGGAGCAACGAATACCTGAAGGAGAAGAACGGAACATATCTGGTGGCGCCTCTTTCGGCTGCATGGCTAGACCCTTACCTACCGAACAAGGGCTTGGATGGACTGCGGTTTCGGGAGGTATGGCAATATCGGCAGCATTTGAACCTGGATGATATGGACTTTGGTGATGACGGCGTTTGGAATACCCTGGCTAGAGTAATTGGGAGGAGGGGTCTCGGGATATGGAGGGTTACCAAAAGTTGTCCTAAATAGGACAGGCAGAGTGGGATGGCGGAATGATTTATCAACGGCGGCCGTCTGATTTCTACAGCTATTTCTACAATATGGCTGTTAATGATATCTATGAACTCTTCAAGGAACACTGAATTAAACTTGCGCAAGGTCTCGATTCTGGAAACACCCGCAGACAGGGTTGTGAATGTACTATTAAACAAACATGTGCCAAGAATCAGGGGCCGCATTTCGTCACCGGGCAGCCGGGATCGGTTGCTGCGGGGAGCCAAGAGCGGAAGCACGGCCGCTCGGGACAGGGGTGGGGGCGCGTTCTACGGGAACGCTCACGGGCGTCGACCCACTGTAAATTTGGAACTTGAGAGCAATGGACGGAGCTCCGTCAATCACCCGGACAAGTCAATCCACTTTATCCGCCCCGTCGAGTCAACACTACCGACAACACCACGCTCCGTAGCTGCCCGCGCCTCCCCATCCACCAGCCAGCCACCACCACCAGGAACCACACTCGCCAAAGCCGATCTAGTCAAGATGGGTGGTCTCAATCTCGAAGTCTTCAAGGTGAGCGGCCCCTCCCATCCATCCCATCTCAGCTTCACTCAAGCTGCCCCTCCCTCCCGTCCCTCCCGGAAGAGCTCGCCCTTAGCCCTTCCCCCGTTTCTGTCTTACCTTAGTGTAGGCGCGTGAGCTGGGCTGACTTTTTTTTTTTGGGGTGGGGGGAAAACAGTTCGGCATGTACCTCATGTTCCCCATCGGGATCATGTTCTACTTCGGCACCAACCTCGACCAGCGCTTCAACGTCCCCGACTTCTGGCCCAAGGCCGAGAACGCCAACAAGGTCCCGTTCGACCGCGACGAGATCCACGAGGAGCTCGAGAGGCTGCGCGCTAGGAGACTTTATTTGCGCGAGAAGAGGTTGGCGAACGAGGCGCAGCAGCAGCAGAGGAAGAACGATGACGAGTAACTACCTACTTACCGAGAGGGGTTCCCGGCGGGCGAAAGAAAGTTTGCGGCAAGGCGCGCGTGCGTCATTGACACTCGACTGGAATGGAATGATCGCTGCTGCTTTGAGGCTGGATTGGGAGCAACTTCAGCTGGGGGAAAGTGTATGATTACGGGGTAGCAGAAGCAAGAGATGGGAAACGAACGGGCCAGTCGGGCCGTCGTAGTGGGAAAGTCGTTGTGGTTAGGGGTGGATGAATATCGATCTGGGTTATAAGGCGTTTATGGGAAAACATGTCATTATTAGGTATCCTGGTTACGAGGGAGGGACCTCTCTGCTTTGCATCGGGCCCGGACATCATCTTTGGAAAAGGGGGGTTTATCAATGTTTACAATCATTCGTTTTGTGCCTTCTTTTGCTTCTTCATGGCCCAGGACTACTGGTCAATGAGCTCAGTCACCCTGGCCCACTCATCATCACTCATGTTTCCCCTAGAAACGTTGGACCAGATCGCCTGGACATCAGGGTAGTCCTTGATGCTTGCGAGGAGGTCCGTAAACTTGACCAACTCGTCAGAGGAGTCCAGAGAAGCCCTGGTATCCTCAATGGCATGCCACACGATGTCAGACTCGGCAATCTTGAGGTTGTGCTTGGACCCAACAGCCTTGCAGATCTGCTGAGTTGACGAGGGATCCGACCAGACAATAATGTTGCCCTCCTCGTCGTTCTCAAGATCCTCAGCGCCAGCCTCAATCGCGTCCTCCATGATGTCATCTACGTCCAGCCCGCTCTCGCCCTTCTCAAAGATCACGCGGCCCCTCCGCTCGAAGAGGAACTTGGACGGGCTCTTGGCACCATTAGCCTTCTTCACCATCTGGTTCAAGTCTTCTATAACGCGCTTCGTGTTCTCCGTCGCAGCGTCAACCACCAGAGCGATGTTGGGTGGCACAATCGCCTCGTATATTACGGGCTCTAGCGTGGCGCCTTCTGACGACTTGCCCTGGCCTCGGGCGATGGCTCCCTCGATCAGGGCCTTGGGGGTGCCGGCCTTCTTGGCCGCCGCGACGATGGTGGCAAGCTGGGGGTTATCATTCAGGTTGGGTCCATAGACTAACTCGCGTAACTGCGTAAGCTCGGGCTTCAGCCGGCGGGGCATCGGGATGATCGGTTGAACGCACGCTTCGAATACAAGGTGATGTTCTTGGTGAAGACGGTCCGGGCTGCATTCTTTTTGGCGTCGGCGGCGGCCTTTTCATGCTTGATCTTGGACCACTTGTTGTGTCCAGACTGCAGGGCGGGACTGCTAACGAAGGTGCGCCGACATTGCGCGCATATCGAGGAGCTCGTGGACTTGGAGAAAGACCGGGAGAGTGGACCGATGACGATGCTCCGCGTGAGGGAGGCCATGGTTGCGGTTTGCGAGCGAATTAGTCTGGAAGATGAGCAACGCGCGGTCAGAATGACGAACACGTAGGAAACTGAAAAGGCGAGTTGACGAGACTCGACAGCCCAGAAGAGAAGCGTACAAACGAACGGCGTCACGGCTCTTCCCGCGACAATGGACGGAGCTCTCAGTCAAAATTCCGAGAATTGCTGAGACTCTGTGCCGAATGGCGGCCGGGGTTCGGACGCGGGGCGGGAAGGAAAACGGCCATGGCGGCGCGGCGGTTCACCAGGGGCACCTCCCGAACCCCTTGTCGGGTGTTGCCCCTCGAAGACCCTCATTGGCCCACTGTATGTACAGCACGCTTGCTTCCCTGGACGCCCATGCACATGTGCCCGTAGACTTCTGCAACCTCCTGTGAGCTGCATTGGATGTTACAGACCTCGACCATGTCAACCGGAGAACCCAAGGCCAGGTCAACTTCCACTCTCGCGACTGACACCTTGGCTTCAACAACTTCCAGACACTCCTATTCTAGACCGCATTGCCCGACGATGCTAGCTTCGACCATTTCACTGACCAGCCGAATTCTTTAGACCAGACTACAGTACAGCTATATACACCTAATTCCGCCGTCGAACTCGCACCGACAGAGCCCTCGACCGGCACCTAATAATGTCATCAACACCAGCTCCTGGGGGGCCCAACGACGCCACCAATGGCGAGCGCAACGGCATCACGAACACACTGACATCCCACGCTACGACGAATCCCGAGCTCGATCTCGCCAAGCTCCAAGCCCTCCCCGCCGAGCAGCAGGAACTGTTCCTCCTGACGTCCGTCTCGGCACTTAGCAGGCATGTCCTGGCGCTCGAACCAGATGACTGCACCGCGCAGCAGTTCTACATAAAAAAGGAGGCCTTCAAGGTCCTGAATCTTGCCTCACCATCGCCAACAAGGGTCATACGAAACGCGCTGGGGCGGTGTCTTGCGCACGTATTCGACAAGGGCGATAGGAAGCTCCTGTTCGAAACTGTCAACGAGCTGGTCGGCATCATCTCGAGTGGGAAACTGAAGACGGAGGGCGAGATCCGGACGAAACATGCTGCCGTGGCTTGCTTGGGAGATATATACGGTTCGGCTGGTGACAGCGCCATTGGCTTGCACCAGCTAGTATGCTCGGCGCTCTTGAAGCTGTTGAAGGCAGCTTCGAGCCACGCGGGGCTTCGCGCAGCTGTCCTGACCGCTTTGGGGAAGATTGTCATGATGATACAGGGGAGCATGGACGAGAGCGTCGCAAGAGATATATGGAAGCAGGGGAGGAACCATGCCTCTGGAGACAAAGGGTCACTGGTCGTCGTGGCGGCTTGCCGATGCCTACGGTCGCTTGTGCAGTACACCCCCTATTTCAAGAACTCAACCGACTTCGACAAGCTCAAGTCGACCTTGTTCAAGACTTTCGACAATCCCTCATCAAACGCGCGATCGGCAGCAGCGGACTGCTTTGCCCAAGCGCTGGTCGGCGGTTACTCCGAGTCAGCCATTGGCGAGGCACCGCTGCCCCTGATCAAGAGATCCAAGTCCAAGGCGATCAAGAGACAGTCAACAATGGGAGGGCTTCAAGATGATGAGGAGGTTCCCTCACGCCCCGAAAGCCCTGCTCCAACCCAGAGACCCCAAGATTTGACTTTGTCGCTGGCCGACATACTCAAAACTCTGTCCACCCAATACGTCCGCATGTCGACTACAAATAAGGCTAGGGCTGCCATCGCTATTTGTATCGGAAAGGTTCTCCAGAAGCTAGGGGAAAAGACTGTAGAAGTCAACTACCTTCGCATTCTCGAGATCCTCACAGCTGACTTCTTGGGCCATAACAACATCCTCAACAACCGGTACCGCTTACTCATTTCGCGGCGCATGGTTGATACCATAATTCAGGACATATTAGGAAAAAGGATCCTGGGTGAATCGGGAAAAATCACGGCTGCTAAAGCTATCGTCAACGATATCCTCAAGAACTATCCTCAGGCGCTCAAGGAAAGGCCAGAACCATCCAAGCACACATTGGTTGTCTCACTGAGTGCTCTGTCGTCGCTGATCTCCAGTTTGGGCACAGCGGTGACCGACTTCTCAGAGGGATGTCGCGATGGCCTGCTTCAAGTACTCCAGCACCCTAGCTATACTGTTCAGGTATACGCCGCGGCCTGTATGAAGACGTTTGTTCTGGCCTGCCCGCAACAGCTTCTTCCCTGTCTGTCCGTTTGCATGAACAGCTTGAGCAGAGAACTGAGCCTTCTTGGGACGGGAAGAAATTCCCCTCGCAGGTGCATCGGTTTCGCTCACGGCCTCGCTGCCGGGCTCAGCGCAAGCCCGCAACGCCCGCTGTATGGGTCAGTCGAGATTAACAGTCGTGTTCTGACCATGGCAACAAACTTGCTCAAGTCAAGCGGAACCTCGGAATTACGAGTTGCAAGCACCCAGATCCAAGTCGCCTGGACCCTGATTGGCGGTCTGATGTCCCTTGGACCCAACTTCGTCAAGATTCATCTCTCGCAGCTGCTTCTACTGTGGAAGAATGCGCTGCCCAAGGTTCTAGCAAAGGATAGCATGGCGGTCCATAGGAATCTGCTCAATGCCTCGTTCCTCACACATGTCAGGGAATGTGCGCTCGGGTCTATCCTAGCGTTCCTTCAGTTCAACAGTCGTCTCTTGACTGTGGATGTGTGCAAGAGAATCGCTACGATGTTGCAGAGTACTACCGCATTCCTCAAGACGCTACCAGCGAAGAAAACATCGGATGATATAAGCGAAAGGCTGACACCAGCATTGCAACTCCAGGATCTGGAGGTTATGGTGCGACGCAGAGTCCTCCAGTGCTATACGAAGCTCGTGAACGTCAGCCCTGCTGGCGCCACTGAAGCTCTCCTGCAGTCCAACCTTTTAACTCTTGCCATTTCTCTCTTTGCCGACCCGGATAACTATACACCGAGCTCCCTCAGCACTTCCATCGCGAACGCCGCAGGTACCTTCGACTCCATCTGGGAGGTGGGCGACAATTCAGGGTTTGGAGTGACCAGTCTTGTGAGGGGCTTTGCGACAAGAAGCCTTCCAGGACAGCAGACCAACGGCTTGGACAGCGCCCAACAAGAGTACGAACCGGAAGAGTGCATCGAGAGGCTGCTTCTTTCTCCGGTATGCGGCACCCTGGAGAATGACGCTTGTCTTCTGTACATCGGTAACTCGGATAACCCGGGACTCCCTGATCCTGCTGCCACTGAGGTGGTCAACATGGCTATCCAGCTGTTTGCCTTTGTCTTCCCCTTAACCCCGTCTAAGGTGCAGGAGAGTGCCCTGGAGCAGATCACGACCTTCATAAGGGCTGGCTCTCTTCAGCGGGAAACTGGCCGCAAGGCTGCTGTTAACGTCAACGTGGCTACGGCCCTTCTGTCTACCCTCCGCGTGGCTTGCAAGGAAACCAAGTCGTCACCAGGCGACATCACAAACATGGCCGTTGAGAAACTTTTACAGGAGCTATTGAGGGATTTCGTACTTGACCCCGATCAGTACGTCCGTAGCATTGCTTGCGAGGCAGTTGCAAGACTTTGCAGCGCTTGTGGCAATGCATTCACGAATCAAGAGATCAAGCTCCTTGTTGATACTATTGTTGTCAACAGAGAACCTAGCGCTAGAGCGGGCTGCGCCATGGCTCTTGGGTGCATCCAGACCAAGATTGGCAGCATGGCGGCTGGGTATCACTTGAAGACCATTCTTAACATCCTGATGTCACTGTGCAACGATCCGCACCCGACTGTTCATTACTGGGCTCTGGAGGCTATAGCACGCGTCTCGGATGCTGCTGGACTTGGCTTCTCCAGTTTCGTGTCTAGCACACTCGGAATGCTGGCCAAGCTCTACGTCTCTGATACCCATAACCCTGAATTAGCTTCTCCCATTACAATGAACTTGGAGGCTGACCTGTCCTCGTCGGCTGCGATCGCTCGCTGCGTTGATGCGCTCATCAATGTTCTTGGTCCGGATCTTCAGGACTCTACCAAGTCCAGGGAGCTGATTCTGACCCTTGTTGGGTACTTCCAGCAAGAAGAGGATCTTGAGATTCAGCGGGCAAGTCTCACCTGCATGGAACATCTGACATTGTATGCTCCGGGCTACATGGACTTCGTCGACTACGTCAGGACGCTTCAGCGGTATATCAAGTCCGATCATGCCGCCCTCCGGGATGTGGCCGTGGACAGTCTCTACAATCTCATGAAGAGGAACTCGTACGATGTCATCAAGGCCGCTGAGCAAGGCTTCGAGGATCATCTCTGGTTGGTTCTCGATGCCTCCCCGAGCCATGACGGAATGCGCAACCTGATCAGGAACTGGCTCCGCCAGACCTGTCTTTCAGACACAGCCGCTTGGCTTGCGCGCTTCCAGCATGTCCTGAAGATGACCAGACCGAAGGCATCCGCGCAGGCAATCACGAACACCGGGAGGTCTGGTGGAGGCATTGACCTGCAGGACGAAGAGGTCGCTGGCTTCGCCGCTGCTGGAGGAGGTGCCAAGGACGACAAAGACACGCCGAGCGGCTCAGACGTGGAGCCCCTGAAGTGGCAGGTCACCACCTTCGCCATGGACTGCCTGAACGATATCTTCGTTTTCGTTGCTAAGGATGTCGCGACTCATGGCGAATCTGCTGCGCAGGCGGCCCTTCAGAACAAGATTGCTGATGTTGTTCGCATGGCCTTCTCGGCATCCACATCAGGAGTCCTGGACCAGAGAATTTGGGGCTTGAAGATTATTGGGGCTGTCCTCAAGATGTTTGGAAAGATCCCAGACCCGGATTTCGAGGAGGCCATGCTGCTTGAGCAGTACCAAGCGCAAATCAGCTCCGCCCTTACCCCCGCTTTCGCCGCGGACTCGTCACCCGAACTGGCCTCGGAAGCCGTCGATGTTTGTGCAAGCTTCATCGCGACGGGCATCGTCACTGACGTAGACAGGATGGGTAGGATTCTGAAGACGCTGGTGAGCTCGCTGGAGAACTTCGCAAAGGATGAAGACAATGCTGGCATTGGTGACCTGAAGGGACTCAGCTCAAACGCCCAGGTTATGGTCAAGATGTCCGTCTTCGCCGCGTGGGCCGAGCTACAAGTCGCCAGCTCTGAGCAAAAGTACCTACTGGATGTCCTCAAGCCCCATATTGGTACTTTGACTCCCCTGTGGCTCGAGTCGCTACGCGAATTTGCTCGGTTGCGGTTCGAGCCGGATATTTCCATGACGCTTGGCCCTCCATCGCTTTCTGGAAGTTTGGACACTGTCTACGCGGCGCTGAACCGTGAGACGCTACTCAAGTTTTACCAGGAGTCTTGGTTGAAGTTGGTTGACGCTATTGCCAGCCTCATTGAACAAGATAGCGAGTTCGTCTTTGATGCTCTTGATGGCAAGGAGCTATCAGGACTTTGCACTAACAGCAGCTCAAAAGGGGCAGATATCAACTACCGCGATGAGCCTGTTGCATTCTTCTTCGTCTTGTTCGGTATCGCGTTTGAAGCTCTCGCCACGAAACCAGGCCAAAGCGAGTCGCTCGCTACCCGAGAACAGACACTGGAGATCCTCCGCGCTCTCAAAAAGATCCTTCACCCAAGCGTATCTGGTCATGCCATCTACCGTGATGCCATCTTCTCCGAGACGATGGATCTCCTGGACCGCCTCGTACTCACTGAAGGCCTTGATGTGCAGGGCGTCATCGTCGAGATTGCGCGTGCCCTGTGCGTAGCACATCCGGCAGCCAGGAAGCAGGCCGACGACCCCGAGAACAGCGAGTTGTCTGACGACATTGAGCAACTCTTTGAGCTCACCCGTATCATCGTCTTAGTCCTCTCCGGACTGTTGCCCAATCTCAGCGAGGCTCAGCAGCCAGTCCGCCATCAGATGACGGAAGAAGCTATCCTCCTCGTCAAGACATCGCTCAACGCACTAGTTGATGCCGCGGAGGTGTTCCCGTCCATCATCAAGACGGATCTACACGCCTGTATCTTGCACATCTTCGCGACCATTCTTGCCACACCATCATGCCAGGAGGTCATTGTCCCTCAAAACTTGTCCACACTCAAACGCTTCATCAACGGCATGACCGGCTCTAGGAGAGACGGAGGAGATGAGGACGAGGGCAACTCGCCCACGGACATTCAGCTGCTGGGCTGCCTGCGCCGCTTTCTATCCATCTACCTGAACGCTCAGAAGCGCGAAGCCCCGACGTCACTGACCTGCGTCAAGAACTGTCTTCTGGCCATCACCATCCTCTTCACTGGCGGCAAGAACCACCTGTCAGCTAGCGAGCCGCTAGTGGCCAAGTTCCTAGACGAGGTGGTAGACTGTCTGACAGACCGAATGGTAAGCCTCTCCCCTGTCCTCCTTTCCACCCCCTTTCTTCTCTGCTCGAATACTAACACAACCCCCCTACCACCCAGACCGCAAAAATAGCCGCAAACTGCATCCGCTCCCTCCTCCTCAACACCAACACCAACCACCAACCCACATCAGCCGACCACTCCCTCTCCCGCCACCTCCTCCCGCGCCTCATCTCCTTCGTGACCAACACTTCGCCCGAAGACCCCGAACACGCCCGCTCGCTGATCGCCCAAACCCTTGTGCATTTCACCGCCGCGGTCGCACGTGGCTCATCCCAGCAGGGCACCCAGGGTGCATCCATCGCCATGGCCCTCGTCGTGCCGACTTTGCTCTCGCGCGCGGCGACGGAGGGAGCGAAAGATGATGTGTACCGCGAGACGAGCGCCAGACTACTAGAGTTGGCGAGCGCCGATCAGACTGCTTTTAGGGCGGTGGTGGGGGCCATGAGTGAGGGCCAGAGGGCGTTTATGGAGGAGGTTATTAAGAGTGGACGGTCGTTGGGGATGGGCGGTGGTGGTCATGGTGGGGGTGGGGTTGGAGGTGCGGGGAGAGGGAGGGGTGAGGAGGAAGAAGAGCAGGCGCCGACTATTGCTTTGAAGATGAATTTTGGTGGTTGAAGGGGATGATGAGGAAGGGGGAGGATGGGAGGGTGGAAGGGATGGGGTTGTTGGGTTTTGGACTTTGGTGGGAGAGCATATACACAAATGATATAGGACGTTGTAATACATCTGCATGAGACACTTACTCAAGAGACCTATTTGAAGAGAAAAGGGGAGTGATTTGGAATTTGATTCGAGTAGAGATGGGAAGCCGGGGCTGGCTTGAGTTGAGCCCCCCCCTTTTTCTTTCAATGTTTACTTGGGTATCTCCTGCTTTAACCCTAACCCTCTGTTATCCATTCCCCCTTGCCTCCACGGGTTAACGGAACCGCCTTCAACCGGGCGTAAACCACCGTCATGCGCTCCTGAACATGCAAACCCACTATTTCCGCTTCCTCCATATGTCTATACCAATGCGTTTGTGTCTCGGAATCAACAAGTCAATTACATTTAATTCGCCGCAAGAATTTCCGCCGCCATCGGCGCCGGCGCACCGTCCCTCGTGCCATCATGTCTCCTGGCCTCCTCAGCTTCGCGCTTCTTTTTGTCGGCCTCCTTCTGTCGCTCGTGGTTCACAAAAGTGGCGTAGCGCAGGGTGCCGAGGGTAGCGACAGCCATGAACAGTATTCCTAGCACGGACCGGCGGATAAGAACCCAGCGCAGGGCTTCGATGTCCGATCGGGCGTCGCTGTTGAGCATGACGGAGATTTTGTAGTTTATTTGTTGGATCTGTTGGCGCACAAGCAGATGTTAGTTTACGGATGTTTTGGTTCCCGGTCTCGGATATACAGAGGTTTGAAAGACCTACCCGACTATCAACAGCCTTCTGCTCCTCCCTCACCGCCATTTTCCGATCATTGAACATGCCGCGCACGTTATCATTCAGCGTCAACAGCTCCTGGTTGAGCCTCTGCATGAGTATGTCCACCTCATGAAGCAGGTGCGTGCGCTGCTGTCGCAGCTGCTCGTCCGCCACCCGCCGGTTGTTCTTGACCTCGGTGCTCAGCTCCGAGCACGCCGCGCGAAACAGATACGTCTCGTTCTCCACGTCGCTCTTGCTCACCAGCCCGGCTTGCGCCACGTCCAGATTCGACGCTAGCAGACCACGAACGGCCTTCATGGCCGTGATCGCTTGCGTGAGCGTGTAGCCGCCGGCCGAGAGCTGTTTGACGAGCGAGTAGCTGTCGAAGTGGTGGACGTAGGGAGGCGGTTGGAGGTGCGGTGGTCGGCCGTTGCCGTTGTCGGGGTCGGTCAGGAGGCGCGTGGTGTGGTCGGAGGGAGGCGGTTCCATGTAGAGAATGGTTTCCATGGGCGTTGTGGTGCTCTTCTTGTCTGCTGCTGGATCTGAACCCGTTTTCGCGGCGGCTGCTGTGGGTGGTTGTTCGGGGGTTGCGGAGCTTGGGGCTGCCTTTGGCGCATCAGGAACGACTTGTTTTGGTGTTGTTGGCTCGTTCTTTTCTGGCTGCTGCTGCTGCTGCTTCTCTGCCGGGGCAGCACTGGGTTTCGAGTCGGCGCTTGGTTTTGGATCGGAAGACGTAGTCGGTGTCTCTTCATGCAATGGCTGTGGTTCTACGGCCTTTCCATACTTGACGAAGGCGGCTTGCCTCCGAGAGGCAGAACTCGAGAAAGGAGCTGAAGCGGTATGCGCGCAACAGGATGGCTGAGAAGGGAGAGGAGCGACGTTACGGCGAGACTTGCGGGCGACACGAGCCGCCGCTGGCTCGGACCACAGAGCTCCTGTTCGAAAGAGTTGGGGATATAGGAAGGTCAAACGGCCTGGGGTGGCCATTGTGTCGAAGATGGGAGCTTTGTTGCTGCCCGAGCTGTCACAATTTTGGAAGCGGATTTGGAGGGAACTTCGAGAGGATCGCGGGGTTCTAGATGGGCGTTGGGAGGGAATGCGACTGTTGGGTTGTAACTAAGTGTTGTTGGATGTCTGGATGACCCTTTTTCAGGGTCCGGGAGCAAAGGAGAAAAGGAGGAAAGGGAGTGATGACAGCAGCTAGTGTAGACGGGTATGGTGGGTCGGGAACAGTCGGTTGGAAATCACCTCAAATGTCATCCGCAGGACTGGGCCGCCGTCAACGGAGCTCGGGATCCATTGTCGCAGGTTGCTAGCGCATCACAGGATCGGCTTCTGGTGAGTTCATTCCATTCCGGCCCAAGGCAGTGGGAAGCGATGAAACGGCTAGGCGGGCTGGTGTGCTGCACTGTTGCTGCCAGCGCAGTTGTTCAATGCCAAGAGATACGAAGAGCAGGGCCGCTCGGTGCTGCAGGGCAGGCGGTCTCGGTGGAGCACTCACGTCAGACGTTCCTGAGGAGCGGGAGGAAGTGACGTGCATCGGAACACTGCCCTGATGTCTCGAACGCACTTGACAGCAGAACTTTTGTACGATAGGATCTGATAAGACATTGAAGCAGCTCCCATTGTCTAGGTACGTGAACCAGAACGTATCTCAACGATTCAAAGAAATCATCTGGCATATCCCGATTTCTAAAAGGAACTTGAGGTGACCAATGAGAGGCCGACTTTCATCCACATTTTGCGGGATGACGATCGTTGACTCCGCTAGGTGATGTTGACACTCAAAGCAGCACCTGCCTCCACTATAACGCGAGGAAGCACGCCCTACATTACGGAGCATTCATGCTATCTGGGTGCAGAACGCGAATGAAGAAGATCGATTCAATCGTTTCTATGCAATCTTTCTCCCACTCTTGCTGCGTTTGATACAACCCTCAAAACTTAATCATCTCACCATTGACAAGTATCTTGCGCGTCCTCCTTGTGTACTGGGAAAGTGCACAACCACATATCGTCACTGCAACACAAGTTAGAGAGAGAGGTAAGTACGTTCCACCAACATGGAAGAATTGCAACCATGTCGAAAGGCCCTTCGATGACCGAGATTCCTGGTCCCGCGCGGCAGGTTGATTGACTCACGGTTCGCTTCAAGTCGTGGAACACACAAACGAAAACCCAACTGCGATCCCCGCGCCCGCCCAACAATACGGCACGGGTGACAGCCCTGGGACGCTGCTTCTTCTTCATCTTCTCTGTTCACACACATCATACTCGCCCTGCCGCTTCATAGCCTACCAGGACCCGTCTCTTGTCCATCTTATCTCTACTCCAACCATTCTTCTCCGTACCATCTTTCGCATCACCATCCACCGGTCTTAAATATTTTGGCTCATGTACGCTTTCACCCTATCTCCGTTTCCCATCCTTGTCCGTGGTTCATACTAACTGACGCTGTAGTCCATAGTGTCTCTTAATAATTTGCTGACCTGGCAGCTGTTCCAGGCGTTAATGTTGGCTGCAAATGGCTTCCCCGTATGGTTTGTACACCCATCCCCATCCGAGTGAATCATGGCCAATATGACTCCTCAGAACCTGAAGGTACTCACTGACAACACGTCCCATAGATCCCGTGGCCACGGATCCACCACTTCTGGACAGAAATAGCGAGATCAAAACATATACCACCTCGAGGTTTGCTTATCGCGGCCTGCGTGTCTTTTATCGGCGCCACCAACAGGCCGACCGTCTTCCAAAGTCGCCGGCGCCGATACCACTACTCGTTTTCATCCATGGACTTGGCGGCTCAGTAGCCCAGTTTCACCCGTTGCTCACCAGCCTGACTTCGGTTGCGTCCTGCTTGGCTATTGATCTTCCAGGGTGCGGGAGATCCGAGTTTTCAGTCCGGCCATGGGAAGCATATACCACTGATGCCCTGGTAGAACTCCTGGAGACTATCATCGAGGACTACCGTGAGAAGGAGGACGGCCAGGGTGTAGTATTGATTGGTCACAGTATGGGTGCCTCTCTTGCTGCACTACTGGCAAGTCCGAGACTGCCACCCCGGACTCAACTGCATGAGCACGTCGTTGGCTTGATCGCAATCTGCCCCAGCTCAGGCCTTCCATCCCAGAAGCAGATCATGATCTTTAAGGCTTTGCTTTGGATCCCTGAATTCATTTTCAACCTTTGGAGAGCGTGGGACAAGAGAGGCGGAAGCCAAAGTGCGAGCGTTAACAGGTTCGTTGGCGCCGATGCCGACCCCGAAGCAAAGCGGCTTCAAGACTTATACAACAACCAAAGTATCACGCCAGTCTGGCGTCGTATGGCTTGGGGTTGTCTACCGACTTATGTCAATGGGGTTGCTCAGGGCGGCCTACCCTCCAAGGAAACCTGGGAAAAGCTGAACGTGCCGGTTTTCTTGGTGGGAGGAGAAAACGATAGAGTCACTCCTCCCAGGGAGATTGCCAAGATCCGTGACTTTCTGGAAGAAGTCAAGACAACACCAGACACGATTTCACCCGGCACCTCAGTTCTTGCTGATTCGGCAGCGCCGGTAGATATCAACGCAGCGGCGTCCAAGATTGATGCCATGACAAGTTTGGGGCAAGGAGAGGAAAATGCTCGAGAAGGCGCGGATCAGGAGCCAGTACACCAGACACAGGTCGCTGAACCAGAGGAAGGAGCGGACGATCCAGTGACGCCTACTGAGCAGGCAGCGAGTCTACCGTCTTTATCTCTCCACCCCCAGAAGGTTGTGCGCTCGATCATCATGGGCAAGCCAGCCACGCACGCTTTACTATACACACCATCAACAGTCCGTATCCTAGCGGGACTGATATCGGATTTTATAGTTGTGCATATCACTGGTCGTCTTGCCCTGGGCTGGCAACTGCAGCACCTTTCTCGTGATGGCAAGTGGGATGTCAAGAATCTTCAGAAGTGGCAAGCAGTGGAGCCTGTTTCTGAACCTATCGGAGGCATCTTCCGTGCCATCAAGACATTGCGCGAGGTCGACGAAGATCACAGTCCTTCCGAGTTTGTCAAGAAGTGGGTTGGTGTCATCAAGGACGTCATCGACATTTCGCATGATAACCCGGTATACAACCCCCAGGGTCTCGAGAAGGGAGGAATACACTACCACAAGTTCCCAACGGTGTCCAAGGTCCCGCCTACGGATGCGGAGATCAAGGGCTTCATTGAGCTTGTTGACAAGATCCGTGCCGAGCAAAAGGAGCGGGCGAAGAGAGAGAAGTGGGGAGAGGAGTATTATGTTGGAGTCCATTGCCATTACGGCTTCAACAGAACGGGATTTTTCCTTGTCTGTTATCTCGTTGAGCGATGCGGTTATACCCCGAAGGCGGCTATCGAGCATTTTGCTAAGAGCAGGCCCAAGGGCATCAAGCATGCTCACTTCAAGGACCGGCTGTATGTCCGGTATTCTGGTTTGAAGAGCGAGGCAATTGAGGAGCAGTGAGATTCCACTCGCCCTTTTTTTTGTTGGTTTACCTCACTGTAAATGTCTTGACTTTCTTCGAGCTTTGTCTATCTGACGATACCAGCGGTTGGATTGGTTGTAAGCGATTTCTTGGTCGTGGTAGTGTGGTTGGACCTTGTACGAAAAAATAGAATGGCATGGGCGTCTGGAAGGTTAATGCTGTTTGATTATTGATACCTGGAAATACTAGCCTGTATTGCTTCTTTTTCAACTGTTGACTCTTGGTTGATCATCGAATTAGTCCAAGTAGAACCAAACAATGTCATGTTTCCTCCACACGGGCCAGAACAGTCGTCATGTTCAAGCTTTGAAACACAACGTTAAAACTCGGATCTCATCACGACAACTCTCCCCGACTAGCCAAATACGCAGCTCCCGAGTCAGCCCACACCTCATACTTCTTGACCCTCGCCTCCTCGTCAAACTCCAGCACATAAGTAAACACCTCGTCCCAGCTCTGTCCCGTCTTATTGTTCGTGAACACTGCCTCCCCCTTAACCGACACCTTGCGCACCTCCGCATCCACAATGTAATTAGAAAATCGCATGTCCTTGTAACTCAATTGCTCGCCAATGATCTTGAAGTATTCCAGAAATCCATCTTTGCCCTTGAACTCGCGCCCCAGAAAGGGTGCCAAGCGAGGCAGACCGTGCTCGAGGACTATGATGTCATCGCTTTTGGCCGTGAAATGTTTGGTGAGGACCTCGGAGGGAGGGGTTTGGGAGGCGAAGGCGGTGCAGAAGGATTCAGCGGCTTTGAGGAGGGATTGCCGAGTGGTGGAAGACATTTTTTAAATTTGTTTGGATGTGTTGTGGTGTTGGTATCGTGAAGATTGTTGGTGTTGGAGTTGTGATATTGGTTTCTCTGTGTTAATGCCGGAGTCTTGTGTAACATGGATGAATTCATGGGGAAGTACGGCAGGGGGGACCGACAGGGTTGCTTTCAGTGGTCAGGCGGACGAATCATGGGCTCCTGCCGCACCCGATGCAGCCCTATCGCTGCTGCTCGCGCTGCGTCTTGACCGCTGTGCGTTAAATAACGTCCAGTCAGATGCGAGGACGTCCTGCTACGGCCCCTGCCTGGAGATACGTAGCCAAAGAGGTGCTCAAACAGTCACCGCAGCGCTTTTACCTTATAAAGGTGTACCACGTCACCCGCCCACCGTGATGGAGACGAGACGGGGCACAGACAGGCACGCGCCGTCGTTTGAAGTCGGTTTCAATCCCATCTTTCGTCCCATCTTCGCGCATCTTTTCTTTGCCCTTTCTTTCTTCCCTTTTCTTCTACGCAACTGAAAGCTCGGTATAGGAAGAAGTCCCAGCCAAAAGATTGACTGTGATTTCTTCTGCTGGGCTGATCGCAACCACCATATCTCTACACCACAATGGTAAGTGAAAGCCTCTCTGCTTCTCTACAAAGAGAGATTTCGGATCGTTAACCGGGGGTGGATCCCACCGCACAGGCGCCGTCTCCGGAACGCAGGCCGTTGTTGGCCTCCGACCAGTCTCCCGATCGCGACAACGACAATGCCGCTCCCAGGTCACGATGGCGCGAGCTTGCGCTCTTCACCTGGGCCCTTGTGGCTACCGCCGCCGTCATTGTTCTGGCCGTGGTGATCCAGCACAGTAACCCCACCCAACACTCGTCGATTTCGCCGGCAGCAGTCTCTGACTCCTCGGTAGCCGGTGGCAAGAAGACCGGTTCCTCGTCCGGCGGCAAGCGCAACTTGGTGTTCATGGTGTCTGATGGCATGGGACCCGCTTCGCTCTCTCTTACGCGCTCGTTCCGTCAGCTCACCCAGGATCTGCCTATCGACGATACCCTCACCCTCGACCGTCACTTCTGGGGTACCTCCCGCACGCGCTCGAGCAATAGCTTGGTGACGGACTCTGCTGCCGGCGCTACTGCCTTCTCGTGCGGTCTCAAGAGCTACAATGGCGCTATCTCGATGCTCTCCGATCACACACCCTGCGGTACCGTCCTCGAGGCTGCCAAGCGCGCTGGATACCACACCGGTCTGGTGGTGACCACCGATATCACGGACGCCACTCCTGCTTGCTTCGCTGCCCACGTTTTCCATCGCATGCAGGGCGATGAGATTGCGCTGCACGAGGTCGGTCACGGACCCCTTGGTCGCGTTGTCGATCTCATGCTGGGCGGCGGCAGATGCCACTTCTTGCCCAAGGGAACTCCGGGCAGCTGCAGACAGGATGATATCGATGTTACCAAGCTCGCTCAGGAGAAGTATGGGTGGAACTATGTTAGCGATCGCGCCGGTTTTGATTCACTTAGCCTCGGCAAGAACGTCTCCTTGCCGCAGTTGGGTCTGTTTGCGACCACGGATGTTCCCTTTGAGATCGACCGCCGCAACATGGCGGATGTGTACCCCAGTTTGAGCGAGATGGCTGCCACGGCGCTTGCGGCGCTTGAGGAGGCTACCAAGGACAGTGACAAGGGTTTCTTCCTCATGATTGAGGGCAGCAGAATTGACCATGCCGGTCACATCAACGATCCTGCTGCTCAGGTTCGTGAGGTGCTTGAGTACGACAAGACTTTCAAGTCTGTCCTCGACTTCATCGAGAAGTCGGACACTGAGACCATTTTGGTTGCCACAAGCGACCATGAGACCGGCGGTCTGTCCACTGCTTGGCGTATGTTTTTCCATCCCCCTTCTTGTCTCGATCTTTGACAATAACTAACTCCCTGAACAGAGGCGCCCAGTGAACTTCCCGTCTACAACTGGCACCCCACCGTCCTGGCCCGCGCCAACGCCTCATCCGAGTACCTCACCGTCCTCCTCCTCAAGCACATCGCCGAAACCGGCGACAAGGAAGAGTCCCTCCTCCGCTGGATCAACGACGAGCTCGTCGTCAAGCACCTCAACATCAACGACGCCTCCGAGGTCGAGCTCAACTCGATCGCCAGCAACCCGGCCCTGGCCATGCAGCTCTTTGCCCGCATGGTCAGCGTCCGCGCCCGCGTCGGCTGGAGCACCCACGGCCACAGCGCCGTCGACGTGAACATCTACAGCTCTGGTGGCCCCGGCACCGAGAAGATCAGGGGTAACGTGGAGAACACGGATGTGGGCAAGTTCCTGAGGGGATGGCTCGATTTGGATAGCGAGGTGGAGAATATCACCAAGGAGCTGGTTAAGAAGTTGGGCAGCAAGGCTCCTTCGCAGCAGCAGTTGGAGAAGATTGAGAAGGCGTCGATCGCTTTCGAGGCTGATGGACTTGCTCATGGCGGGTTTGAATCGGGGCTTTATGGCCATTTGTTGTGAGATGATGGCCTGAAGTGTTAAGAGGGCGTTCTGGGAAGTTTCCTTTGAAGTGATACATGGATATGATGCATACGATCTTGATATGATATGGGTGGAAGGATGAGCGATGCGAAGTGTTGCATAGAGATTGAACATTGGCATGGGCGACAACGGAGTTGCATGGTACATATTGGCTGGTTGGCGTTTGTATCGTAAGATAGCATTTATGGGTTAAAGCTAGCGTTGTCGTTTGGATATGTATTGTCATATTGAGTCCTCGCGGTTTTTCAACCAACAGTCATCCTCTTTCCATCACGATAATACCCAAGGCATGCACAGGATTCATGAATATTGACTGATACCTGAATGTTTTAAGTACTTCGCTGGAGTGATCACGTACATATACCCTTTAGTACCAGAGCATTGCGTTATCTCCATGAACTCTAACACTCGCAGGTCACTCTTCACATATCATTTGCAAACAGAGATCATCAAACTTGATGTCATTCCAAACTCCCGCTCCTAAAAGTGGGACCACTCCTGCCATTCTGTTTCTGGCGGGCATCTCATCAGCCCCTCAAGTAAACGAAAAAGCCAGTAAGTATCATGAACTACATAACCGCCCATCGAACATTCCCATCATGACCATCATCAAATCGTCTACTTAAACGACTTCACAACCTTCTCTAACGCATCCACCAAAATATCCGCATGCTTCTCCTGGAAAATCAACATCGGCCTCAACCTAACCGCGCTCTGTCCACTGCCTCCAATATTAACCCCAAACTTCTTTGCCCTCGCCAAAAACTCGTCTCTCCGCGGGTTATCAAACGCAATAAACGTTCCCTGCCCTTTGCCCCTCAGATTCTCAAACTGGCCGGGATATTTCTGCGCCAACCCTTCCAGCTTGCCATATAAATAGTCACCCACCTTCGCCGTGTTCTCCACTAGTCCCAAACGTTCAATCTCCCCGATGATGGCTTTGAAAAGCAAAGCCCTGGCGGGATCGCCCATCCATGTGTTGAATTGTCTATAAGGCTTGTTGGGTCGGAGCTCGGGGTTACCGAAGTAGTAACCGGCTGTCTGCGCCTTCTTGCTGAAAGTCACCATGTCGGGAGGGTCTTGCAAATCCCAGTGGTCATGCGCCCAGAATTTTCCTGTAGCACCAACGCCGGTTTGGACTTCGTCCACGATCAGGAGTACGTCGTGCTTTTTTGTGAGAGCGCGCAGTCCCCTAAAGAAGGCGGGAGAGGCATGGTTGTCGCCGCCCTCGGACTGGATGGGCTCCACCACGACGGCGGCGGGCGGGATGTGGTAAGTCGTAATCAGGCGCTCGACTTCATCCAGCGCCGCCTGTTCAGCCGCGGCGTTCTCCTCGGCGTGTTCCTCCAGCGGGTACTTCAGTAGTGGGAAAGTGGCTTGGGGCCAGTCAAAGGCGGGGATATCCAGCTTGTGGATGGGCTTGGAGCGGGTAGTCGACAAAGAGCCGAACAAGCGGCCGTGAAACCCGGTCTTGAAGGAGAGGATGGACAAGGAGGAAGAGCCGGGCGTCTGGTTGATCATGGCGGATTCCATTTCTTCGGCGGTGAATTCCACCTGGGGGCCGCCGCGCTCCTTTTGGCGGCGCCACATGAAGGCGGCTTTGTAGGCGGTTTCGTTGGCGTCGGAGCCGGCCATGGCGGTGAAGACTTGGTTGAGCCCCTTGGGCGCGACCTTGAGGATGCCGGTCTTGAGCACGGAGGCCCAGTCGGTGGGCGGGAAATTGCCCAGGGCGGGCCGGTTGATGATGCTGTTGATCATGGCGGAGCTGAGGGCGGCGTCGTGCAGGACGGGGTTGTTGTAGCCGATGGGGATGGAGGCGATTTGAGCGTAACTGGAGGGGAGCATGGGGTGGTTAGTATCCTGTGTTTTGCAGAACAGTTTATGTCTTCATGTGAGACTCATGATGGTCACTTACACATCGAGCAGGACATTACCGTCAGGATCAGCAATGTAGTTACCAACACTCTTCTGGTAATCAGTGAGCATGTTCAAGCTCCGAGTGTCAAAGACCTCATGAAGCTCTTTGATGGCCTCTTTGGCCTTGGGGCCCGGGATCTCGGTCTTGACTGTGGGGCCCTCAGGCTCCCAGTCCTTGTAGAATGATGATGCCATCTTGCTGGTAGAGGCAGTAAACTGGCGACGGGCAGAGAACTGGTGGACTGCGGAAACGGCAGCAGGGCGAACCGTCGAAGTAGCAGTAGACACGGCACGCAGGCCGCCACTGTAGCTGCTCCTAAGAAGTCTGGAGGCCATATTGCGTCACTGGGATGCTGGCGTGTTCGTTTGAGATGGTTCTTATAACCAATCTCCAAGTTCGTGCTGTCCAACCTATGATCACTTCTTCCGATTGTTGTGTAAGTTAATCATCTTGTGGCTACACAACCAATTTTCAACAAACAGAAAAGAGGGATTGGGACCTACCGAAGTAACACGAAGAAGTAAAGTGATGAGATTCCAGGAGAAGCGGATGTGAGGATCCTCAGCTGATACCTGCAGGTAATCCGGAGAAGAGGAAGTCAAACGTCACTCAGTTCAATGAGCCAGAAAGGAAAGGTAGGATGTAAGTCTAGTAAACAGAAAGGAAGTAAGTGGCTATCGCCGGCTTATTTGTATAAGAAGCCCCATGCCACCGCATGAGAGAGATGGGAAGCGGGGAAGCCGATATAGGACAGACGTCAAGACAGCATTGGGGACACATTGGACGTACGTACATTAATTGGAAATGATTAGCTGATTGGAATACTATACTTCCACTTACAGCCGCCCTGGCCGCCGCCTTGCCAACACGGGCAGGACACGAAGTGTTTACGTACATGGAACGGCCCGACGTCACGTACCCGATTATCAGCTATCACTTAATAGGGGCAAAATATCCCGAGATCACCATGGTGAGGAACGAGGACAAGCTTCCGACCCCGGCAATGAAAAGTACGGAACCGCTCCGTCCTTTGACCCGTTGCGCCGCCGCACCTGTGTCTTTGTGCCGCCGAATGCAGATAACTCGTACCTTGTCTCCTCTCTGTATCCTTTTCCGTTACCCTGTGATCGGCCTCCCTTGTTATCATCTCGTAAATAGTAGTAGCAGAAGACAAGAGTCTCGTTATCGGCGCCATATCACAACGTCCTAGCTATCAGTCAACTGCGTCATCTCCAGCCTATCAGATGATTGTCTTTGACCCCGCCGAGTTCCGCTGAACCCCGCTGGAATCTGGGGACCTCACTCCGTCGATCCGTCCCGGACCCAAGCTTCCTCCACACACGTTCATAGCTCCACTTACATTCGGATGCCCATTATCACTTTTGTTAATCCAAGAGTATTTCCTAGAACCTGCTTAATGGCTTCACGCAGAAACCACATGAAACTACCACATACAAGAATGTTGCGCCGTTGTTATGATGTTTCCAAACAATGATGAAACTCAGAGCATGATAAAACGATTAAGAGTGACGCTGAACATAAGGTACACTCCCCATGAGTATCTAATAACGCCAAACAATTTCTCAGGAAAGGAACAGCTCCGGCAAGAATTTGAAGAAGGTCTCAACAATATCCCGCTAGCTACTGCCCTCCGGTTCTTCTTTTGGTTGAGGAGGCTGTAAACCGGCTGACTCGGCAATGCTCTTCCACATCTCCTTCTCCCGATATAGTCGATCCACCTCTTGTTTGAGTTTGTCGTTGGACTGACTTAGTTCCTGGATGGCCTGCTCCGTGAGCAGTTTCTCCAACGTCCACTTTTCAATGTTCTGCGTCTCATTCTCCTTCAGCTGGGTGATGAACTGAACAGCGCGCTGAAGGATGGATCCCTTGTTCTTCTCGCATCCGGGAACGATCTTCGCAAGCTCATTAATCCCTTCGTTGATAGTCTCGCGACGTCGTCTCTCCACTGTTGCCTTCGTTAACCAAATTTTTAGCTCTGTTAGTTGGTCTGCCGAACACCTACCTTCTTTGTGGTTGTCCTTCCTCATCTTGTGCCACTCTTCACTGCCAACAGCCGGCTTGGGCGGGAGATGCGTCCCCCATTTTGGCGGTTCAGGTTGTACACCGCTGGCCGGTGGGAGAGACGTCTGTGGGGTCATAGGCGGCAGTCCGTCTGGCTGTTGGACGGGAGATGGGTTGTGATAGGCATTCTCGTCGTGGTGCTGCATCTCTGGTCCTGGCGGCGGAGGTGCAAAAGTCTCCTCAGTTGGTGGAGGAACGTGAAGGGTGGGATACATGTTGAGGGCGGCGGCGGCAGTATTAGTAGCGCTGTTCGCATCGGCCGTGTCTGTGTGATCCGAGGCAGCCTGAGCCAGCGCATTGAAATCGTCGGCGCTGACATGATCATGGGCTGCTTGGGCGATGCTGACAGCATTCTCAAGGAATGCCTCTGGCTCGGGGACTGCCATTGTCGCAGGTGGAACACCGCGCTTGTTTCTGCGAGAATCGGGCGAAGCAGACTCGGATGCGCGCTTTCGCTTCTGTCCTGGGGTGTTGGAGAGGTCTGTGAGGTCGGGATGCTCCATAGCAACAGGAGCAGCCATTTTGAGAGGAAACTGAAGGATGCTGGTACCTCATAGTCAGTAACAATAGTCAACGGAAGGCACGGGTCATTTTGCGTGTTGCCAATGCCTCATCTCAACTCCAATTTCAGAACCAAGCAGCACCAACAACTTGGAGGACCAACAAAGCAGTAGTTATCTTCACGATCCAAACCGCATCGTCGATTGGCAAGCACTTGCTTGAAATGGGTGTCGTGATAATGACGGGCCTTGGGCAGAACTCCAGATGGTGGCTCGGTTTCCATGCGACATAATCAACGCGTCGCTACGCTGATCCTGGCTAGGCAGCCGAACAGGCCCCGGTGTGAAGAGGGTTGAGTGTTGATGGCCGCCATGGACCGTCCGCAAACGGCGTGCAAGCCCTATATGAAGCTGCATCTACGTTCGTGATGCGACATGTGGGATCGATGAAGGACTTGATGGGTTATGGAGATGACCATGTTCTCTCGATCCATGTCGCCTTGGATTTTGTACAAAAATGACGCCGGTCCTATGGTTCGGGAGAATAACAAGAGTCTGTCGAGACTTGACGGCGAGTTGTGAAGCGTGCATCAACCAGCCAGGACTCCATTCGTGTTGATGGGGAAAGGCACACGGAATCGTGAAGCAAATACCTTGACTAGAGGTTTTGGTGGTCGGGACGCTTGGGATTCTTAGGAGGTCGAGGTCATGTGCAAAACTCGTGACTGCGTCAATCAGGACTTGGACCCATCCAACGCTTCGAGGAAACAAGCACCAACAACAACGCAAAAAAGAAACCTGGGCATCAAGAGAAAGATGTTTATCAATCGACTTATTTTGGAAAACGTACCGGTTATTTGTAGAAATCAGTTTCTGAATCTTGCGTTCGTCGGGCTTAACAAAGCTACTTTTTCGAAGTTGATCTGGAGAAAGTCATGTGAGCTGAGCGAGAGGCAGCGAAGGAGGTCGAGCCGCCGGCCGGCTTGTATAAAAAAGACTAGAGGCACACCTTGCTGTGCACGGACCATGCGCAATGCTCAAGTGAATGCTGAATGCCCGAATGCCCATTCCCCGGTCAACTCACCCCTCGTCCCCACTGTTTCATTAGTGTAGCCGGGCCGCACTTGGAAATCCCCCCATCTTTCTACCTTCAACGCCCCTGGCTCTCTCACATCTTTGAGGGCATTCTCGACGGCGTGCATCTCGTTTGGCGACACATAACATGTCAAATCAAAGTGAGAGAGTGGCACCTTGGAGGCGTCGAGGACTCTACCAGGTAGCACATGTGCGGCCTCCTAATCCCATTCCAGGCACGTGCGCCCAAATAATACGACCCCAATCCTCCCAGTTGCCTGCCTTTTCCACTTGACCAATTCCCTCCTGGTGAACCCGGAAAGTGAGTGTGGCTGTCTAAGGTGTAGGCACATTTCTCTGGGCTGAGTGTCGGGGCATGATATTGAAATCAGTTGCCTTCTTGCTACAGGTTCCGATGCACAGGAAAGCCCCGTGCCTGACTGCAAAGGCCCGTTGGTTATCGTGGATGCAACGACTCGATCACACCCCAAGTCCGGCCGCGGTCACTAACTTCTCTTTTTCTCACAATGCTGTTGAGGCCTCTAAGATGACAGTGTGAGACAGGTCGGCACATGATTTGGGTGACGGTGATCACGAGCACGAGCATCTGACCCTCCATCAACATCACTCCCTCTGCGGATAAGTTTCAAAGCAGCATGAAAAGGTGGCAGCCTTCCGAGTTCACCAAGCCGCCGTGGGTATTTCAAAAGCTACCAACGCCAGGCTGCCATCTGGATTGGCCTTCCACCAGGTTAGGTAGGTATGTAAACGCCTCATCATTTAAAAGCCAAAGGCATGAAGAGACCACGCAGTGCGCACATTGCTTATTAGTCGAAGCCTGTCATGTTCATCACCGTCCTAAACTGTATCATATCACCACCAGACCCCTACAACGCTCACCGAGCAAAACCTGAGGACCTCTTTTCTTTGCATGAGATTTCAAGCCTCCCGAAGACCTTTCGCAGCACATATATGTAAACCAATATCGAGTGTTGATTGTACTGTTGTCGTTCTTTGTCGCTAATTCGTGACAGTAAAAGCGGTACGTACCATTTAGAGGTGATCCACTCGGTAGGATTTTATGCAACTTGTGCAGCACTAGCTCACCTAAGGTGGGGAAGTGGGGTAACCAATGGACGTCGACATCAGTGGGGTACCCGCTCCCGCTCTGTGCGACGGGACTGACACACTGGAAAAGCAGGCCCGGCTCCGTGGCCGTTGAGGTTCATCTCCGTCCCATCACTGACCTTATGCGGCATCCTAGATCCCGTGTATCAACCAACGTAGCACCACCCCTTCTTTCATCCCGTCTTGTCTTTTTGGACTCCGATCACAGCGATATCTCCGGACTTTTGAACTCCAACTTTCCCCGGAACACCATCTTGGCGATTCGCCCGTGTCTTACTGCCCTGCCACGATGGCAGATCATGAAGCCTCAAAGATAAACCACGATAACCATCTACTACTGGTAAGTTGCTCCTTCACCTCCCTTGTATTGCTGTATTCGGTCGCCATATACTAATCATCAGTTCAACCTCACCTATAGGACCAGCCGCTGCTCCGTCTGCCATACGAACTCCTCCGCAAGAACTTCCGATCCGCCCACTTCACAGTCGAGAAAGAGTCAACAACCCTCAACAAACTCCTCAAGGAGACAGCGAAAGGATCCCTCGACAGTAAGACATCACCCGAAGATGTCATCAAAAACCTCGATACCATGATCGCCAAGATGCGCGGCATGAAGCGCAAGCTGTCAACGTACGCCGACGAGGAAGCACGGCTCTACAAGCAGCTTGATGCTCGTGTGGCGCATCTGCGCGAGCTCTCGGACATGCATTCGGTTGAAGATGTTAAATACGAGGCCTGGTCGAGGAAACGGCTGGATCGACTGCTGGTCGACTACATGCTACGGCACGGACACAACACTTCTGCCCAGGCCCTAGCAAACGAGCGCCAGATGCACGACTTGGTGGACGTGGAAACATTCCTGACAATGAGCAAGATCCGCGAGTCTCTCGAGAACGGCAGCGTCACCGAGGCGTTGGCGTGGTGCAACGACAACAAGAAGGAGCTTCGGAAGTTACAGGTAAGATAACGACAAATCTCCTTTCTCTCCGTCAAACCTCATATTGCACACCACTAACCCTTCCTGCTCTCATCTCCAGTCCAACCTCGAATTCCTCCTCCGCTGCCAACAATACATCGAGCTCCTCCGCATCAACACCCAATCCAAATCCGTCGAAGCCATCGCCCACGCCAAGAAATACATCGCCCCCTTCCAAGAGCAATACCCCGACGAGGTCCGCGAAATGGCCGCCCTTCTCGCCCACCGACCCACCGACAAAGACCTCCCCCCCAAATACGCCGCCTGGTACAGTCCCGACCGGTGGTCCAAGCTCGCCACCACCTTCGTCGAAGCGCATAGCAAGCTGCTCGGCCTGCCCACTTTTCCCTTGCTACACACAGCCCTGTCCTCAGGCTTATCGGCCCTCAAAACGCCCGCCTGCCACGGCACGCAAAAGACGACTTCCTCCTCGCAACCCGGGCATAGCCAGACGAGCATGACGAGCACCGTGTGCCCGATCTGCTCGATCGAGCTGAACGAGTTGGCCAAAAACGTCCCCTATGCGCACCACAGCAAGAGTCATTTGGATAATGACTTGCTGCTGCTGCCGAACGGGCGTGTGTACGGACAGGCGAAGCTGAATGAGTATGCGGCCAAGGCGGGGCTGGCGGAGGGGCACGTGAAGGACTTGGTTACCGGCGAGGTGTATTCGAGGGCGGCGTTGAAGAAGGTTTTTGCTTGAGACTGCGGTTTCGATTTGCCGGCAGCGACATGTGCGCTTCTGTGGGGGTTATCTTTCATTATAACTGATTCGGGGATCCGGGGCGTACAATACGGCGCGGGTTTACTAACGGTTATGAATTACGGGTGTTTTGGGTTTTTATCATCATATTGGTCTCTCAGGGAGAGGAAACCAAAATCTGGGAAATTATCATCATTAGTCTGGTTCCAGTCTGGACTACGTCCAAGAAACATACGCACAGCGCAGCAAAGGATTTGGGAATATAGGTATGGATGGGAAAATGGGAAGATTGGGAATAAGATACATGGCATACAGCACACACACACGCACATGAGCTCAAAACAGCGTTGCCATTATCATGAATCCTACGAAAGTTAATGATTTAACATAGCATGGACTTACACCCTGAATGTTGATATCCGTGTATGGGACGTGTAACTCACAACTATAAGATCAAACCAGGCTCATTTTTTATCGATTATATAATCCCTGAGCGATATGAAATTGCCCTTCGTGTTTCTCTTCCCTGATTCCGCTTTTTAAACAGCCACAAGTTAAAATGTAAAGTATAAACCACACGAGTGTAATGTAAGCGCCGATGGACTAATATACAACAAAAAAAGCTGAAATCGAAATCAAACCAGGACATAGCTGGTTTCGCTGGGGTAGGGTGAAGAGGTAGATAGTGTTGATGTCAGGGGAAGTTGTCGGGTCCCGTCGTTTTGAATCCTCCCTATTTGTATCTCTTGTCCCATCAGTTGGTTTCCTAACGTATGCTTCTTCAATGCCGCGCATGTAAAGGCAAGTTGTCCATGATCGTTCTTGTTTCCGGCGGTTGACCAAGCGAGTATCTTCAAGCAATCCATCACGCATGAAAACAACAAGACAAAGCATATAGCAGGACAAGACAAAGCATATAGCAGGACAAGACAAAGCATATAGCAGGACCCAAAAGATGTAAAAGTTTTTGACAACGGAGACCAAGAAAAATAGAGCGCAAAAAAGGTAGGGGGACAGAATCACACAACCTGCACATTTCAACTCCTTTGACCCATGCATCGCATCCCATGTCATCTATCCACATACACACTCCATCCCACCCTTACACACCCCTCACACACCCAAACTCACCATCTACTCCCTTCAGGTATGTAACGTCGGCGGACTGGGTCCCATACCAGCGGTGGCGCTGAAGGAGGAGGCACCAGCACAGGGTTAAAAGGATGTGGATGATGTACCAACCTAGGAGGATGATGATGATGTTGTACCACCAACCCAGGAGGACGAAAAGGATCAGCAGGATGTCCCGACTAAGAGACGCTTGTTGTTGTTTCAACCAATCCATCCCGTCCAACCACCGTCATATTAGAGCCCGCCGCCGGATGTTTCTAGCCTCGGTTGCTGCTGTTATTGTTGTTGGTGCCGAACGCGAACTGGCCGAACACGCCACCTCCGCCGCCCGGGGTCATCGGTCCGAGGTTGCCCATCGCCGCCGCACCGCCGTTGGTGTTGTGCGAGGCGGCGGCAGCAGCCTGCGCAGCGACGGCCGCTTGGGCCGCGTTGGCGCCCGCAGCCGCCAGCGCACCGGCGAGGTTCACCGAAGCACCGTTGGGCGTGCTGGGCGTTCCGTTCTGCGCACCGTTTTGCTGCTGCCCAGTTGCTGAGCTCTCGGTGTTGGCGTTGTTATTGTTGTTATTGCTAGCAGTCGCGGCTGCCGTGTTAAGACTGGGAAGGCTAGCAACGACGGAGAAATCGGGGATGCCGAGACCCCAGACCTTACCGACGTGCTCGCCACCAATATCTCCGTTGAAGATGCGCTTCCGTAGCTCGAAGAAGACCTTGCCGGTGATAAGGCTGTCACTGCCCGCCTGGTGTGCACTACCCACCCGCTTAACCTTAAGAGTGTCGGCGATGTGTTCAAGACCTGATTTCTGCTCGAACTTTTGGAGGATTTCGGCCGCGCCCGGATCGTTGGGGGTCAGCGCACCGCTGTTGTACTGCTTGATAGCGTGTTTCATGAGGTGCTTAACATCATATGTTGAGGGGAAGTAAAGCTTCATGATCTGATCAAACTCGACCTCGTCGTTAGGAAGCTGAGTACAGATTAGAAGCTTTGTAAGATATCCAAAGTCGTAGCCACCGTGGAAGCTGATCCAGCGCACGTCTTCGAAACATACTAAGCCGGATGGGATAAGCAGCGCGGCGAATTCCTTGGGGTCGATGCCGTCCCGCTCAAGTAGGCTGAAGTCGATACCGGCTTGCTGCAGAGACTCGATCGAGGTCTGGTTAAACATGTCCTCCTTAAGAGAGAATTTAAAGTTGAACTGCCACGCGAAGGGAAACGGCCCCTGTTGGTTGGCCGCCCTTTTTCCTGCGAGGTCCATAGAATCGGTCGAGTTTGGTCGTGCAGGAGGTTGCTCGCCGTCTTCGTTGAATAGGGCGATGCCGATCTGGATGACCTTCAACATGTCGACGTTGGTCCTGAGACATTGGTAATGGTAGTCGCTCTTTCCCCTAAAACCTCCCATCGGTCTCGACACAACGCCGGGAAACTCGGTGTCCTAAAAAGAAGCCCCAACCACGTTAGCCATTTCCAAGCTCTCCTCTCCCAGCAAGGGGGTAACTGCAGTCCCACCATAGCAATGTACGGATACTTGTCCACCAAGTCTCTCAGTATGGCCATCTCCTCCTGCAAGTTGTACTTCCACACCTCTCGTATCCGGCTCTTGCTCTGCGATCGCGTGACATGGTCGGCGAGGGCACCGTGACCCTGTTGTGGTGCGTGTTGCATGTGCTGTTGGTGCTGGGCATGCTGGGCGTGTTGTGAGTGTTGTGCGGTCTGTTGCTGGGCTTGCTGCTGGTGTTGTTGTTGACTCTGCTGTTGTTGCTGCAGTTGGGCCCCGTGCTGGAATCCCATCCTTGCAGCATGGCTCGCCAGCCCCGAGTCTCCCCCCACATTGAAGCCGCCACCACCAGCATTTAGTCCCCCGCCCAGGCCTAATAAGTTGCTATTCGCCGAAAAGGGGTTCACTTGGGCGTTCTGGTTGAGGTAGGCAGGATTTCCGGCCAGCTGCGGAGGATGGCTTGCCGTGTGCTGGCCGTGTGTAGGGAACTGCTGATGGTAGGGCGAAGGTCCGCTGGGGAACCTGTTGATGGGTGGTGGAGGCATCGCGGAAGAGCGACAGCCAGTGGAACGGGTTCGATCGATGCGTCTATCGTGATATCGTAGTTGTAAAGGTTGGTCTTAGAAGTGTGAGCCGTGTATGCACCATTCCTGACCAGGCGCTGCTCTGAGGGATGACGGAGGGGCGGCCGAGCGCTCAGTCGGCGGTGGGATCGGCCAATGTGGGCTGGATGATATCGTCGTCGTGGCTGGCAGGCAAAAGATCGGTACGACTACGGTCGAGGGGAACGAGGTACGGAGGGGTACAGCCTGGAAAGATAAGATGTTAAGTTCCGTGGTGCGTGTTGACAGATTTCGTCGGACGGGTCGAAAGCTGGTCGAGTGCTGTGCGTGTTTGATGTGCACGGTCGAAGGCTGTCAACAGCAGTTGCTATCCAGTTGCAGTGTTGAACGGAAGGTTGGAGGCGGCCGAGGCGGCAGGCTGTTGATCGCACGGGCCACCAGGAGCAGTCGAGGTTGATGTCAAGTGCCAGCGAGCACAGGTACAAACGAGTACGTACCTGTCTCGGCTGGGCGCACGAGCCAGCTACGGTTGCAGTGTTCCCCACGAGGGGACGAGGCCCCTTTCTGCCGCCAAGGACAGGGTTGAAGGTGGTGGTGCGGGTGCGGGTTGCCTGTTACACACTGGGCAGTCGCACTGGCCAAGCACGGTCGGGTGCGGCGACACCGTCGTCGACGTCGCCAAACCAATTGAAGCAGCTCTGGTAAAGCCATTCGCATCGACGTTAACAAGCAATTGCCGTCACCAAAATGCGCATTACACGGTGAGTCTCGCTTATGACTACAAGTACCAGCTTTGCGATTCCTAACAACAACGAAAGAGTTCTCCGCGCCGTCCCCAAGAACCCCACGGGGTTCAACATCAGCGAGTTCCGTAGAGCTACCCGTGTGCCCGAGCACGATCCTTGGACCAAGAAGTGAGTACAGACAGTTTCGACCCTGTGCTCTTGGAGGAAGTTTGATAACCAACACGAGAACCCCCCGCTCCCCGAAAACAGCGAGTCCTGGCGTACCACCGGTCAATTCTCCCGCGCCGAACGCTTCAAGGGCGCTCTTCCTGGCTTTGGAACCGCCTCCGTCGCCTTTGCTATTTACTGCGTCTACGAGCATCTCTTTCTCAAGGATGAGCACCACCACGATGGAACTGCGTCTGCCGTCACTGCGCACTGAGGTATAGATGGAGATGGAGCTGGGAAAGAGTGTCTGAGTCGGACTGGGTGGATCCGGGTGGATATTCAAGGGGGGGGGCAGGGCGTTGATATGGGGTCTACAAGAACAAACGACAAACAGGACGCCTACATACACCAGTTATCGTAGATAGCTGGCAGCCGAGCTTTGGTTGAAAGAGCTTCACCAGGGAGTCTATCTCGGATGGCGGGAAATAAACAGAAGGAGGAAGGTTACCTGACAGTACACAAGACATTGAGCTTCTAGAGGTAGGGCGGAGGCTATAATAGACTGGTCTCCATCAAGAACATACAGATCATTTCATCAACGTGATGAAGACATTCAGATTCGTGTGGTTCCTGGGTAGGTCTTCATAAACAACCTATTGGACGATGATATAGAGGCACTTCCAGCAAGGGGTATGTGTAGACATCATCTTGACTTGTAAACATCAAACAATGAATTTAGAAAGGAACCCAGCACTTTTACATACATTATCTGTCTTTTTACATGCTCTCTCTGTTGACCTTTTGAATCGGCCATTGTCTGCTTCATCATCCCGACATCATAAAAACCCTTTCTCCTCCCACCCTTGAAACCCTCCCATACTACCTAGTGCCAACCCCCCCATTCTGGTATATCTATCATCTTAGCATTCAACAAAAATGGTATCTGTTTCAACGGAACCCCACAGACACACAATGCAAAAAAGAAACAAAATCCAGAGTCTAGCCCGCGGCGGCTAGGTCATGCTAAATGTTGTTGTTGTCATCCACGGCCATTAGTCAAAAAAAAAACAAAAACACAAAAACAAAAGCCAAAAGGCAAAGTCATAAAAACCCTTAAACGCCACATCAATTGGAGTGAGGGGAACGACAATAGCTTTTACAAGCCAATGCCATTGACCAAATCCAAACAACCCTCGACCGCCACCTCCAACTCGCCCACGCGCTCCTTCAAGTGCCTGTTCTCGTCACGCAGCAAGCCGACCGTGTCCCAGGCCATGCTGGCGTCCTGGCCCTTGCAGTTCACGCACCCGTTCTCGTCCGAGCCGGGCGCGATGCCCCTGATGATCTTCTGGAACGCGCTCATCTGGGTGCCCACGATCTTGGGCTTGGGGGTGGTCGGGACCGGGGGAGGGGGACCCATGGACCTCCTCTTGTTGGTGACGCTCACGTTCCGCTGCAGGGCTGACGCCGACGCCGACGCCGTTACTGAGGGAGCGGGGCTGTTGACGATGCTCATGGTACCATCGAAGCCGCCGCCGGGAATGATGGGGCTCCGGCACCGCGCGGAGAACACGCTCTCGCTCTCGGCGACGCTCTCCGTGTCGGTCGAGTACGAGTAGTCCGTCTTGATGGTGCTGGCGCTCTCGCGCCACTTGCGGCGGGTGTTGTAGTCGGCGTCGACGCCGAGGTCCTCCGACACGACGCTGCACTCGGACATGATGGTCGACGTGCGCTGCGGGACGGGCCGGAACTTGCTGCGCTCAAAGGCGAGCTCGTCCATCAGCTTCTGGATGGCCTGCTCGTGCTCGGAAGCCTTGCGCGCCATGCCCTCGAGCTGCATCTTCAGGTGCTGGGCGCGCGTCTCGGCCGCCTCGATCTCGTCGCGCTGAGCGGACTTCTCGGCTTCCAGGTCGCGGACGGCGATCACGCGCTCGCGGTAGGCGGCTTGCATCTTGGTGAGGAGGCCGATGGCGTTGGCCTGCAGGTTCTTGTAGGCGGCCGGGGAGAAGGTGTCACTGTTGGGCGCAGCCCCGTTGGGACGGAACAGGGCGGCCTCGATGTCGAGGTTGCAGAGCTCGTCGTCAACGGCCGGGCCGGAGGACGCCGCCGGGCCCGGCGTGAACTTGGACGAGATGGCCGATATGAGCCGGGAGGTGACGTTGCCCTTGGGCGTGGATGGCTCATGCATGCTGCTGCGGTTGCTAAACTGGCTGGCGTTGGTCCCGCTTCTACGCGACCTTGTGGGCGTCTTGTCCATGGAGGTGTCGCCGTCGCGAACGGAGCCGGTCAGGGACTGACCGTCCGCCGCCTTGCTGCTGCGGGCTGTCAAGGTGGGAGCCATTCCCAATGCTTCTGCTGCTGCCGAGCCCGAGCTGTTGAGCCAGTCGGCAAACCCTCCTTGGGAACTGTCCGGTTGCTCCGAGGAGGAGGCTGGCTGGTTTCCGGTGCCGAAGGTGAGGGCGATCAGGTTCGGGAACGATGACCCGCGGCGATGTTTGTTAGGACCCGAGCCCGACTCAGCGTCTTGCTCGGAAAACCCGCTGTGGTACTCTTGCAGGGGGGGCAAGGTGGAGGGGGCTGGGACGATGATGGTCGAGGCTGGGCGAGGCGGTGGAGTGGGAACTATGCGCGGCTTCTCAGGTACTCTTGGGGGGACGACGTTGTGCTCTGAACTGACGGATCTGATCTTGTCCAGAGATCCTCGCAGGGCTAGGGCTTTGGGAGGAGGTGTTGGACGTTCAATGGGGCGTTGGGGAGGCGGTAAGTCTCTTGCTGGCTGCGAGGGGGGCAGAGCAGGATTGGGTCTAAGGGGCATGATGTAGTAAGGTTTGGAATGCCACAGTATCCCTGGAGGTCCCGTGTGCTTTCTCCTGTGTCTCCCCTGGTAGTCCCAGGTAGGCGAATCTAGCCGTTGTTGGTCTGGCCGGCCGGCTTATGTTTTGTTTGGCGGGGCCGGAGTGTTTCTTTTAAGTCCAGGCGACCGAATGTCCGGCTCCTCTACCGCCGTATTATTCTAGGAATACAGAGAGTATTGACTGCTTCGGCTGGCCAATGTGTACAATATGTGGGTGATCTCTGGGACTGATGCCAGTTTCGACGCCAAAGCAGGACAGTGGAATGCAACAAGCTTCCACAGCTTCCACGGTGTGTAGTTGAGGTGGAATCGGTGGCAATTGGCGGCGGGGATCCTAAGTCGTGTTTTTGTTTCCAAGATGGGGAGGTTCCTTGCGTCGAAGGTGAACTCGAGTCGGACTTCGAAGAGGTGCGGAGGTTGGACGGGGCGAAGAGTAGTTTATGCTGGCGTGCCGTGGCTCATGCGCTTATTTCAGGGGTCCAAAGTCTTGACCGATATATCGCTCCGGAGAGGTGTAGACCGATGCAGGCGCACGAGATGCTATCGTCCGAACAGGCGGGTTGGGTGAAATGGAAGTCGAACCTGAACGGTGATAGAGGAGAAGAATTTGTCGATAACCAAAGCCATCCAAGAACCAAAACCACGGGAAAATATCAAGGGGGTAGACCCGAAGAAAAAAAAATTCCAAAAAAGGTCCAACGGTCTGGAGAAGTTCGAACCGAAGCCAGGTCCCGTTCTCCCCTTTTGCTGATTGCGCGCACGCGGCGGCACCACCACACCCACCGGTCCACCACCACTGGGGGGGGCACCACCGTCCGCAACAGGGATCGCGGGATAGGAGACACAGCCACGGCGTCCACCTTTCAATGAACTCGCCAGGGGTTCGCTAAACCGGGACTCGCTTCCACTTCCCTTCCTGTTCTCTTTTCCGTTTTCCGGGGTGGTGAAGAAGCTAGAGATTCCCAACCTTCTTTTTCGAAGCCTTGGCAACCTGACGTCTGCAGAACCGACAAGGATCCCGCCGATTGGTCCGGCCCCGGCATTGCGGACTGCGGCACCGTGGCACCAAAGAAGTGCATTGTCACTTGTGCATATCAAGCTCAAAATGATCAAAATCCACCATCACCGCATTTTGAGAGCTTCATAATTTCTGGGCTTCAATCTACGGTTCTTTCCATGGATAGTTCTCTCATATGCTTACATCTTTTCATATTAGGCTACAACAAAGCTGAGAAGTAGCCCTAAGCCTAAGCTATTGCGGAGAGTGAAATCGGACCTGCCGAGTATCAGACGGGTCGTGGGTCTGTGCAATTTCATCGAATTTCACGGCCCCGGAAATCGACCAAAAAGCCCAAATTGACGAGTTTCATCAAACTGGTATTTCCACTCACAAGCAGTCCACTATCTCCTTCCAGAGCATAGGTCGGAACGGTCATGTCACGAAAACGGAAAAGAAAAAGAAAAGGCAGCTGCGTGGTCACATCCCACCCAACAGACGCCAAACCATCCCCAGAAGAAACAGGATTCTAGAGGTAGACATCATACGTGGTTGCCATGCTGTCGTGGACTCGTGGATTTGGACTCGTGGTATTATACGCATTTGATAGCCTCCATTCTATGCATATGTATCAAAATGTTGACGAATGCTGGATCCCACGAGTCCCCCGAAACGAACAACCACATCATCGTGCATGAAACACTGCATCACCGCCCGCCCCCTGGGGACCGCCGCGCCCGCGATTGCAACCAAGGCACTCGAGGCAGCATTGGGGTGTGGTACGTACCGTACTATGCCTTTTGCATGATGGCTTTCTTCAGCCTTGTGTCGGTTTCGTGGGTATGGGCTGTGAACATTGGTGATGGAGAATTGTCTCCTGAGGCATCTCGCTTGGTGTCTGGATTTACATTCGTAAAAGGAGGTGATGATCCCGTCATAGAGCATAGGGGACGAGCAGTTTGGTCGTTCTTCACAGGTTAGCGAGAACTACCGGTACAACCCTAACCCTTGAAAAGAAAACCGTGCCTTGATCCTCTTCCAAAAGGCATTAGTCTCATTTTCTGGATCTCAATGATGACTGAACCTCGAAGAGTAGGAATACTTCGTAATTATTATAAATGGTTATGACAATGTCAACTGGAAGCTCTTTTCATTCCAGGTGGCACTTTCAAAATCGAGACAGTCTTGCAATCCATGCCGAGCCCCAACCGGGCTCACCCTCACACGTGTCCATATCCTCACGCAAAACGCCACTCATAGGAACCATTCGTTGGAAGAAAAATCGCCTTTCTGCTCACGCTTGAGCATGCATGTCAGAAACGACCCATTGTCGTTAGGTATACCTGACAAGAATCCCGCCTCCTACACATCCATCTCTCGCCCCCGCTCCCTCCCCTCACGCATTGCCTCCCTTTCCCCTTGCCTGCCAAGCACAAAGAAACCAACTCCAAAACAAGCACAAAAGGAAGGAAAAACTAATGGATTTAGTAGAAAGACTCGACCATGGTATCCTTGAGGCTGGAGTTGATCTGGCCAGGCGCGGCACCCTCTCCTAACCTGAACACGCTCTCGATAACACTAAGCTCGGGCGCCGTGGTGTCAAGACCAGTGACGGCCATCCAGTCGTTGACCACCATGCCGCCGCCGATGACGTTGGAGCCTCTGTTGACGGAGCCGGCCACCAGCGGTACCTGGAGCAGGGAGCTGAGCTCATCCTGGTCCTGGATGGATGTCTTGGGGTGGACGAGGCCGCCCTGGTTGCTGAGCGCCATGTAGCTGCCGACGAGCACGTTGTCGGCAATGGTCTGGCGGAACACCTCGACGCCGAGCACGTCGGCGATGATCTCTTCGGTTTCACGCTCCAGGTCCGGGTGGATCAGCGCCGTGTGGTCGTTGCACACAATCACGTTGCCCAGGGCCGACAGGCGCTCCTCGATACGTTGTATGCGCACGTCGTCGGGCAGACTGTTGCGCAGATGTTGCAGTTCCTGGTCGCTTGTGCTGGTGGGGACGAGGAGACCTTTGCGGTTACTGGGATTTTTTTTCTTGGTTAGCTTACCGATGTCCATGTCCAGATTCCAATTTTGCGCCCCAAGGACTGGGGACTGAAAGTTCGACAAAATGGAAAGGGAAAGGAAGCGCATACCCAGCTGTTAGGCGACCGATAATCCTTGTGCCGGCAATGGTGGTTCTGCAGATAGGGATAACATCTTGAAGCTCGGCCTCAAAGACGCTGTAAAAGTTCTCGCTGGCACCGACGGCGACCAAAGCGTAAGAGTTTGTAAGTGTGGAAAAGACTCCAACCCTGTGAGAAAACAGACAATGTCAGCACGTCTGTTGCTTGATATCCCGTATGACCACCCTCCGCTCCCCATTCAGATTCAGAGTCGCCTTGCTGTCGCCGTGTTGAAGCATGGTATTGATGTCGTTGTCGGTGGCGGGCGGGGCAGATTTTCGATTTTCGCATCGCAATTCCATCTCGGGACGTGGAGGCCAAGCAAAACTTACTCGTTGGAGTTCTCGAACTGGGCGCGGACAGCCATGGCTCCGGTTTTTCTCGTGTAGTGCTGTTGGTGGGCTTCCTTTGCTTGGTTGGTGAAGTGGTAATCCGAGAGAGACGGAGAGATTGAGTTTATGCGACAGAAGCAATGGAGGTGGGAGGTACAGAATATGCTGTTTGCTGCTTTGCGAATGACGACTGGTGGGGTGGGCGATGGAAGGAAAATATAATCTGATAGCGACTGGGCTATGTGTAAAGTGGGGCGCTATCAAATCTGGAATCTGGACTGTGGTTTCTTTAGCAACCAGCTTTTTAGCAGCGGGTACCAAGACCCTTACATATACAAGTAGGTAGCTTCAACAAGGCAAGCATACATGCGGCTTACCAACCTCTTCTCTACCTTAACGAGCCCTTCCATTTTGCCATTGAGTTTGTCGGCATTCCACTTGCATGCAATTTCATTTTCCATCACCGGTGACTCAGATAAATCAGGGCAGTCTTCGTAAGGCTACACTAACAGTACTAGCCACCCTCGGGATGGCAAAAGGCTTGCCACACAGTCCACTACACTACTCGACGGCGTGACTCCAGTGCTACAGCGGGATGGAAGCTATCCTCCGGCTCTACACTACCCTATCGTGCCTATTACCGCCTCTTTGGAGCTTGTTCGCCCAATCAGATTTGCAGTGGCTTTCCCATTTTGGCACAGCCATTTTCATTATGATTCATCATTGTTGCGATATGCAAGGTACCCAAAGGGGCTCACTTGCGGGGCGTAGACTGGGGGCTGTCTAACATTTTGACTTTTGGCAACTGTAATGAAGGAGTTGTTGTATAGTATCACCCGGACAGGATCCTGGTGGTATAGATGCCAGAAGTCGAAACAGAGATTCATTCATTTTGACTATCTTTGTTGGACTCATCCGCTCAGCTCATACTGAACCCTAACCCACGAAATCACAAATCTCGCCTCGTCAGCCCATGTAGCGACAGGACAACAATGAGAACAACCAAAGCGCGGTGAAGGAACCCGATCATCATCTTGGGTTATGAGCTAAGCAAAGAGAATCACTTAATATGCAGATGAAGAGTAATATAAGCACCCCTTCATCCTATTCTGTAAGATACGCGCTTCTGGAGCCACGCACGGCTGGGGAAACATCTGGTTCAGATGAGAAAGCGCCCTTTGACCTAATGCCGTGAGGTACATCAATATAACCCGCTGGTGCCAATACCCATGACCGTTGGAAAGTCATCATCCAAGTACCATGAAGCCGACGCCTTAGAACAAGATGCATTATAACGAGAACTCCAAACTCCCATGCCCCCGGCTGACCGTCAAACACTGATCCGGTGAAGCCCCGTCTGGTTCGGAACGACTCGAACATTCATATTGCTGACCGTTATACCGGATAATGCATGCCTTGCAAGAACCGATTACCTGTTTTGACTCAGTCTCATTGCAGTGTTTGAGCTGGAAATAGCTGCGGACCAGCAAATCCTTTCGCTATAACCCCTTGAATATCAATGTTTTTGAGAGGGTCAGGATGTGGACTCCACATCTTGAGCAAGATGTACCGCGCGCTCACCGGCGGGTTGAACTTGATGGTACACTTGTTCTTGTCCTTCTCAATGTAGAATTGGGCCAGCGGAGACATGAGCGCTCCGCCAACGGCTCGTACCGCCTCCTGCGTGGCCACCTGCGAGGCTTCTCGAGCTCGTTCAAGTTCGGGGGTTGCCGTGTCGTACTCGTTGCGCCAACTAGCAGAGTGTCGCGCACGAGTGATATCATTCGGCCAGTCCAAACTGGTGGGATTCCATGGGTCCCTTCCGTCATCACTACTGTCGCTTTCGAAAGGCAAAGCACCAATCCTGTTGGGGGTTCGCCTACGGCGCACATGATTTTCGTCTCCTTCGCTTTCGTCATCACTGCATTCGGTCGTAACATTGAACGGTTGGGATGCGGCCGAAAACTCGGGAGGTAGCGCGGCTGTTGCTTGGTCTTCATCATCGTCATCGTCATCATCTATGGTGTTGATCAGATCTGATATATAATCGCGTCGATACCTCGAGGGGTAGATCCGTCCATCATCGTCGTGCCGGACCGAGTAGATTGTTGGAGTGTCGCGTGATGTCCGGGGTCGTGGATTCGCCGGTTGCTCATACTGAATTTGATATTGCGCTGTACGTTTCAACAGGTCATCATATTCCATCGAAACAAACACCATCCCCTCTCGGACTCTAGAGAACGGTCAGCAAAGCACTCGAAAGATAACCGAAACAGGACAACACATACGGCTGAGAGTAATGTGAACCAGGTGCTTTGATGACCAACTCTTTCAAACTGAAGACAGTACCACCTTGATGACGTAGTATGATATTGCACCGATTAGTCCTTGTGCAATAAACCGAAGCGTCGTCTTTCAGGATATTCTCCGCCACATAGGCCCGTCCATCCCTGAACAAGCCGCCATCACAGCTAACGATCTCCAAAAGAAGCGGACCTGGTTCCACCTGGCCGTATTTGCCATACAGAACGCTTTTATAACTTGGCGACACTTTGTCGGAATCCAGCTTCCGTCGCTTTGCGCGCCGAAAGTTTTCTAGTCCTTCGATATCCTCAGGAGGAGTGCCCGTACCGAAGGGCGAAGGCTGTGAAGAGCTGGACGAGTCTTGAAGCTCCCCAAGCGTCGCGTAGCTGCGCTCCCTGACAGGGTTCATATGAGTTCGGTGCCTCTCCATTGCCCGGTCAGAGGGCCAATAACGGGAAGGGCGACCGTTCTGGCCTCCGGGCGCCGACATGCCGGGTCGCAGCCTTGATCCAAGCGAACGAAGGGACGGAAGTAAGGGTGGTGTAGGGGTCGAAGAACTTGAACTTGGGACGCCAGGCGGCAAGAAGCTGCTAGACGGTTGAGAATCCTGGTTAAATCTCCGGCGAAGGGACCGGTCAGAGCCGGAGGACATCCTGGACCGAGCGAGCACCCTAGAGGCAGCCTGTTCGAGAGCTAGGTTGCGACTGATGCGGTCGTGAAATCTCTCTAGAGCCTCAAATCGTTCTCGGGATATCGCTGTGGGAGATCTCGGCGGGGGGGCATCGGGTTGGGCGTTGTTTTCGTGAGATTCCGAATCCCAAGGCGACCTTAGAGGTCGACTGTCGGACTACGGTATAAGAGAAAAATGTTAGTAAGATGTAGTAATCGCAGGTAACACAACACCGGAAAATGTGTCCCTGCAGCGAGGTGGCCTGGGTGTTAATCAGAAGCTCACAGCTTCGAACTGGGCTCATACGCCATGTGTCGAGGTGCCAGTGCGTGTCGAAGGCGCAGAAATGGCAGGTGATAACGCGGCGATCTGTTTGGATGGGGGCCGTGGAAGCGAACGTCAGAAAGGGCAACTTACCATGAACCTTGAGGGCACAAAGACCAGGGGGGCAGACGGAGGGGTAAAAGGAAGAATAGGACCCGACTGGGACAAGACGAACCAGCCTCCGAAAGGTAGGAGTAGCACAGTAGAGCTTAGTAGAGGTAGTCTGCAGCCGACGACGCTGTTTCAGTTTGTTATCTATGTGATACGCTCGGTAGAAAATGTGTCAAATTCTCGAAGTGTGCAGAGAAAGAAGGCGAAAGTCAAAGGTCAAAAGCAAAGCGTTCAAGGAGTGTTGAAAGAAAGTGGAAAGGATTGCTGTGGCAGACGTCAAGCGCAAGCCCATCATGCACGGGACACCTTGAGACGAGAAGGAGTCGACCAGCTGGGCAAGCCAACGCCATCCATCCACCGAGAACCTATGCTGGCAGCCCCAGGGCATCCTTCACTGACGTTGTGAGAGTGTAATTGTTTAGCATGTACTTGAAGAGGGACCATAGTGGTCAGGATGTGGAAGTACCACTTTAACTGGCGTCATGTCATCGGGATCTACGATAACGTGCGTTCACGGGTGTGACCCCATGTCCCCATCCAAACCACAAAGTTCATTCCGTTCTTCTCCTCGTTTCAAAATTGGCTTGATTGTTGGATTTCAAGCTTGATATCCCTAACGGGTGGCGTTTGTATGATCATTACCCAAAATACTCCAAAGGATCCAAGGAGCGCGAGTGTTTGCCGTTGTCCGATCTTACCGAATTTCAAGTGCGCATAACCGCAGTACACAGTAAAACCGCCGAAATGCACAGGCCTCTACCACTTTTGCACCACGCGTCTCAACCTCAACACCATTCACCATCCTCAGCTTGAGATCAAAAAACCAGGACGGTATGTGCACTGATATCAGTGATCTCGAATAAAACCCTGAACCCAAATCTAACTACTCTGCCGTTAATCTAGAAAAGGCAACTCTCCGCCGATTTTCCAGGTCCAGCTCCCGAACATTCGCTTGCCCGCGTTCATTCACCTCTCACCTCAACCTCACCACCAACAACCAAAAGCGGAAATATCACGGCGCAAAATATAAGAGGTCGTTTTTGTTCCTGATCACAACAAACAAACTGTCACCATCAGAGTCGTTGCCCATCATGACTACCACAACCACCCAGGCCACCGAGACCAACGGATCTGGTCAAGAGGCTTCCCATTCGGCTGCTGGCATCAGCGCAGGCAAGTGCTTAACCTTTTGTTGAAAAATAGATCACGAAACTAACCCCCTCAACAGATGAGATTGCCCTCTATGACCGGCAAATCCGTCTCTGGGGCATGAAAGCCCAAGAGAAGATCCGCTCCGCCAACATCCTTCTCATAACCATGAAAGCCCTCGCCAACGAGATCGCCAAGAACCTCGTCCTAGCAGGCATCGGCTCCCTAACCATCAACGACCACGCCGTCGTCTCCGAAGCCGACTTGGGCGCGCAATTCTTCCTATCCGCCGAGGACGGCCACCTGGGCCAGAACCGCGCCGTAGCCGCCAGCGGCGCCCTCCAACGTCTCAACCCTCGCGTCAAGGTCGTTGTCGACACGGACGACATCCGGACCAAGCACTCCTCCTTCTACTCCTCCTTCGACATCATTATCGCCACCGACCTCGACGCCGACACCCTCAACGTCATCAACACAGCGACCCGCATCCACAACCGCAAATTCTACGCCGCCGGCTCGCACGGCCTCTATGGCTTCCTCTTCGCCGACCTAATCGAGCACGACTTCATCATCGAGCGCCAGCGCTCCAACCTCTCCACCACCTTGGGTCCAGAAACCAAAACCCGCTCCATCATCTCGGTGGCCCCCAAAGACGCGGATTCCAAGGACCAAAACCAAATCGAACTAGTAACCAAACGCGAACTCTACTCCACCTGGCTCCTCGCCTCCTCCGACGCCTCCCACTTGCCTCAAGAAATCCTCTCCTCCCCGCGCCGCAAACGCGCCGTCACCCCTTTACTCAGCTGCCTGCGCGCCCTCTGGCAATTCACCTCCACCTTCGGCGTCCCGCCCACCGGGCCCGAACTTTTGACAAACCACACCGCTCTAGCGGCTTTCACGCAAATGTGCAGCGATAAGCACAAAGCCCTCGGCTTGCCCGCGGAGACGTTGCGCGCGGAACTGTTGAGGTCTTTCCTGCAGAATGTCGGAGCGGAACTGGCGCCGGTGGCGGCGGTGTTGGGAGGTCAGTTGGCGCAGGATGTGATTAATGTGTTGGGACAGACGCAGCAGCCTGTTCAGAATTTTGTGGTGTTTAGTGGGGAGAGTATGGAGGCGAATGTTTATGCGTTGCATCCGAGGGAGGGAGAGCTGGGGAGGGGACTGTTGCCGGTTACGATGGGGGTTATTGATGCTGCGGCGGAGGTGTTGGAAAAGGAAGGACAGACGACGGATTTGATGGGGTTGGGTGGGCAGCATCTGGGCCAGCAGCTGGGCCAGCAAGGACAGCCTTCGTCTCAGATGGAGGGTGTCGAGCAGCAGCAGCAGCAGCAGCAGCAGCAGCAGGCTAATGGTGTATCGACCGAACCCACGGGCGCTGGACAGCAGCAGGAGCAGCAAGCGCAGGAGGGAGCTGGTGCTGGTGCTGCCACCGGTGCTGGTAACGCCTGAGTTTCACTTTTAAAGTCGATTAGGTTTTCGCATTACTGGCTTACTTCCCTTCTTTGTGGCTTGGCTTGGATCCGGTCGGGGTGTGCTTGGGAATCTAGAACTATGCAATGCAGGGCGTTCTTGTGGTTAGTTGTTATTTAATGGCTTGCGGACAGACGGATAAATGTATGATGAATGTAGCAACAAATTTAGACAGACAGACAGAGCTATGCCTTCTGTGGATGAAGGGTCAGTCAGATATCTGGCTGGCGAGACTGGCTGGTTAGAATGACTGGCTGGTTAGAATGACTGGCTAGACTGGCGAAAATATGAGCTTGCACAGTTAGAACGGATATCCATCACCGTCATATTGCTGAAAGCTTGTTGGACCATGTTCGCAAATATGTTCTGCTATTGAGAAGTTCTGAGAGAGAGAGAGAGAGATAAATGTCACTTTGTGAATTGGCTAAAATGTTTCACGTTCAAAGCACATGATGAGCTAGCTGACTTGCACAAATGCCATGTAATCCATTTGTACCTCAATGTATGATCTTTCAAAGCAACTAATTCTCAAATCTGTATTCCCTAGTCGTGATCAAACCAGAAACCTCAATGTGATGCTTTTATGCTGCCGAACTCCTTTAGGGACCAGAAAAGCAAACAATCAAAACAACTCCTTCCAACCCTGTCCAGCGCAGTGTGGTATATACGCTTCCTTCCTTCCGATCTCTTTTGTTGTTGTTATGTAAATCAATGTAAGTTAAATGCAATCTGTTATGTCGTGGTTTGGTATATATCCAGATGCTTTTGTCATGGCCCTTTTGGCCTATGATTTCTTGCTGATGAAGATTCTTGCTCTTCTTTCCATCTCCAAGGTGGACTTTATGTGGTATAACCAACCAGCCGACCCAACTCAACCTTCATTCCAACTTCTCTCTCCTTTCTCAATTCTGCTGCTCCTGATGATCATCCCCAACCTTAACCTCAACCAACTCCATCTCCCCCTTCTTATTCTCCTGGAACTCCAGCCGCGGCCCGCCCCTGTTCCTAAGCCTATAGTTGCTATGGACGGGCTGACGTTGGAAGTGACGCGGCTCTTGGTTCTCCTTTTTAATTCTAACCCTTTTAGGGCTGGGGCTTCCTTCTTCCTGTCCCTCGGGCTCTTCTGTGCCCCTCTTCCTTTTAGCTGGGGTCTTAGATGGGGTTTTGGCTGGGCTCCTCTTAGCGGCCGAACTGCTGCTGGTGGCTACTGTGATTGTATCCTTTGTGATGTCCTGCTTACGCGACTGCGGGTATGGCGACTGTGGTCGCAGCTGTGGCAGTTCCGCCGACGATGACGATGGCGACGCATCATCGCCCGCTGCCCCTGATACTGCGTCCTGGCTCGTAAACTTCACCCTCACCCTCTTGGGGCTGTGGCTGCTTCCTGAGTCTTCAGATTCGGATGCTCTCTTTCTCTTAGTGGAGCTGCTGCTGGCCTCCGTGGCCGGAGTAAGAACGGGAGTAGTAGAGACTGCTACTTCTGTTTCCTCTTTAATGCCCCTATTGCCATTGGCGCCATTTGCACCGTTGTCATCACTGGCACTGCTACTGGAAGTGGCACTTTGGGACCTGTTCCGGTAAAACTTCTCCATGGCAGACGCGGAAATGACCAACATCGACCTGTCGGCGGTCCTGACGACTCGAACAGGCTTGACAGGCGCTTGAGAATCGGCAGGCTTTTGAGGGATGACGGGCGCATGAGGATCGACGGCCCCTTTCGGGATAGGAGGTACTGGGAGAACAGCGGACCCCTGAGGGACAATAGCAGATTGTGAAGCAGCCGGCGGAGGAGTAGGCACTTGTGGCGCAATGGGCGACGGAGCAGGCGCCTGGAAAACAACAGGCTGTTTAAAAACCACAGGCGGCGGAAAGACAGCCCTCGACGAAGACGGGTCAGCATTAGCACCGGCGGAGGACGGCTTAGCGACGGCACGGACCCCTTTCTAGGAGGTTTCCTCGGTGGTGCTTGAGGCTACTGCCGGTGCTAATGCCGACCCGTCTCCGTTCGTGGTGTTGTTTGTGGCTCCGTTAACGCCGTTGGCGGTGGCGGCGCCCTTGGATGAGGAAGGGCGGCTGCTGTTAGCCCCGGGGCCCTTCTTGAGGTTGTTATGGGTCCAACCCCGGATGTGAGTCGGTCCATGCCTAGGGGGCGGCTCAACCGGGGTGTAGTCCTTGATGGCCTCGCGGTAGTCGAACTGGACTGTTCGTAGCTCCTGGCCGTTGGCGGTGTAGCCAAGACGGTGAGGGGGCGTCGGCGCGGGCTCGAGTTTGCGGTATTTGTTGGAGGCGGCAGAAGCTCCAGATGGGGGAGGCGGTCCAGACGGCGCCGAGGAACTTCCGGGACGCGAACGGCCCGGCGGTGGGCTAGGTTGACCAGGCATCGGTGCCATCGAATGTGGTTGCGGTGCCGGCTGGAGCATAGGCGGCGCATGACCCGGACCGGGCGCAGGCGAAGGGGAGGCCGCGGGGATATGTACGGGGCCCTGCATCGGACCTGGCGCCGGCGCAAGAGGGATCGGGCCGTGCTGATAGGGTTGCGGCGGCATCGGATAATGATGCATCTGCATCTGGGACGGATGCGGCTCGGCGTGGCCGGGTGGTGGTTGGATAGGCATGCCCTGTGGGTGATGCACAGCCGCTTGCATAGGTACTGGTGACTCTTGCGCCGAATAGCCATTGTGAAAAGGTCTGTTAGGCGCCGGAGGATAAAACGCACCGCTATTCGACACCACCATGCTAGGATGGGCCGAAGGCGGGAGAACCGGGCTGACCTGCCCATCAGGACCAGGCGTTCCGTGCATAGGTCGCAAAGCTGGAAGTCCTTTAGACGAAGCCGTGTTGGAGAAGGGCGTTCGGCCAGTGGAGTAGTCCTGGTATTGTCCAGGATGTGATTCCGGAGGCGGAGGATACGCAGAAGGATTGAGTGTCGTCCTTAGAAAATCATTGGGCCTCGATCCGTCATTAGGGTGAGGCTCTTGATGGGCATAGACACCATATCCTTCTGGCTGAGGATATTCTACATGGTGATAGTGCTGCGGTCTTTCAAAATCGTTGTTTCGAGGCACACCGTTGTGCTGTGACTGTGGTGGCAGGAGTGACGGGTCGATCGGAGTACTTTCCTGATGAGCCTCCGAATAAGTGCGCGGTGGACCGGACTGCATCCCCTGGTGGTGGTAAGGGTGCAATAGGTACCGCTGCTCTTGTGATTCTCTCTCAGCGACATCAGCAAGGTAGGACAAGCTGGTAGTATCAGCAAAGCCCGTGACTTGCGTCTCCTGAGTAGGGATTTGGGCCGGTGGCTGCTGGGCGGGCGGTTGTGGGGCCGGCGCAGGCGTCGAATTGTCCATAAGTGCATCTCTGATAGCATCGAATGGCTTGGAAGCCTGCGAGCGGGATGCCGCCGCCATCCGTTCAGCCTCCTCGTCAGCTGCAGCGGCTTGAAGGGCTCCTTGGACAAAGTCATCAAAGACCGCCGTGTTGACCGGCGAGGGAACGCGAGCGGGCGTGACTGATTGCGAGATCTGGGACTCGATGTCTTGGTCGGGATCGATACCCCTCAACTCAAGCTCTTGCCTTCTCTTCTGTTCGCGCTTCTCCTTGCTCGGTGCAATTTCCTTTTCGGAAATGCCTTCCTGTTCGCAAAACTTATGCAGAGCATTCATCAGATCAAACTTCCTTCCTTGAGCATCCAGCCTCGCTGCCTTGATGGTCCTCGAAGCATGAACTTGTTGTCCCTTTGGAGCGACCAAGACTACAGGCTTCCAGCCAGAAACATGAGGGATGGGGGGCTGATCGACGTTGGTGGACGACAACAGAGGAATGCCCAGTTTGGGATGGAGGCCATACTGTTTGACAATCTCCTCGTCCAATTCGCCCTCAACCTGGGTAGAATCCCAGTTCGACACGCGGCGATCGACATAAAAGTAGTTGGAGTTAGGTGTCATGTAGAATCTGCCACGCTTGGCTCTGGTGGCGCCCTTGACGGGATCGTTGGTCGAGTCGCGGAAGCCGATCTCGTCGTCTTCGAATTCGAAAATGGGCGGCAACATGATACGGTTGTTGTGAAACTCCGCACGCTTGTCTTTACGCTGGATCAGGCGTACCCCGTACTCATCCGGTTCCTCAGCACCCTTGGGAAGAGGGGGATCCAGCAAACTAGGTTCGACCCTTCCGCCCTTGGATGGGGAGAAGGGCACCGGTGATGGAGCTTTTGAGCCGGGCTCCGGTGTGTTGCTTTTGCTTCCCTGAATAGTATCGGTGCCACCGAGAAGGCTGGATGTGTGGGCCTTGACCATCTTGGGGTTGGGTTCGCTCGCCAACTGGCCATCGGCCTTGCGCTTGGGTGAGAGATGGGAGTGGATCTGATAGGCTTCGGTCATGAGCTCACTGACCTTCTTGCCGGAGCATGGCAGTTCATCGCCCTCATCGTTGCGCTCGACAAACCTGCCCTGCTCATCCATTTGCTTTTGTGAAATGTCCCTATAGGTGTAATCTGTGCAGGGGGTAGGGGGCAGCTGTGTAACACAGTCAGTATGTAAATACGAGGACAAAGGGGCAGCAGAAAAACCTACGTCCAGGGGAAGTTTGTTATCATGAAGAAATTCCAATCTCTCGACCTCCGCCAGCATTGACGTGTACCATTCCTCACATAGTTCGGCCGTGAGTTGCTTAAGAGCTAGATTAGTGTCAAAGTACTTTGAGAGATGATTGCAAGGTGAAGGGAGCGATCTGTGCTTACCTTTGTTGACCTTTCAATAGCTTCACGTTGCCCTTCCAAGACGTTCAGGGCCATGGCTTTCTCAAACTCCAGACGACGAGCGCTGGTGGCGATGGTGTCATCACGGCGCTGGTCGAGGAAGCCCATGACTTCCTGGTACTCGGGAGCTTCCTCGACCATCTTGGGGTTTTCCATGAGAGCCTTTTTCTCACGGGCACCAATTTCGTCAAGAACGGGCTTGGCCAAGCGGGCGAGTTGGTTGTAAGCCGAACGAAGTTCGATGTTGCGCTCATAGGCGGCCTGGGCCCTGGTGTACTGATATGCCCGTTGACGACGGCCACGACCAGTGCCCGGCTTGCTGATAGTAGTAGCAGATTTGGCTGCTGTGATCTTGGGGCCAGCCTTTGCAACTCTGCCCTTGCCTCTGGCACGACCACCTCGGCCCCTCCCGCGAGTGCCGCCTCTTGTGGGAGCTGGCTTTGGGACGGGGGCTGATGGGGCGGCAATATCGGCAGCCGCCTGCTGGACATTGCTGGAGGGGGTATCATTGGTGAAAAAGGAAGAAGGGGTCATTGTGTTGGTGATGGGTTCATTCTGTGATTTGGGGGTAGATTGACTGGTATCTACCAGCTGCTGTGAGCTGCTGGCGTCGTCCATGATTCCATGGACTGGGTGAGGCGGGCCAAGGTAAGAAGAAAGTGAGATGGTTAGTGGTGTTGATGCTGGTGATTGTGTGCTGAAAAGCGCGGCAACAAACTATCCAGATGATGGATGACGACTACAGGAGGGAAGAGAAGACACCGATGTATGGTATCCGTGATTGCTGGTTTGTTTGGCGTGGGTATAAGAGGTTGTGGTGTTGTGGTGAGTTCCGGATGCCGGCCTCACTTTTTTGTAAGTAGGTACAGATCCTTCTCCTTATACGCCCCGCGGGTATGTTGCTAGGGGTGCGAGCAGTGCTGCTAAGAAGATTGTGAGGTCGAAAAATACGCCCCGGAAGAGGAACTGCGAAGATGCAGCGAATGAATGCCACAAGGTAAATTGCTGATGTCGCAAAAAAAAAAAAAAAAAAAAAGATAGCTGTCCAAGAGGAAGCAAAAGGTGCAGGGTGAGGGAAGAGTAGAAGTTGAGAAGTATGTGGTTCGGTGGTGCCTCTGGTGGAAAGGGTGAATAATGTGAAGTATGTAGAGGTACCCTGGACCGTAGTCTGCCCAATTTTCGGGTCTGCAGGTTCGCAAGACAGCGGCAGTGAATACGATGTCGACCTTGACGAGGAATGGAGAGACACGTCCTATTGTGCCAGACCTTGACAATAGAAAAGCTGTTGGTCACCAAGACAGTCCGTCGTCAACCTGAGGATGGGATGAGATGGAAGGACTCCTGCGGTTGAGGTGTTGCACATATCCAATGCTGGATGCTGGATATGGATCCGTGCCTCACAGACCACACACCACACAACAAGGCCCGGGCAATAATCGTCTCGCTGGCCGCCCATAGGTGTTTTTAGCCATTCAGCAGAGGGCAGATGGACCACTGGCGCTGCAGACCTTCACTTGCAGGGCTGGCCGGTGCACTAACGAACCTGGACGCCCTGAGCACAGACCGGCTGCCGTTGTCTTGGCCAACGGAAGGTCCACGGTCTGGGACCCACCAAGGCCTACCCGGGCGTGTTAGCCAATCACAGCCTTCCGTCTCCTGCCCAAAATGGAACTGGTCCCAGCAAGTCCAAGAGAAGTCTCCAAACTGGTTCGCCGTCTGCGATGTGAAGGTGAAGGCTTTTTCAGACGACACCGATGTCCATAGAGGTTTGGCACAGCACAATAGCAGTGACTGGGCATATGGTCAATAAGAACCTTGATACTTGAATAGACTCATGATCTCCCTCATTCTTGTATTGACCAATGTACTTTGAGCGCAATAACTATGACCGCCTCATGGTTTCAAATCTTTGCAAGTGAGAATGATCCTGACGAGGAGGACCCACATCTTGAATTTAACGTTGCCAAGACTCCTCACACGCCCGGTCGTCGTGCATTTCGGAACCAGCACTTGTCGCGAGCATGGACCACACTTTGCCAGGTGTCCCGTCGGGTGCTAAAGGACTGCAAATAAAACGTAGTTGGTCTGTTGGCCTTCTAGTCGAATAACGGTCGGCTCGGTAGATGATGCTATTTCCAACGTGATCGGCCTTTTCCGTGTGATCCTGTCCCTGCCTGGTGATGCTCAGGGGGGAGACGAGGGGATGTTGATCAAGATCTGATCAAATGTCTCAGGGCATCGTTGGTAGCGTCGTCTATTAAGATGCGCTTTCAAGATCCAGGGTGGCGGATGTTTTCAGACAAGAAGCTAGATAGTCGAACAGGAAACGGACATCAACATACACATTGCCAGCTTGCCCTGATTTGAAGATGATAGTCGGAGCCGACAAATTGATAACCCCCCTTTAAGAGTTTGGCTGGGCTTCATCGATATCCAGTCTCCACCTTGAGAATCATGATCAATGGTCGACAATTGGGCTCACCGTGTTTTTCTTATGTTGCTTTCACTTTGGAATTCACCCTCAATGCAAGATGTCATCGTACCATTTGGACCTGCAGTAGGTACCATGCATACCGTATCTAGCGCACCTTTGGGACTGGAGCACTTCTGCTCATTGCCTGTTGCTTTACTTCCGCCGCAGTAAATGCTGATTCTTTCATATAACGGCGTCACCGAAGGCTTCGAGGCTGCATTTATTTCATGCATCGACATCCTCAGTTCCGGCACGTCAGGTTTCCAACTTGTCATTGCAAGCTCGCAGCTTCCCGCGCCTAAGGTAGAAAGTGAGGACCAAAGTCCAACTGACATGGGAGCCTCGCATCATGCCAAACCATCTTCGAAGAAATAACTAGAGTTGTACTCAGACAAGAAGGAGTGACACATAAAATTGAAGAGGTTCGAATGGCTGATCAACTAGGGCAGAGGTGTAGGAAGATTGATCTCCAGGCTTGATAACTGAGGTGGTCACCGCATGCCGTGCATATGTTTGGGCGTCTTTTGACTTTTCTTCTCCTCCATGCTCGTCCCAACTCCCTCGTCCCCGCGGAATAGGTAAATGTTCTAGACTTGTCAATTATTGAATCTTTCCGATATCAGAAACTCTTTCAACTGTTGCACCATGATGTTGCTGTCGTGTGGGGCCAAGGGCAACCCGCCAGGTCCCGTCCCGGAGCCGCCTGCTAGGGTCACGGTTTACCTGTGGGCTTTCCCTCAGTGGATGAAATGGTGGGGCACACACAGCGGGGCCCATGCACTCCATGATCTGGTTCCTGCCGGATGGAACCGAACAGCGCAAGACAAATGCGGGAACTAAATTTTCAGCACTCACAACGCGCTCTGACACTCTTCAGTGGCACTCCCCTTCCAGCCAATTCTCGCCCATGCCAATCTCCGTCCATCCGGACCCTGGAATTTTTTACCGCCCCCCTCCGTGCCCCCGAAAGCCCGAACCCCCGCCCCGGAGCCCGCTTTTTTTTCTTGCAGCTGGGGTTGCTCCAGAGTGCAGAGCAGATACTGGTCACCGCATCCACGCACTTGGCATAGCGTAGAAGGTACCGTATAGAACAAGGCTGCTGTGCCGTGTTTCAACGACAAAAGGACAGCATGGGAAAGAAGGGCGGTGGTCGTCTTCTTCAGGCCGCAAAGGCTGCAAAACAAGGCGGTGGTGGTGGTGGTCCACCGGCAAAGAGGCAAAAAAAAAAAAGCCACGGCTCGTCCGGTCACGGCCACGGCCCCGCGCAACATCCAAAACAGAAGCAACGCTCCGCCTCCGCTTCCTCCGCAATCTCCGCAGCCCCGCCCCCGCTCTCTTCCTCGACGTCCTCCAAGACGCAACACAAGCAAAAGCAGCATTCCGAACCAACAATACCCTTCAGCCCCGACGAAAACATCCTCCTCGTCGGTGATGGCGACCTCAGCTTCGCCGCCTCCCTGGTCGAGCACCACCACTGCACCAACCTGACCGCCTCCGTCTACGAAAAGGACCTCGACGAGCTGTCCGCGAAATACCCCCACGTGCGCGCCAACGTCGACAAGATCCTCGCCGTCCACGGCTGCAAGGTTCTCTACAATGTCGACGCGCGTCGCATGGCGCCCTTCGCCCACAAGGCCAAGACCAAAGACAAACAGACGGGCCGGGTCGAGCAGGTCGGCACGATGGACCGCATCATCTTCAACTTCCCGCACGTCGGCGGCAAGTCGACCGACGTCAACCGCCAGGTGCGCTACAACCAGGAGCTGCTGGTCGACTTCTTCAAGCGCTCCTTGCTCTCGCTGGCCCCCGGCGGTTCTGTTATCGTCACCCTGTTCGAGGGCGAGCCCTACACGCTGTGGAACATCAGGGATCTGGCAAGGCACTCGGACCTGGCGGTCGAGAAGAGCTTCAAGTTCCAGGCGAGGGCGTATCCGGGGTATCACCATGCTAGGACGCTCGGGGTCGTCAAGAACAAGAAGGGAGAGGCGGCGGAAGGTGCTTGGAAGGGCGAGGAGAGGCCGGCGAGGAGTTATGTCTTTGTTAGGAAGGACGATGTGCCGAAGCCGCCGGCTCCGGGGATGGGGAAGAAGAGGAAGGCGGAGGAGTCGGATGATGAGGATGAAGAGGGGGGTGATGATGATTGGGGGAGCGGAGAGGATGATTTTGAGGAGTTGGGTGATGACGCTGAGGGCGATGTGGACGATGCTGAAGACGCAGCGGACGACAACTGAGTGACCGGATCACCAGTTCAGTCTTCAAGTGAGGCGCGCACACCGTACACAGCCCAGGAGTTTATGACGCAATCGATGTGGTCGGGGCCCATACGATGTATTCTCCTGGATACCGATCTCTTGACCGGAAACGGGTTGCGTTCAAGCTCAGACACCATCGAGATAGTCGCTCTATGGCGTTGCTCGGTCCTACCGTCATTCTAAGGATAGGATATGGTTTCCGAGCTCTGTGGTTCAGGGAGCGATTGGGCAGGGGCCTTCAGACGCTTATGAGGAACCGTCCTCCTGCCAGTCCGCGAGATACACCACATGAGCCAGATCCTCCGCCTGCTCGATCTAGACTTGAATGATACGCGGAAAGTATAACGGTGGGTGAAGCATGGTTCAGATCAACCTTCTCAGGCAAGTTCTCCTGAATACCAACTTGTCAACAGTCTTATCTGAGACGGGAAAACAGCTTTGTACCCAACGATCACTCCTGGTGGGACTCCGTTACAAACGCGGGCCTATATTATCTTTGGAAGGAAACAGGATCGTGCTGCTTAACATACGTAGATATCAACGGTTGTTTCTGGTGGCAGTGATATGCCCCGACCGTTTACCTGCCGGTCCCGTCATCTGTACTGTTGCCGATTATAAACCATCTGAGTCACCCTGAGATTGCTTCTTTGTTGCCATCCCTTGGGGTTAGTAAAAGGAGGTTGTTCACAATGAGACCCGGTTGCTTCGTTCCAGACTCCGTCATGAGTTCAAATTTCGTTATTGATGTTGAGCAACGATGGTGACGTGAGTCTTTCAATGAAAAGATGGGGTGGCATGTCATTGAAGAGCTTCGTACTTCTCGTCAAGTCGCATTTTCATCCATACAGTGGATATCGTGGGTATCGGCTGAGCTACTCTAGGATTAGATTGATGCTGAGAGATGGCATTATTATTTCCCCAGGACCAGCATCATCAACGGAGCGGCATCCGTTCACTCTTCAACCCTCATGGGGTCTACGACCAACCCCCTTGAGAGGTGTATTCGTCCAGACAAGCCTCAAATCTACCAGCACTTCCTCTAAGGTCTCGGATAATGTCCATGGTGGAGCCTGGGGGTGTTCTCCTCATCACTCCGTGATTGTCGGGGATGCTAAGTATCTCGTGCTGGCTATCTACTCGCTGGTATTCACCCATCATGAAGGATTCATCAACATATAGGCACTGCCTTCACAACCATCGTCAGGAACAAGCTGCCGGTGCATGAATGCTCCACTACCGAATCTTGTCCATGAGTCTCTTGCCTTTGGCAACTGATGTGGGAGTCATCACGACTGAGTGACACCGTGAACTCACTTCTCCCTATGAAGGGGCAGAACCACTCCAATTCCCCGACTCTAGTATCACACTTCGAAATATACATCTCCACTGTTCGTCGATGAATCGGGGCTGAGATGATACTCTCTCCCACACAAATTTTCAAAGGCAGTAGCCTAGAAACTTCTCATCCCATTCGCACCCCCAACGAAAGCGAGTGACCACCATGCTCGTACAAGATCGAACCGGCGATCCTCAGGGAAGACCCTAGCGATGTATGTTTTGCTTCTCAATACCTTCTCTCTTTTTCCTACGTGCGTCCGCTCTCTGTCTCATCTTATTTACTTGTCAAATTGCAAAGAAGATGGATGCTGGCCGTACCATAGACCTACCTTGATGTTGGTCTTCAGGTTCGCGCTTGTACATTGTGAGATGTCAAGAACCACTCCTCTTGGAGAAAAAAGAGGAGGAAGCAAAATCAAGTTTATCCGTCCGCTGACACTCAGAACGGCAGAACGTTTGATCGGGATCCCAGTCTGAGGGCCACAGATGAGCTAGTGACCTTCAAAAAGAGAGTAGGAGCACTGATAAGGGATAATGACATGATGTTATGCACATCCTTCCTTTCTCTCTTCCTGTTTGTTTTCTCTACGTCTTTATTATCCTTCTGGTATTGGAAGTAGGACTTATCGGTGACCAAAGAATTTATGATCGTGTACAAGAGTTGGATATCTGTTGTCTAAAGAAGTACGGAATTCTTTTGACTGCAGAAAGAAAGTTCCAGACAGGACACTCCATGTCCGTGAACATATTTGACAAGAGGAACTGGAACGAAAAGACATCAAATCAAATCATCTCAATACGGTCCGCTGGCTCAATGGCAGAGCGTCTGACTACGAATCAGGAGGTTCCAGGTTCGACCCCTGGGTGGATCGAGGATTATCGGATGCGAGTATCTGATCTTTTTGCATTTGGTTTTTTTTTTTTTTTTTTTTTTTTTTTTTTTTTTTGTAGAGAAACATCAAGACTGCATTTGTTCTCATACTGTTTTCGTACAGCGCTTGAAAAAACTCTACTTACTCAACTCAATTCGGGACCCCCGAGTTGAGTTGGCGAGTTGGCTGCCCTTCTTGTGTACAAAACCGGTCGTATAAGGCCCTTTATACGAAAACCGTACCAGAACAAATGCATTCCAAGACCGAGTGAGTGACCTAGATCTGGGTTATATGCCCCTTCAACAATCACTACCCGCGGGCACATCATAAGTTAATTCAACGAACGAGGCTTCAGACAACTGTATCATGGTATATCAGCACCTTTTATCTCTCAACATGGTAGGTTATTATACTCTGACTCGGCCTCTATGAACATCAATGGGTGATGGACTATCCAAGTTTATATTAGAACATGACTGAAGAACGAACTTTTGATCAAGAATCTCACGTTAGAAAGAAGAGGTTCTGAACATTCGCCAGACAACCACACCGCATTGATATCTTATCGAGAATCTCAGTCCAACATTAGAATAAGATCGGTTTCTTGGCAACATGAACTCCTGTGTAGAGCGCACGTCTGAAAACTTCAAAGCAAGAAAGACGTCAATTTTCTTCCATATTTCGTCACCACTTCTCACCAGCATCGCGCCTGTCCGTCAATTACTTCCCAAGGACCAACCTTTCAAACTCACCATCAACCTCGGTTCGCATAACGGGCCGGAGCGGCCTGCATGCCGTAGCCAAATGACCACTTCTACCACTCCGACGAAAGATGCCCCAGGAAGAAGAAGCAAAGAAGAAGGAAAATACCAAATACCACACAGTTCTTTCCATTTCCCAAAAGCCAGAGGCACTGGCAGGATACTTTTTTTTTATGGCCGACACGCCCCGATCCCATGACGCCCCACGGAGCATTTTGACAACCAAGCCACCAAAAGACCTGTCACCTACGGTTCCGGATCAGATCACGATTAATGATGTTATTTTTATTTTTCATTTTTTTCATTTTTCATTTTTTTCATTTTTCATTTTTTTTCATTAGCTTACCTGTTAGACAGTGTCCGTCAGTATCTTGGCCAGTGGCAAGTGGTCTGGGAGAAGAAAAAAAATAAAAAAAATAAAAAAAATAAAAATTTGGTCCGCAAGAGCGGGCGGGCAGGCGGGAGCCGAAGAACTCCCCGGCCGAGAAAAAGAAAGAAGGAAAGAACAGAGAGCAGAAGAAAAAACCGCGCGTATCAATGTCATGGACAGAAAAAAATAAAATGCCTCTGTTCACGCTTCCTGCACGCTGCATAAAGCAATTTGCCTTAGTTTCCCGACTATTCTGGTTAGTGAGGGTGTAATGTTTGACACCACAACCACCACCACCAGTCCACCACTCAAGACCACTCCGGCCCCCTTGTTCGGGCACGCTTTGGGGAAGCAAACATTGTCGAATTTTGACGCCATGGAACGTTTGGGATTGATGACACTGAGAGGAACTGGCACACTGACACACTGGGCAGATGGGCAAGGCAGACTGACTGGTAGAATACCACCAAACCCACGGGCATGAATAATTCTTTTCCTTCTTTACTTCCAAACGCTCATTTCTTCACAAGCGCTTCAAACGCTGTTGCAATTGTTCCCTCTCCTGTATCTGTGCGGATCGTTCGCCCCCGTTCGATGATTTGCAAATTCTACTAGTAATTCTACCTTCTGTGTCCTTTCCTGCCTCTCGGAGAGACTGCCCATTCTATCCGAAGCATTCCGCTTCCCCGGCCGGCCCCCGAGACGACATCATGACTGACACCGTGACACCAAAGAACCCTCGTAGGTAACGTAACTTCCATTCCAGACAGACTGTGTCGTGCTCCCAAGCACAAGCACAAGCTAGGTTCTAGTTAAACCGGCGTCAAAGCCGCCGTGGTGTGTACCACCACTGTTGGGCTCTCGTGTAGCTGCTAGACATTCATTGCCTTTTGATGGAACCTCTCGGTCTACTTGCCCTCTTTCTCCGCGGCACCTTCATCTTGATCCCTCATTCTGGTCTACCGCTTCATGTTGGCTTCAATCACGAAGGCAACCTGAAGTCCTCTTTGTCTAACCACCACTTGTCTGCAAGTTACCACCCTTCTCAACTACTGCTTGTATGTATACATACCCCCACTGCACCACCCATTCATCCATCTCGTGTATCTCGTGTACATACACTCACACACCCTCGCACACACAGTACGATATTGTACCACAGTCCACAAACCACCACAGTAGTCCACAGTACAGAAAGAGGCAAGGGGAAGAAAAAATGACAGATACCCTGCATATACACATCGAGCCCTAGTCAAGATCTGCAAGTAGCCGTTTGCTTCCCTTCTCAATGGGGAATGCGGTGCGGCCGCCGGTGGTGTCGCCGCTCTTGTTGTGATGTGAGTGGTGGTGGTTGTGGTCTTCTTCGCTTTCTTCCTCTGTCCTGTCACTCGCCATTCACCCACGAGCTCCGAGCTCAAGCTCCGAGCTCAGCCGCGCCAGATGCGAACCTTGAAATCCGAACCTTGATGTTGCCAACCCCGAGACTTGAGACTGGAGAAACAGGGTCGTTTGTACATCATGATGCGGCACTGATGTAGTTTTCGTAAATGGGTAGGTAGAGCACAGAGGCATCTGTTTGTGCTTCCACCAGACGTAATCCAACTTGACCAAGCGAGGAAAGTAACCCGCCTTTATACTTTCTTCACTTGTCGTTGACCCCCACACTCAGCGTGACCCTTTCCAAGTCGTGTACCAAGTCTTCTTCCCTTCTTGTATCGGCACTGTGGTAACTGTAGATGAGTCTTCGTTGTCGTTTGGAATACGAAGGAGTGATGACATGGCAGCTCACAAAAGCGGATAGAGTCCTGCTCGCCAAAACCACTAGTCAGCGCCGATTTTGTAGCGCTGATGAGTAGATCAGCATGGAGGGAGATACGATGCGGATGACGCTTCCATACGACGAGAGACTATGTCTCCTTCTTTCTATTCCCGGGTAGACAGTTCTTCTTTTGTGTAGTGTCGGTTTTTTTTTTCTCGGTACTAACCTCCAGGTATTCACCCCACGCTCACTCAACAAACACTGTAGAACACAACACTGACTGTCCTGTCCTGTCCCACTTGTGTACAAAACGTACAGCCCGTCCAACACAGTCCCTGAATCGCACTTCCAAAGTAAATTGCTTTGTAGTCATGGACAGACAGTATGTACCCATACTTGCCCTTTCATCTCTCAATACCACCGTATACACCATCATCAGACGTACCGTCTATATCTTCCACACCTCCTACCCTTCGCTTTGCTCCTCCATCCCCTCCGTATCCTCGGGGCCCGGGGAGGTGAAGGCTCTCCGCATTAGTCCTTGAGGCCCAACCCACGAATACGCACGGTGGTTATGGTCATGATCCTGCCACTGACTGCCACGGACCACCACGGGACTGTCTGTCCGCCCTTCCAGAAGCGGATATACGTACATAACCGCATAACCTCATACCGCGGTCCTTGTGTCAAGTATAATGTCTTCATGGCTCAGCAGACCTCGGTTCTTATGCAGCGACCCGATACGCTATACGACGTGGAAAACCGGTGACGGCGGGCGGATTTGGTCGGTTAGTTTGACCTTAGGGCAAAGGCCAAAGGTGATTACACTGGGAGCTTGAAGCTTATGGAGAAGGGTTAGTAAGAGTTAATCATGTTCCACATGCAGCTCTTCGGGCCGAGTTGGGAAACTTTTTCGCCTGTCTGCCCGAAGGCTGAGGCATGGGAATGGGTAGGCGAGTTGAGTTGGGCGTAAAAGATGCGAGCGAAGAGGGGAAGCTCATTGAGAAGCTCTGCTTCGTGATTATGCTTGGGCGGAAGATGGGCTCATGACAAAGGGAACAAAATGATGCAAGCAGTATTGGCAAGACTCGCAGAAGCCATACAGTGTGCAAAGCGTTCGAGGTGAAGGGCAAAAACATGTGAGCACTTGGACCCTAGCAGCAGCAGACATGACGACAACAAGGCATTGAAAACAACAAGCGATCAGACAAGTGATATACTAGCTATGCAAGAACTAACAAACGAATTCGACAAAAGGCCACCCACCTAACCAGTCCAGAGCCCCATTTCAAACAACCTTGTTGGGGGGTAAATCAACTAGTAAGCTCACATGCGCCATTGTGTAAACGGAAAGACAGGTTGGCCACCCACGCAACGATGTTGTACTTGGAAAAGAGCAAACTTTGTTTGGCGCCCGAAAAGAGGAAAGACTCAGTCAGACGCGATAAAAAGGAAGGGCACCGCACAAATTGAGAAAGAACGATGAGTAAACACACTATCAGCCGCCGAGCCCTAAACTCGCAGACAAAAACGCACAACCTCCCGCTTTTTGAACGCTAGAATTGCAAACAGAAAACAAGAAAACTGGTAATGCGAAACCGGATGAAGAGAGATTCCACCAGGAGGAACAGGCCCCTTGTTCCGTTCCATATCGACGACCGCAAAAGGTCTCGGGTAAGATAGTACCATGTCTTCCTTAGATGTCCTCTCCTCCTTGCTCTGACCACCTCCGTGTACCCTTTTCCACTCCCCTATTCCATCAGTCCATTTTATTACCAACTGCTTGGCTACCTCAATGTATCGAATCGTGTGCGTGTGTGTATTGATGCCATGTCATGAGAGGTGTACCGAATATTAGGGTAGATGTATGCATGAGATGGAAACTGACTGCGCCGGCATCAGGATAGGCGCTGTCCTGTTGACCAGCGTAACATTGCAAATATATGCCCCCTCCGCCATCTAGGATGCGTAGGAAAATAGGAAACAGTGATGTTGATGGGAATTCGTCGACTCATGAAAACAAACAATGACAGAAAGGGAACCAATCTTGCGCTAGTCAGTTCCGTCTCAGTGCGGCGGTAATCCGCGACTAGAAGGATCCATCTTCATGTCACCCGACAAGCCTCTGGGGTCATGCTGCATGTAGCTCGGATAACTTTGCCCATGAGACACAGAGCCTTGACTGACGTTGGGGCCACGGAAAAGACCGTTACTTGTATGAGGGAGCGTGTCAAACGAGGAACCCATGTACGGTGGCTGATGTTGACCTATTTGTACCCCCTGGTGCGAAACAAAGGTTCCTTGAGGGTGAGGGAGTGGCGGATGCGGCGGCTGTTGGGGCTGTTGACCGGGAGTACCAAAGGAGTACATGGTCGCGCTACCTGGAGTTGTTGTAGTCTGCTGCCAAGCACCGGGATACAGCCCGGAGGCAGTAGTGCTTGCGTAGTCGGACGGCGAACTGAACAAGGACGGTCGGCGGCTTGTTTCGTGAGGACTCGGTATCATTTCCTGCATCTGAACGGGCGCTCCGTGCTGCTGCAGAGATGCTTGACCTCCCACCGAAATTCCCCCATTCTCCACATAGTGCTGGTCAGGTGTGAGATCTGGCGGCATCAGAGTAGTTGGATACTGATTTCTAATCGGCATCTCGCTAACGAAGCCTGGTTGAATGTTGGCAGTCGGGCTGTGGTCAGTTGTCGGAATAGGCATGAGGGCGTGAGGCATAGCTGTCTTGGGAGGCGAGAGTCGGGATGATATTACCGAAAGATGGTGCTCGTCATCCTCCTCTCTACACGCATCGTCTTCATCGTCGGATGGGAAGTCTGATTGGTTGTTGTCGGCCATGACGTATACGACCGTATCGCCATCTGGTGAGGTTAGCAAATACTCCCCCAGCTTTGGCGCACCATGGACGTTGTAGCTAACCTATTTCACCCCTCTTATACTGTTCTTCGACCTTAGCAACCTTGAAGATCTCCTTTAAGAAGGGCTTCTTTTTCGCTTGGTTGGGATTGGCCCTGTCATTGAAGAAGCCTCCCATTGCCTCCATTGTCAGCTCCTCCAACTTGGCCACAGTGAGCTCTTGGGCCCGGATGCTTGGATGCTGCTGAGAGTTTGGCTCGACGATGAGTCTCAACAAGTGGCACAACAAACGGAGGCGCTCTGTAATCGTGTTAGGAAGGGTCTTTCAACTATTCGCACATCTTGAAATCGCATGAGACAATTGTCTTACCCGGCTTGAACAGGTGGTCCGGTTCCTTGTGCCTCATGCCCTCATCCTTGCTCGGGCCCAGAGGCTTTGGCCACCAGTCGGGAATTTTGGTTCCTGTGTAGGGATGTGTAGACTGCTTCTTGGGTGCAATCGCCTTGATCCACGCTTTGGCAATCAGTTTGCATGTGTTTTGCTGTATCTTCTTGAAGCGCTGGTCATAGAAATCCCACACTTCCTGCGCGTTATTGATTCGTATGCCTTTCTTCGCGGATACGGTCACTGCCGGCTCGTCATCATCGCGAACACGTCTGGGAACGTTAGCCCTCTGGCGCTTTCGGGTCCGATATGTTGGTGGCGCGTGATCGTAGAACTGTTCGGCTGTCTCCATACGGCGGTCACTTCTGCGACGCCCATGATACTCTGGTCCAAACGACATCTCATCATAGGCCCCAGCGAGACCATCTGTAAGTCAAGTTAGCGTTGGTCTGGACCGACCATGTTACGAGATGGCCACTCACTCTCAGCAGCCCGTCTTTGATAGCGGATAAATCGATCCATGTCGAAGTATCTTTGGATTTCACCCTCTGGCAACTTATTCGGTCCTGTGAAGTAGACGGTATGGCCATCTTCGGTGAGAACAGCAAGGAAGAAGCTTTGATGGTTTATCTTGCACTGCTCACGCAAGACTTCGCTAATTGTCTGTATCAATGTCAGTATCGGGTAAGAAAATGAACAGGAGACAAGACCTACAGGTGGTGGGGTTCTGATTCCTGTATCGTAGTAACGACCATTGTCTGGCATGTGTTCCCCGGTGGGCCTCTCCGTCGTCCATTGTGGCCGAGTGTAATGGCCATGCCCGTTTGTAGTAACCATGGCTGGCACTTCCGTTCGTGAGTTCCGACAAGTGATTATGTTTCGAAAAGAGTTGACGTGATCAAGAAAGATGGACGGCCAAAGTGAAGTTGATGAACACCAAATCGTTAACCAGACAAGATGTAATGGCCGGGATGGTTGCTGATTTATTCTTCGATGAGCCTACCAGGCTGGTTGACTGTACAATGAAAACAGCAGCCGTCTTACAGCAACAAAATGGCTGAGACAGAGAATGATCCTTTGAACCAAAACAAAGCTGGCAAGTGTCTCTGGGTGTCGGTGGGAAAGATTGTTGATGTTCGGTCGAACCAGTTCTTCCTCGACGCGCAGCTGTGGACTCCAGAGTGAGCCAAGGCTAGAGAACTTGTTTCAAGAGTAATGGCCAGGCAAGACAGGTTCTTCCCCAATCGTGCAAAGGGACCGGGAACGTGCTGGGAGCGGAGACGAGCTGGAACCACTGCCAAACAGAAAGATTGGCGGGATCAAGGTAAGATTAGGTGGATCTCTTCACGCAAAGAGAGACAAAGAATGGCGTCCCGAATGTTAGAGATTGAGCCAGAGGTGTTTGGTAGACTTTGCGCAGGTGGAGACAGTCGGATCGTGGCTTCAAACAGAAAGTCAGCTGAGGGCAATCAAAGTGATGAAGTTGATCTTACCGAAGTCTTTGTTTATTTGATAAGACTGAGACAGGCCAGAATGAAGAGCGCGAAACTATCGGTTCAATGTTGCTCAATATTCTCCTTCTGAGGTTGTTGGGTCAAAGGATTCAGCGTTGGAAAGCGCGCCCCCTACGTCGGAAAGTAAAGCGGTGCGGGAGCTTGACTGGATACCAAAGGTGGCTGCCGGTATGAGTGGTGATAGCACGGATGCTTTGGCACGCACAACCCTACGGAACAAATGGCTGGCCTGGCAATGGGGTAAAGAGGAGAGCAAGATGGTAGCAGGACTGCCTCAGTGGATCCTTGCAAGGAAGAAGAAAGCGTGGACTCGCGCAGCCGTTTGGCAATTTCTCCTCGGTCCCACCAGTGGTTGGTTGAGGTTGGTAGAGACGGGTGCTTGCAACCTTCCGATGGCAGCGGCAAGACACAGACAGGGTGGGGATGGCGGGCACCTGGAAGACTCGCCGGCTATGTTGTTCGAAGACCAGTATGATTATCAGGTTGGTTGGCCTTTAGCTTTCGCACCCTGTTGTCGTGTGGAAATCACTGCCGTGGATGTCTTGTGTTATTCTGGGGTAGAGCCTCGGCAGGACGGAGGATAAGATTTGTCGGTTCGGTCAGAGAAGTGAAGGCGTAGTCCCGGAGATATTGGCGATGAGAACGATCGGAAGGTCAAGATGACAGCCTGTCTGAGCCACTACCAAGTCTACACCAAGATGGACAGGTCGATGCTAACCAAGCGAGGGAAACTGGTTCAACGGCCCGCGTTGTTAGATCAGGTGTTCCTAGTTCAAGATGCAAACATGGGAGCTGATGTTTAGGATGGACGGAGATGGGAAACGGGTGATGTTTAAGAAATAGAAAGAGAGACGGTGAAGGGCCTTGAAGTTGTGCTAAGCGTCCCAAAGAAGCCACCGAGTAAGAGAAGATGCCCACGTAGGAGGAATAAGAACGAGGATGGTCAAGAGAGGGCCTAGGTAACATCCAGATTATCTTAGCCACTCACGCGGTTGAGTCGAAGATGTTCCACCAGAATCAGAGTCCACACACACGCATCGAGAACAACCCTCAGCACTAGCTGCAGGAGGGGAGGTTTGAGACGAGGAATACCGAGGGTAAATAACGCACAGGATGATGGTAGACGGACTTTTTTTTTTCCTCGTAAAGCCTCGATATTGACCCAGAGTGACGAAAAGGCTGAGTGACTGGACTTTTGACACTTTACGAAAGGTTGTGTAGTGTCTTTTTTCCAAAGAGTCTCCTGTGAGCGGAAGAGCCGGGCAACGACGATCAGACGAACGAGGAAGACAAGCAAGCAGGAAGCAGTCCCACGAGGAGGAGGACAAGCTGCATGCCTCCCAGGTCCCCAGTCGCGGTAGAGAAGCAGAAGAGGCCAAACGAAGCGGTGGCCGCGCACTGTGGTCAGGAGAAGTACCTGGGCTTCATAAAAGATGTTTTTCTACCTGATGGCTGCGTCAGTACAAGACCATTGGGGAATGAGGGTGGTTCAACTTGCTCCGAACCCACTATATACAGTACATCGTCCGTACTCGGTACTGGGTGCATGCACATCCAGAATAATCCCAGACAAGCAGCTAGCATTGGGCATGGTGGTGTTTTCCAGTCCCGCCAGTCTCTACTTGGCGCGCAGTATGGAAGGGTACCACAAAAAGCCAACACCACCACGGCACCCTTCCCCTCCCCTTGTCCCACCGCGCCTGTGGCTCGCGTTTGGATAGGCTCATGGGCTGGCTGGTAGGACCGCAGTGGTGTACGTGTGGTGTAGAATGGAAGCTCTGGCCCTCAATGCCAAGGGTGCGTGAGATGGGGACCGTGGCAGCAAGCATCAGCACCACTGCACAATGGATCTTGTACCCAACCAGGCTCTTCATTTTCCAGACACGGTAGTCGACGCAGGAGGCAGGCGTCCAAGGTACAATAGTGGCTGGGCATGTCCAGAGCTTGTCCGTCGACCATCTCGCCTGTTGCAGTCCTCTTTTCGGGAATCTCTGGTGCGACAGGGTTGACTACCGGACGCCCGCCGATTCGGTTGACTTGTCCAGGGTAGGTGGGTACCGCAGGGCCGCTTGTGGATGATGTACCTATTGGCTCTCGTCACGGCGCCATGGTACCAGAGCTGTTATGACCGTGTACACTAGGTATGGTATTGGTGAGGCACAGACTGCTTGCAACCACCCTGGCATGGCCAGACGCACACAATGAAATACGCCATGATTAGCTATAGCAAGTGTTTCTCGACTTCGAGGCGGGCTCACAAGGTGATGTTGAACACTTGAACTTGCTGTTCTTGAATCCCGTATGTAAACCGGACTTGTCAAGCGTCGAGGCAAGATGGAGAAACAGCTGAGGACAGCTCGAGACAGGCAAGGAAAGGAGAACCAAGACACGGAAAGAGAAGAAGAGAGGGGAATGTCTCTGGTGCGGCTGCCGTCGTCAAACTGAATGCTCCGCCGTGTCAACTGGAAGCTGGGATGTGTGCTCTGTCTTGCGTTGTGGACGGGAAATAGAAGATGACGGGAATTGAAGCGAGAGAAGTGAAGGACTAGACTCGAATGAGACCCCCCGAGGAGAAACTTTCGGTCGACTTCCTCCACTTGAATGATGGAAAGAGCGCTTTGCAGCTGCCTGATCTTCGCAAATTCAATTCATAGGTCGTGCCTTCCCGAAGCCGATGCTCTCGAATGCTCTCAATGCTTTCCTTCCCAGTTCAAAAGCCCATGCTTTGACCCCTTGTTCAGTTTCCAGAAGAGGAGAGAGAGGGTGTAGTCCTGAGTGGAGACGTCCCCACTAACCCCCTCCTTCAGGCCCGTCTGCCTTAACAGCGGGTCGCGACTTGCCAATGCTTTCAGTGCGCAAACATCCCGTCACCACCATTGATCACTCGCAATCGTTGCATCTTGCCATTGGGAGCATTGCCGACAACCGTCTCATCCAGGCACATCATCAGACAGAATCTGGCCAGATGTGCTCTCCGGGGCGTTTTGGTACCATCAAATCGATCAAAGTGGGATTTATACGACCAAGCTCCGGATGATGAAGAATGCTGTCTGAGACTGTGCAAGATAGTACCCTGTGCTTAGGTGGATACTATTAGTACTCCACCAAGATCTTATGCTCCTCAATCGCTCCAACCCCTCAGCTCTAAAATGTCAGGCGGGAATAACTCGCCAGTTGCTTCAAAACAACCCACCTTCATCCACCAACTAGACGACATAGCACATCAACAACACAAACACACAGAGACACTCGACGTCGTAGTGCTTATACAAAATGGCAAGCTTGAGCCCGTATCTGCGCTTTTTATGGAGACCTTCATATAGAGGGTCCTACGACCCATCGTCTTAGCCCCGATCCGATATCCAATTGGGCCATCTCCCATCATCGTCACCACCACCATCGTGCTCTGCGTGCAGACACTCTCAATCACCAAAATGTGGTGGGTGTGCTGCCCCATCTACCCAGCCTCGCCAGCCAAGCCAGCAAGCTTCGGTTCTCTAGCTTCTCTCTCAGAGTTCGGCTGTCATGGCAGGACGATCAGCCACTTCTAGGTTGCAGTAGTCCTTCGCTCTATCGCCAAGTCGAACCTGTATTATATGACCATCTTCAAGCAAGACATCAGACTGACTGATCTCTCCTTGCAAGGTCCACCGGGGAGATCTCCCGGACACTGGGACGGAAGCTAGCAATTCCCGTCCACTTTTCGGCGGGGACAGCAGCAGAAGAAACAAGAGAACGAAACAAGCCGAGTCCTAACAACTTTGGCCTTGCTTGATTATCGTATGCTACCGAGTGCTTGTCCCGTCTTCATCTTCAACCGATTGCCCGCATCATTTTGCGAATCCCACCGGCTTGATAGTATTGTTGCACGAGAGTCGTGGGAGCGCTGGACCTGAAGGGCATCCCGGCTGCCACAGTTTCATTAACTGATACCGTACCCCCATTTGCCCACCTCCCGACGTCCCATCCATGCAATCAAGCCCTGTTCAGGACCAGAAAAGATAGAGATTGCGTCTTCTCGGCATGATATCCCACATCGGTTATCGTCACTCGAAAGCAGGAGCTCCCAATGAGCCGGCAACTCGTCGAAAATCGGGCTCAATTTCTTAAAGTGGACGCATTCGGGTCCGTCCAGATTCGAGTCTTCTTCAAGCGGCCTAGCAAAAGCTGGCGCGGAAGCACTTGCTCAGTTTCCCGGGCGAGTGCCTCTGCAACAAATGTTGAACCATTGGATCAATGGCTAGCAGCCACCGAGAATTAAGGCGCTTGAGATGGGGGAAGAGGGAACCGGATGCTTCTAGTTGTAAGACCACCCATGGCTGCCTATCAGTGGACGGCAGGTCATCAGCCAGTGAAGCATACCTTATCTCACCGGGTGAGCGACCCGATCACCATCGATCCAGTAAAGGATTTCTGGACAAGACCCAAGATACGCTGTTTGTGGAATTGAACGCAGCCTCAATTCCCCTGGCGCCGGCTGTCTCCAGCTGCTCTGGATCAATCGGCTCATCCATTTCCACAGGTCTCCCAAGTCAGACCACTTGGCTCCATGTTTTGCGCAGATGAGCAGATATCCATTGAAACCAGTGTTGTTGGCACTGCATTGCAGTATATACACGGCTTACACGACAGCACCAGCAGCTGCAATGGTAGGTATATCTTTGCCCAAAGACATGATGGGCCAAAGCCAGGCCAATAGTGGGCTCATGTCACGCCTATCAAAGACGTCGTGAAGGAAGCCGCTGTCGCACACCATCAAATGAGTCCCAGATTCCATCATTCAAGTCGGCAACTAAGACGGTTGACCTGAGGCTCGTCATGGAGAAGGCTGCCAAGGCCGTAATGCCGAACATGGATCTATGCTCGAAACGAGGAATCGATGGCACATGTTGCCCCACGTCTATTGACAGCTGTGCTGCTTTACAGTTACAGATATTTTTGTTATTCTCCGCGGTCGAATGGCATGCCCTTGAGCATACTGGCGGGGTATCGTTGGGTCGGGTTGATTCCGTACGCTCGCCAGTTCACCAGGCATTAACTTGCACCTTTGGCATGAAGATGTCCCTCGGCCACTTTTCACTTTGGAGGAATTCCACAAGCATGACTCGGACAGTACAGACGGTACTGGCTTCGGCAATTATTGCCTTCTGAGGGCGGGTCAAGAGAAGTCTCGCAACCCGCACCGTCGCTGTTACCCGTCCTCACTCGACTCAAGAGGAAACTCAAGTCATGACATGCTCCTGGATACGGGGAGGTGCACCAGATCCTGCGATTTACGCATCCGCGAACATGCTAACCAGCTAACAATCTGCTGCGGTTCCAATGATGCGAGAGGAGGATTTGAAATCACAGGCGTGAGTCTCTAATCCATTATGTAATGCCAACATGAGTTTCACTGGCATACATCGAATTAAACTTTTGGGGAAGGAACGGCGTCGGCAATGTGCTTGCTGATGATCACTGATCAGCACTCACCCAACGACAAGGTCCCACCTTCCTTCCCTAAACACAATTTACAGCGCAGATCCAGCATCATTGGATTTCAGGCATTCTGACGACTTGAAGCTGGATGGGAAGGAGGCACTGTATGGATGGTTCGAGGCAGCAGTGTCCATCTCCCGCTCCTTCCCATCCTCGCCATCCTCTCGAAAATTCAGTCCCCTCACTTCGCCATCATCTTTTCCATCCTTCATCTTTGACATCATGATCGCCAACAAAATGGATGTCGCCGTCTTCGTCTTCAATACTTTTCATCCAGCCCGTCCACCCCAAGCAACAGATGCACATTCCCGTTGACATGACGCTTTGCATATGTCAGCCAGCCAGTCCAACATCAACATTGGATGACGCCGCCTTGCAGACGAGACAGGGGCAACCGAAGCGAGACAGGATGAACCACCCACCCGAGCCACCCCATCTTGGTTCAACGGTGAAGTCAGGTTACTTACCCGGATCGTCCAGTCCCCTATAGCCCTGGGGCTCCCGGTCGAGGGGTCTGCGGCGTAAGGCCAGGTACGCCTACCACGGCATCTGGTACCTGGCCATCATCCCTCATCCCAATGATGAAATGAGGCAATGTCCAGGTAAGGTACCGTGGATCCTGTGTCCCAGACAGGCTCCTTCCAGGGTGCAATCGAGGTGCAATGTGCATCCTTCAGGTACGCCTTGGCCATATCTCGCAAGTGCCGCATGCCAGAGGCACAGCATCCTCAGAATGTCCTACCTACCTGAAGCCTGAGTGTGTCTCTCTTCAGCTTTCAGTAACGCTCTCCCCTCGTCTCTTCGAACATACCTACACTTTCATCACACGTGTGTTAACCTGTGAAAACACCAACCATCCAGGCTAAACAGAGAAATCTGCCCCAACATAAAACGATAACATCATCCATCAACCACCTCGACTTCGAAATTCGTGCGCGGGTGCCGTTTTCCTTCAATCGTTGTCTAGAACACCCCGTGTAACCGTCACCGGCATGCGAGGCGGGAGACATCGGACAGGTCCCCTGTGGGACTCTGCCAAGTCTCCATGGCCTGGCTGTCATGTCACTGAATCGAGATCCTGCACGGTGAACGAGCGTGGAGCTGGCGGAACACGATGCTGAGCAGGAGGTCTCTGAAAGCGACAACCATCCCCTCGGAATGACTGTCTTCCCCTGTCTCGCACTGTCAGTGGTAGGCTAGTGGCCAATGAGACGACTACTCGTCCCACCGGGACGGATCAGAACTACTAGTCTGCTGCGAGGCTTCGCATTCCGGAATAGTCTGACACCCTGACGTCTCGGATGGATCGCAAGTGCAGTTATACTCAAGACGTCCAGACCGTTGGTGAACACGACGGCCCACAAGAGTTCAACCTCCCACCACACGGCAACCTCTTTCTCTTTCGGCGGACACTTTTGTGGTTGCCTCTGCTTCATCACCATCACAATCACACAGGGCCCTCTCAAAGCGAAGTGCTTCAGATATTCCTTCGAAGAAAGAGGCGTTCTGATGTCTTCTCTTCATTGGGCATGTCAAGCTCTTATCCAGAATCCGGTACGGATTGACATTGAACTTCATTCTGCTCCAGGTAGGCGTGATGTATGAAATCTCGATTTCCCCTACTTTCAAGCCATCATCCTGACCTCCTCCAGATCACACTATTGGACTCCGTAGGCTTCGTTACGTTGCGGCATTGCTCACACAACGCGACTTACAGAGAGGGTTTCAGCCGTCAGACAAGAAGTCGAATTGGGTTACACGGGAACTTCCACATCCATCAACAAAACCGCCCATCGGCACATTTGGCCATGCCTCTTTTGGATCTTTTTGCATTGAGACCACCATCATCCATGTCGAATACGCCAAAAGGGGTCCAAATGATGGCACCCCTCTGAGCCACTCTTTTCCTGTTGATTCCCAAAACACGGTGGCTGGCGAATGCCTCCTTTCCACCAAAGAAGCAGTGTGAGTTGGTGATTGAATGCTGACTGTTGCTTCCCTTTCTGCTGTTCTTTGGCGGAGGGTCCTCGTTCCCGCCTCTTACTAATCGATGGATATACATTTGCATGGTCAATCCCACTTACGGTAGAGTTTCGGTCACGCTCAGTTACGGCCACGTCTCCTCCTGGTGAGACCTAGAAAGCCAGGGTCGGGCTTAGAAATAGCTTAGTCTCTTTCTAGATTCGAAAGAGTCGGACCAAGGGCCAATTGGCCAGCAGGAGGCTTCGTCATGGTAACAGCTTTGCGACGCCCATTGGGCCCGGTTTTCAAGGTATGCATCAATTGTCCGTGGATGGACCATGGCTTTCCTTCCTATTGCTTGAATGATAAGCAACTGATAGTGAGCCCTGCGAGCCTGTCACTAATGTGGTGCAACCGTTTTGAATCGGCATGACGGCAAGGATGTTTGAATGTCTGGGTCTGCCAGGGGTGTGTGTAACCTAGGACTGCTCACCTACAGGGCGGTTGCGCTGCAAGTCGGGTCTTCAACCCTGTCTTAACCCCGGATTCTCATGTGGTCAGTCGGAAATGGAGGCCATTTCGCTAACAGTTTTCTCTCCAGGTTGACGGCATGCCTGGCTGGACCTTTTGATGGCTATTTCCCTGCTCAGAATATTCATATGTCGTGAGGGATGTCCCATAAATGGTCAACAGCCAGTTCATCGTTTCCCCGTCTCTCGCTTTAACCTGATTTCATTGCTTTTTCTCCCCCGTGCCATGCCGGCGATGCGGCGGAACGAGCTTGGTCCACCGTGACCCTTCTCTCACCGCACACAATAAGCGCTGTGTGTTGGTGGGCAGTCATTATGGCAATAATGTCTTGTCATGCGTTCTCTTATTGGCAATGAAACGATAACAAGAATATCTCAGCCAATCTGACCTTTTAACCCAATCTGTTGTGGTGGGATTCCTCCGGTCGTGGTAGGATTGATGGCTTCGATAGACCATCAATATCATGTCCCGCACCTCCTTTTGCTTCCTCTTTATCTTACTCTATGCGAATCATGGAAGAAGCTGGAAACCCTAGGACTTCACAGAGTTTTCTGCATGGATTGTGAAATTATCACATTTACGCTCTTGGAACTCTTTCTTTCATCACCTCCATCGGGAGCATTCCTATGTCCTAAGATATGTTGATATCGGGTTCGGTACCCGGAGAAAGTATCTTTTGACAGCGGGTGGCTTTGGTGCAACTCTCAAATTCATTCTGCTTGGATGTGGATCTGTGACTGAGTTTCCTCCCTCACTATCACCTCACATAACCTTTCACGCACTCAACATCGCCTGTTCTTCTCATCACCGACGGCATCCAGTGGCAACTGTCTGATCCATGCTACCTTGATCTTTCTGGTTCTGGTAGCGTATCATTATGTATAACCCCGTTTATCTGGGGTGATGAAGCATCTCAGTTTTGAACTACCCTGTCTCTTCTTTGATTAATGAACCCATCTGTTACGGCATCATCCTCAGTATGTTGCACAAGACAATCAATCGCGACATGCATCCTACTCCTTGAGTTCCGTGGAAACATTAGCGTTCCACATGGCGTTATCCCAAAGCGCGAAGTTCCCCCCAAACCTCACAGTTCACCACAATACCCTATAACAGGACTTGTTATACTTTCAACACCGTATTTGTGGTATAAAGGTATCGAGATATTCCATGGCGATACGTATTCGTAGCCGTACATGAGCGTGCCGTGCTGTGCCGCACGAGTGCTTACCGCCTGGTCTACATGTTGTCTTGTCCCGATAAATTGCATTACACCGTCGTTTCCCGGTGTCGAGGTCGCAAGATCTACGTGTTTGGTCGAAAGCAGCAAGGAGAATGTATGTGGTCAGTACTTGAGCTTACCGTTTGTTTCATTGCGTATCGAGTGAAGGTGATAACGAGATACAGACTTCGTTCAGGCCTTGTCCCTGACAATCAACCTGAACCCCCAGCCGTCACGAGTTGTGTCGCACAAGGTAGCGTCGACATATTGATTGCCCACAGCTAAACAACAGCAGATTCCTCATGGCATTCTGCTTTTTTGTCAACGCTTATCCACCTCCTGGTTTCCCAAGATTCTCATGTCAAGAAGTATCCAATCCATCGGCCCCAATTATGCACCCTTCGTCTTACCACACCATCACATCACAATCACGATCATAATGACAAACCAACATCTCGATTCACCTATCGTTTGGATGAAATATAATGCTACCACAACCCACCACTCTCTTTAGCACTTCATCGTCTCTTACAGTTCCATGCGTTCCCATTTGCCTCAATTCTTCCAAGCTCAGCCCACCCACTCCAATGGCATTCTTGAGCGGGAAAAACTCCGCCCTCCACCTCGATAACCTGTTTAGCAGAGAAAGCTCTAACGAGAAAGGTATCTAGCGCTTACCTTACGTTGTGTTGGAACTAATCCAATAATTCAGGCCAATCGCCAAGCATCTTCAATCTCATTCGCTGTATGCGATCTAAGAAGAGAAGGGAGATTGATCGTCGTGTCATCAATGAGCAGCTAACACACACACATACGTGCTGCTTTCTCTCTTCTGCTATCTTGAATCGCGGTAAGATCCAATCAGCTGTCACTCTGTCGACTCAGTTACACAGGCGGCAAGTAGGTACTTCGTGCTCTCTAAGTTACCTCGTTGAAGGCAAAAATCAACCACCGAACGGGCGCTCGCGGACTCCGAACCACAGTCAGACCAAGAGGTTCATGATCGTCATTCTTCGTCTACGTCTGCCCATCGACGACACCACTATCACTCGCATAGTCGCATTACCGAGCGACCGATTTGAGCGGCGAGTTCTAGAACCTCGCTCCTCGAAACCTTGAATCGAGCATCAAAGTGGTGAACAAATGAAGGTATACCATCGAAACCGTACCAATTTCTCACGTACATCATTGTCTTTTGTTCGTCCAACAGGCGTTGAATCGTTTGCCGTAGATGGCCGCTTTCAGTATTTTCATAACATCCAATTTGAACTTCATGATCCATTTTCCATACACCATCGATCCATTAACCCAAAACCTTCACAACAAACAATGCACCATCCATGACTCCATTCACCATTCCTGCCACTGGTACTTCTCCCTATCTCGGTATTATCAGGTCTGTCTAGGTCCAGGTATTCACCAATCGCAATTTCTCAAACGGCTTTCTCACTACTTGTGAACCAACAGGCCAGGCAGCGAAGCAGGTACAGTACAACCACGAACCAACAACCACAACCCCTTCACCCTTCACCCTTTACCCTCCCCTTCCGCCCCCTCCGCTTCCTCCGCTGCCTCCGCTCCCTGTCCCAATATCAATCTTCCCATAATAGGCCTAAATCGGTCTCCCCATAATCATCATCCTGCCCCCATACCCATAATCCATATCCATGTCCCCTGCCTGCCTATCCAGTACGTTCCGCTTATGCCCAGAGGTACACCTACCTGGTCTTGATTAATGCTCGCTCTCTCACCATCGCTCCCTACCCCCAAGTCCCAACCCCAAAGCCGAACTCCCTGCAGTAATCTACAATTTACAATCTATCTCCCATATGCTGGCTGCCCTATTGTCCGTGCCGTCCGTGCCCCCTCCCCCAAACTGTGCAATCTGTAAGGATCCATTTGAAGGGTACATAATGAATGAATGTGATGGAAGACGGCATAGGCTGCAGGTGATTGTGATCACGAGATTTCTTGGTCTCTCTCTTGCCTACCCTGTCCCAGCTGGTTCGGTGGTAGTCTTTGACCCGCGCAGGGTATGGTAATTACGGTTCGTCGGACGGTTCGGGGGATGGTTCGGGAGGAGATGTTCCTTGATGGTGAATGTGGTTCTCAAGTCCGGAGTGTGGCTCAGTGCTGGGTACAGTATGTGGTTTAGGGAAGGAGACTTTGGCTGTCCGTGATCCGAACTCCGAGGTTTTTGAAAATGTGAATGTGATAAGGTGAGGTAAGGTAATAACGGATTACTGGTGTTGATGTTGGTGTGGGTGGGTTTTGCCACAACACCATTATTATTATTATCACCACTGATGTTTGGAGTCAACGGGGTCGGTGGTGTTGTTGCTTGATGTGTTGGGTTCGTACGCTATGGAGCTGGAATAATGCCTACCGCCACAGACCACTCTGCTGGATAGCTAGTATTATCAAGATGTCGTAGTCAATTCCGTGCTGTTCTTACTTAACTTGTCGGTTTGGTACGCTGTAAGCTGGAATATAATGTCTGCCATCAAAGACCATACTGAGAGATAGTCAAGCAACACACATTGACAGCTTCATGTTCAACTGTTATCATGTCATCATGATTTCATACCATACAGTTTATACTACATATACACAAATTCGCTTTTAACCCATCCATCCACTCATCCTTTCATATCCATCCTTGCTTTCCTAACCATCATTTCCAGTCGCTACTCATCATGCCATTCCATGCTTTCTTCAACCAAGACTTATTTCATCTATCCAACACTACACCATAAACATCATAAGAACTTTTATATATTGACCTGCTTCATTCGTCACGTTGCGACGAGCTACTCCTGCTCTTACTCCACCTCCCGACTCGGCGCTGCTATGCCTTCGGAAGTGGGAAGAACGACCAATCACCTTCGGTCCGCAACGACGTCGACGAAGAAGATGGTGTCAGTGTCAGCAACAAAGAGTCAGAATCTGATGACTATCGTGATGAAGCTCCTCACTCCAACACCTCGTTGAGCAGACCAGCTTCCTTGACAAGTCCATAGAAGATGCCACGCTTCTTGATCAGCTCGTTCGGCGTGTCGAACTCGGCCACCACACCCTTGTCGAGCACGACGACGCGGTCGCTGTCGAGGATGGTGTTGATACGGTGCGCGACCGTGATAATGGTACGGTTGGCGAACAGGGAGCTGCGCAGCGTCTGCTGGAGCAGCGCGTCCGTCTGCACGTCCACGGCCGCCGTGGCCTCGTCGAGAACCAAGATGTTGGATGGGGTGAGCAGGGCTCGGGCCAGGGAGACCAGCTGGCGTTGACCTTGGGAGAGGTTGGATCCTGGGAGGGGGTGCAATGGTTAGTTCTCCAATCTCGACATCTGATGCAGCTGTTTGGGGGGTGGGAAACGACGATGCAGCCCTCATCCATACACCCGGTATCACTAGTGTGTGCACTAAAACACACCGCAATGCTGTTCTGCATCCTGGTGGCATTGGGAGGTGCAACGCCACCAAATGCTTGATAGGGCACTCCGCCACTACCACCCAGGACTCAAAATAGAATCGCCGGATATTGGGGCTAGGGGCTCCGCAAGAACGTAGAACGGGGCGAGTGGTGTATTGGATGATGACCGGAGTATCCCTCGACATAACCCGAAACGAATAACAAAGGGAAGACTGGCAACGAGTAAAGCTAGATAGATAGGCACATTGGTGAATGGGTGCAGTCGGTGAAGAATGGAATGTAGAGGAACCGTGCCGGATACTTGGGTACTGTTTGACTACAACTGATGACGAAGGTGAAGATATCACAACGATGGGGAGTACACGGAATCTCCGTTGTGAGTTGCACACTTGCGCGGGTCGATCATGCAGGGGACAGATTGGTGGATAGGGGTTGTAGATGAATGGAAAGGACAGAACACGAGTGGCAAAGAAAATAGCATCATGGCAGAAGCAAATGCCAAGCTCCCAGCTTGAGGGCTCGCTTCGGAATGACGCGGGGAAGAAAAGAAAGCCCATGCCATTCCCGCCGCCTTCCCGCCGCCGGCGACAAACATCTGGCTGGCATGCTGCGTGGCTAAGCAGGCAAAAGAATAGGAGGAGGTGTGTCTGCAAGGCAAGCTATCACCGCCATGCGACAGGATCTCATGTTACCGCAAGGATGGCGGGTAGGAAGAGGCAGAAGTTGGGTCGTGCAAGGCAAGCAGCCGCAACTTGCAACCGCCGAGATCATCGACGAGGATCGATCCACACCAACCGTGAGTGTGTGTGTGTGTGTGTGATAAGACGAAGAACCTCGCATTCGAAAGCCGACAGAAGCCGACCGCGCAGGAAGGAAACACAAGGGAACACGGGCTGTTGCGATAGGGAAATTTCTAAGCTTACCTCCTTCGTTAATCTTGGCCTCGAGTCCACCTTCCATGGAGGCGACGTGGTCCTTTAGCCGAGCATGTTCTGTACCGAGCGCGAGTCGGTTAGCATAATGTGCCGCAGCAGTGCCAAGCCAGATATGACAATGTACAGTACATGTTGACCATGACTATACACACCACATGGTCACCGACAAGGGAAAGGGGAATGATAGTCACGATACGTACCCAATACGCTCCAGAGTTCTGTGTCATCATGGACATGACCGGGGTCGAGGTTGTCCCGAATCGTGCCTTCAAACAGAGCCGCATCTTGTGGAATGATGGCCAGGCGACGGCGCAGATCCAGCAAACCAATGGTCGACGTGTTGATTCCGTCAATGGTAATGTTGCCCGAGTCGGCCTCGATGATACGGAACAAGGCCAAAGTCAACGAAGACTTGCCAGCACCCGTCCGCCCAACAACGCCAATCTTCTCGTGCGACTTGATGTCGAGGTTGATGTTCTTGAGAACCAGGTCAAGGCCCTCACGATAACGGGCGCTGTAGTTGTTGAACTCGACCTCGCCACGAGCGGGCCAGCTTGCAGGCGGCCTGTTGCGGTGAATAATCTCCGGGGCTTCGCTGGGAAGACGAGCGTACTCGAGAACACGCTCGACCGAGACAATGTTAGTCTCCACCTCGACAGTCTGGCGGACAATCCAGTTGAGCGAGGTGGTAATCGTGAAGGCGTAAGACATGGCAAGGCCCACCCATCCTGCGCTGAGCTTGGCACCGTTGCTGACGGCAATGACAGATAAACCAGCGGCAGCGAGAATGACAATACCACCGATGAACTCTAACCTCACAGCCAGCCACCTGTTAGCGCTGATGGAGGGGAAGTATGCGCGCAGATTCGCATCCACTCGCCACTCGTTCTCGAGCTCAAATCTGTCCTGTTGTCGGTATGCACGAATTGTCGAGATGCCGCCCAAAGATTCTTGGAAGTGGGCATAGATCGGACTGCGGCTCACACTGTCCAGTCTCTTGAGCTCTCGGGATGTGCGCAAGTAGTATCTCTGGATGAAGATGTACATGGCACCCAGAGGTATGATCAGACCAGCAAAAAGCGGCGTGGCAACGGAAATGAGGACAAGCGTGAACCCAGATTTGGCGAGATTGTTGAACAGCATGTTGAACGTTCGAGCGAGTACTTCGTCCACACGGTAGATGTCACTACAGGGAGGCAAAGTCAGCATATTGCATCTTACTAGCCCGGGAGCACCGCATAATGCTCGGTACAAACCCAGCAGTCAGGTGTGACGGGCAATGAGTGGGGAAGAAGGTTGACACTTGTATCAAGACAGATCCGGCCTCGGTTGAGGTCCACCTCACACTGCATGACATCCCGTACGACAGCAAGAAGTGAACGGGCCGGGAAAGAAGAAGGAAAACACTGGCTTACCTGGAGAATCGGTTCAGAATTCGGCCGGCTGGTGTGACATCGAAAAAGGACATCGGTGCCCTGAAGATTGCTGTTGCCATTCTCTCATGCAGCTTCCGAGATGCCTGATTGCGCCACGCGTGAGTATACCTTCAACAGTTTCCAGTTTTGACGGGCTTACCTCGATGGAGCAGAAGATCCAGAGAACCAGAGTTTGCAGAACAGTAAGACCTGCCGCGCCGACGCCGAACACGAAGTAGATACCGAGATACTTGCCGACTTGGGGGTTGCCGCCGGCTTTAGTGTTCTTGTCGGACCAGCTCTTCAACCAAATGCCACCAGCTATACGAGATGTCGTGTTAGACCTACACCTGTCAAGAGAATGAATGATGAGGGAATGCAAACGAGTATGGACCGCGCAGGCGCAACACGGCAAGGATCAACCGGAGCGGTCTGCGCGGACCAGAGATACTACAGGTTGTATCTTCCATCCAGAATCCCGACGCGCGAAGGTATCAAAAAGGGAGGGGGCAGCAACAGAAAGCATGACTTACCAATCTGGGCGGTTTGGGCAGCAACGAGAGTAACTAGGTAGAACGCAACGGCGCCAAGGTTGCTTGTCTTGGCATATTCGCCGTAGACTGTATCAATGATCAGCATTAGATGTTGTTAGAACCGCAAGAGAAGACATTACTTACCTGACCACTTGACCTTGCCTTGCTCAGAGTGTTCCTTAGCCTGCTTCGTCTTGCTGTTCGGAGCTTCCTCGTCGCCGAGCTTGCCTCTGGGACCCCTGAAGCTTGCAGCACTGGCACGACGCAGAGTACCCATGCTTCCGGTTCTCCTCTTACCAGCAGCCGACGAACTTCCGGGACCAGGCTTAATGGCCTGAAGTGTGGTGAGTCCTTCTTGTGCTTCCTCAATTTCATCCTTCTCCAGGCCAGCTTCTGCCTCGATCACCGTAGAGGTCTCGCTGTCGCTACCATTAGGGGAAGAGCTACTCGGTGAGCTGGAACCAGAATCGTTCTGACCAGCAGACTTGATCAGTTCGGAAACGAGACCCTTCATGGCTATGAGCTGACGATAAGTGCCCTTCTCGACAATCTCGCCGTCGCTAATCAAGCAGATGTAATCGGACTGAACAAGGACAGGGATGGAGTTGGTGGCCAAGATTCTGGTCTTGGAGGCGAGGAGACCCTTACGACCGAGGACATGGTTGATGATGTGGCGTCCAACGTGGGAGTCAACAGCCGAAAGACAATCGTCCAGCAAGTAGATGTCAGCCCTAGCATAGACAGCTCTGGCCAAAGCCACACGAGCCTTCTGACCACCGCTGAGAGAAATACCACGTTCTCCAACAACCGTCTCGTCTCCATCAGGAAGCTGAGCAAAGTCGTCAATGAGAGCGCACGCCTTGACCGTCTTGTCGTAAAACTCCGCATCGAACCTGTAACCGAAAACAATGTTCTCCCGCACCGTAGCATTCATAATCCAAGGGTTCTGGGCGACATAGGCGACACTTCCGTGAACCTCGACTTCGCCCTTAATCTTCCACAGATCGCCCAAAATACTTTGCAGGAACGAACTCTTGCCTGCACCAACACGGCCCACGATGCAGGACAACTCACCCTTGTGTGCGCGGAAGTTGATATCGGTAAGAACGGGCTTGTTCTCGTGACGGTTCCAGGAGAAAGTACCGTCACGGATGACAACCGTCTCTTCTCCAAGTTCCTCAGCGGGAGGCTTGACGATGATAGCGTCAGGCTGAATCTCCTCGGCGGTGAGGTAGGAGGTAAGACGACCAACAGCGACACTGGCCTCAATGATAGAGGTGATGACCATGGGAAGAACCGCGAGAGGGAAAGTGAGCAAGTTGAACAAGGCAAGACAAGGGAAGACGATGTCGGTCGTCAAAGGCCTGTCCTGGGTCCAGACAAACACGGCAAAGGTCGAGCATGAGACAAGGAAGGGTGTAGTAGACCAAGTAAAGTTAGCGACAGCCTGGCCAGCACCGATCTTGCGCAGGTTCTTGAGCTCCTGGTCGTTACGGATGTAGTTCAGCTTGTTCATGAAGGCCGTGCCCCATGCATACAGCTTGATGCTCTTCATGTTGTTGACAATCTCGGCAATGAGACGGCTTCTGGCGTCCTTGTTCTTCATCTGCTGCTTTTGCAGGTTTTTCATGAACTTTGCGATCATGCCGTTGATGGGAATCATGACGATCATGACTCCGATACCCGCAAGCATGGACCATCCAACGAGCTGGTAAAGAGAAAGCATGCAAAGGGTGATCTGGAACGGAGCAGACCACGCCTGCTGGGCGAATTGGGTCAAGTCCTGAAGACGCTGAGCATCGACAGCCATGTAGTTGACAATATCTCCGGTCGTCTTGCTGGCACGGCCTTCGTTCGACAGCTTAAGCGCCTTCCTGTAGATGGATGAAGTCAATCCACCCTTGATCCTCATGCCCGTCTCAAAAGCGAGCTGGAAGTACTGGTGGATCATGGTGGTCTGGAAAGTGGCAACCGCAAACATGGCGAGAGAGATGGCAGCACCCTTGATCACGGGTTGCGGCTCCTGTCCCTCACGGTAAGAGTCCACAAAGCTGATCAAGAACCTAAGAAGCTGGGGCTGCGCGAAAGCCGAAAGATCGTTTCCAATCTTGAAGAAGGCAGCAAGGATGTAGGGACCGCCGTAGGCACGGAAAAGAGCGAGCCACAGGGAGGGCTTCTTCCTGTTCTTCAACTCATGATCCCATGCCTTGGCAAACGCTCCACCGGTAGCCTTGGTGGTATCGCTCTTTGCCAGTCCCCAAAGATCTTCCTCGGTCAGGTACTGGGCATAGCCATGCTTCATCAAGGGAGTCATCCACGAGAAAGTCAGTCTGGAGAAAACGGTCGCATAATCCACCGGGCATTCTGGCTCGTCGGTCAGGGCCTCATAGGCATTATCCTTCTTGGGCCACAACCACTCGACGAAAAACTCGACCACAGAGAGACCGAAGCCGATGCAGTAGGTGATGAAGTAGGCCTCGTTCTTGACATAGATTTGCTGAGAAATGAGAGACCTGAGCTTGACTGCAAGGGCGATAAGGAGCAATAGCCAGTAGAAGAGAACGACGCCGTGGGCATTGCGGAGGCGCGAGTGCTCGAGCCACTGGATGGCGAAGATGACGAAGAGCGAGATAAGGGTTCCGGCTGTGGTCCAAACTCTGAAATCGCCATACCAGATTTTGGGGTAGCTGACGATCTGAATAGCCAGTTGGACGGCAACGTCGGTAATAATGAAACCTAGGAGTACCTTTGCGAAGAATGTTAGACATGTGCCGCACTTCTTGTCTTGCTCGACAGTTGTAACGTACCTGCTTCAGCCAGAAATGCCAGTCCTTGGCCACTGGTGTAGGCGTCTTCCTCTTTGCTAGCCACCATACCGCAGCGGATCCTGCAACCAGACCGAAGGCCGCAACCGAAGCCACCCACACGTCGATAAAGCACGGCGTGAAATCATAGCGAAAGGGACTCATCGGTCCCCAGCCCTCCTCGTTACCGCATAGCGGCTGTTTGAAATCCTTGGACGCCGCAAGATAACCACTGCCCAGGTCGAGAATGGAAGGGCGATAACCGGTAAACGAGCCGCTTTCGTAGAAAAGGACCCTCTGCGAGGCGAAGCCGTCGACGTCTATATATTCGAGCCCCATTGGCGCAACTATACCCTCGTGGGAATGTCCAAACGCGTCATAGCACGGGGGAGAGGTTGTAGATTTTGCACGCTCTTTGCGCTCGAGAAGATGCCAAGGTGAAAGTTATGCGACGGGATGTATAAGTCGAGATTCGGTCCTCGTCGTTGTCACACGCTGAAAAACCTTTCAAGTTGTCCAAAACGGAATCACAGTCGTCGTCGATGTATAATATGATGCTCGTCAAGACTTGTATGTAAAGGTAGTTGGAGTCGTAGTTCTGCCGGCCGTGCGTCTCCAAGTGCGGCGGCGACTTGCTCGGTAATCAAGAGAGAACCCTTGAGAAAAAGATAAGATGAAAAGAAGAAGTCGAAGCTGTCGGATCGAAGGCAACAGCAATCCGTCTAAGCTCGGCTGTTCACACTACCTCCGCTAGGTAGAATAGAGAACAGACGGCAGAGAGATGCAGAGACTCGGAGTCGGAAAGAAGAGAGAAAAGAGAGCCTTGCACTTTCCGCAGTTCGTGACTTCAGTTTTCGCTTTCCTTTGGCTGCTTGCCTGCTGGCTCTTTTCTCGCTGGATGCAGCTTTCTTTGGCTGCATGTCACAGCAGGTCGGCCAGTCAGGAATTGGCCCAATGGCGACGTTCCAATGCACTCATAGCGTGGTACTCTGGTCGCTGACAAAGCCGCAGCATCCGTAGCGGAAGCAGGTCGCCAGTCCCATGTCCTTTTCTAACGGCCGTCGCTGCCATTCCTGCCGATCCCCACCCGAAATTCGGAGCGGTGCCCCACCAATGACCTCTTTGCCGCTTGCCGTCCACTTACAGGCTTCCACAGCGTTCCCACGTTGCAAAGCCGCCCACTGTTTCGAACGCGCTGGCGGCCCCGAGTCGTGACGACAGCAACCTCGATATGTTAGGGCATGAAGCACGATTCTCGTCTGATGGGCAAATGTTTGATGTGAATGGAATCGCGATACCGGCGGTGAAGACAATCCTCGACACGTAGCGAGGCTTGCCTAGAGTAATTGGAAGACGTGTTCACTGATATCCGATCTTTGAGGTTGAGGCCGGAAACAGACAAAGTTCAATTACCGGGACGTCCCGCCCACGGACGGCAATGGAACCCAGCGTCCATCTTCCGCTGCAAGGTGTACCTGAAGGTGAACGCTTGGCCTGGGGGAGGATGACTGCTCACAAAATCACCAATACCACGCTAAGTGCGTTGGCAAGTTGTCCAGACTCTGTTTCACGAATTGAAGATGACAGCGGTGAGACTGTGTTATGGCGATAACGTGAAGCATCCGATATGCTCAGACGGGATGACTGGGTGTCTACCTTACCGGTAGGCCGGCCGAAGTCGATGTTCAACATGAACGTATGAAAAAATCGACATGATATTCCGTCCCTCAACCTTGATAACAAGGGGTGTCATCACTTACATGCTCCCTCTGAGAAATGGGGGCACTCATTGGACAATTGCAACATCACCTCACAAAAGCCATCATATCGTGAACCGTGATCCGAACTGAAGCTCTTACACCCTCAATGGATTCCGTCTCACTGCCCCGCAAATAGGGCTCGCGTGTAACGCCAAATGAAGGGCAGCACAACAGAGCAATGACGTTGAAGCTTGAAGTCGAGCTGCTGAAGCTCCGAGCGGTCCTCGTTGTCATCGTCTTCAACAAAATGGAAGCGAGACGGAGTTCGAGCACACCTCAGATGATATTCTCCTAGATCAGTCGCCTACCCTCCACTTTACATCCATATACCCAGCTGCTTCCCCGCCCCGCCCCGCCATCCCGCCTTTATCTCCTCCCCCGCCGTCCTGCCTACAGTACATACACAATACAGTACATCGGGTACATACATTACCTAAACAACTATTGTGACAGCTTCTTGGTACCTAAAATTGACTCCATCCATCTTTTCCACCTGGTGATGCCTCCACGAAACGCCCCCCAAATCTCCCAAAACACCACCATCCTCTTTTTCATCCTCCTCCTCGTCGCCTTCTTCCCCGGTAGCTTTCATTATTTGTGGACGCTCCCGCTCAAACTTTTGGTTTTCCCTTTTAGTCTTTTGTCGTCGCTACTATCCTCGTCAGGGACATCACCATCGACGTCATCGCCCAATACTGAGCTTCCGTATTGTCGACAACCATCACAAGGCTCAGCCATGTCGTGGTCGCAAAAGACTTTCTCACTGCCCGCTCAGTCCCGCGGAGCTTACTTGATTACGGACATCGTGATGAACGAGGTGCCGGAGATTAAGCAGTATAAAGTGGGATTGCTGAATTTGTTCATTCAGCATACGAGCTGTGCGTTGAGCTTGAATGAGAATTGGGATCCGGTGCGTTGAACCTTGAGGATGAGTCCCCTGATAATGCTCATATCTCTAAATTCCCTTGCGCATACTCTACTATATAAGTCACCTTAAAGCTCGATGAAGAAAACACCATGACATATATCAGCTCCTTGTCTAACTTTCTATGTGTTGTCGTCGTTATAGGATGTGAGACTGGACATGAGCGATACCCTCGACCGCATCGTGCCCGAGGCCACAGGCAAGAACCCCAAGCTGTACCGACACGACGACGAGGGCCCGGATGACTTGCCTGCTCACGTCAAGTCTTCGTTGATTGGCACTAGCGTGACGATCCCCATCACGAACGGGAAGCTGGTACGTTTGATACCTTGATGTCCACGAAAGCTCGTAGTCACTGACATAAATATGTCCTCAGGCCACCGGCACATGGCAAGGCATCTGGTATCTCGAGTTCCGCGCTCACAAGCACAGGCGCAACATAGTAGCCACCATCCAGGGAGAAAAGGAAATGTAGTAAGGATGTGTTAAAAAAATATGATTATTTCTCTTCTTTAAACCTAGTCTCAATACCAAGGAGCAAGAGCTGTGTTATCTGTCATGCTTTATCCCACCCAGTCAGTCAGTGTCTCGCCTAACCTCCTCACTTCGTCATCTCTAGTCACCTTTGATGTTTCCTCCTTCCTCCTGCATATCTGAACAATGGAGGAACGGGAACGCTCCTGGTTTTGCAGACATCGCTGCTCCTCCTGTAGTCTAAACACTTGTATCCTTCATCTTCATGCTCATCGTGCGGACGCGAACCAAGTGACTCGTACGTTGAGCGATGCCGTGACAGTCAATGTTCCTCGTCTCTTTCCGTCTTGATCTTTGTGATTTGAACACGCCCCGTCTTCGCCTCATCTAGGTGTTTCAGCAGGAAAACAGCAGGAAAAAAAGCAGCCTGGTCTTCTCTAAGGGCCGTTGCCTTCTTCCGTCTTCATGTCCACATCGTCGCCACTTGCAAGGATCTTTGTCTTGGGCACGTAGCCGTCTCCATCGCCGGGAGTAACAGCCACCACCTCGCCGTTCTCGTCGACGAACTCAAAGTTGTAGCGGCTCAGGAGATGGGGGATGGCGGAAAGCTGCGGGCCGTATCTCGCGGTGTTGTCGTACAACTCGAAAAGGGGGACGGCCAGTAGCTTCATGTTCTTTGGCACGCTGAGGACCTCTAGAGTAGGAGAAAAAGATAGGAGGTTAGCACGCGGTCTGACAGAAACAAACGGCAAAGATTAGATAGACGGGGTAGAGCGCAAAACATACTTGACTTGGGTAACTGAATAAAGTAAAGCTTCTTGCACTCCTTCGGCCTCGTCACATGGGCCGGCACAAAGGGGTACATGAACGTCTCAAAGTTGGGCCTCCACCACTGCGCGAGGCAGTCGCCCACCTGCCAGTCACCCGCCTTCTCGCCCTCGCCGAGGCTGCCCACGGGCGCCAGCCGCTCGTCCAGCCGCTGTTTGAACCCTTCGATCTCGTCGTCCTCCGGCCGCAGGTAGTCGCCCGGTAGCTTGAAGAAGGCGTTGGCGATCTGCAGCATCAGGATGTGCGGGTGGTTGTGCTCGTGGCACACTAGGATGCCCTCGCACGTGCGCCGCATGCCGTGCGCGTTGTAGTGCTCCTCGAGCCGCTTCAGGCGCGCCAGCACGCTCGGGTCCTCCTCCGGTTGCGTCTCCTTGACGCCGAATGTGTAGTTTGATAGCGGGTAGAGGCGGATCGTCTCGGGCTGGTTGGCGTTGAACGGCAGGGGGATGGTCGGTGGCACCGAGCTCTGGAGAGCGTTGGAGGTTATCGTGGACATGTCGTCGTTCGTCGCGTTCTCCGTTGCGACGAGATTGGTTCTTGATGGGAAGGGTGCTGGTGGGTTCGAAAGAAGAAACCGAATGGTAGAGGATCCCGAAAGGCTACCTAGAAACGGACTCGGGGCTTCTGTTTCGTTACAGAGATGCGTTCTAGACTTTTTCGGTAGATGTGATTTGATTTGGTGTTGACAATGTGCTCGCGATGATGAACACGATTGAACGGAGGGGAGGCAGTACAGAAAGAAAGCGGTGACTCGGTATTGTTGGGTGTCAATTTGGTACGGTAATGTGCAGTTCGGTCGCGAGTTTCCCTGGCGTTTTGGGGGACGCAGCAGTTGGCGCGACTGACAGTCCAAATCAGGAAGGCGGTCAAGTCCTAAGCTCAGAATAATTGTGGGCCGGAATCTCGAGGTGGAGCTTGCCAGGGACCCTCGTGGGCACTTGAGCCGCATTCAACTTCCAACGTCAACACATCGTCGTCACTCGCGAACAGATTCAAGCAACATAGGCGGGCCTACCGCCATGGTATCGAATCAATTATAGTGAGACCGAAATGGTGACAGCAGTATTGTCTCCCCTAGAAGATGTCTTAGCTTGAAAGCTTACTTCTTCCCGTTGCTTAGGCATCCAGTCCGACCAGGAAAGATAGCAAACGTCCCACAGACTACGGTGGTTATCTGTTGGTGCCATTGTAGGAAGACCGACGCCGCTCACGTTTCTTTTGCCGCAGCATGTTTGTCGCAGGGAAAGTTTCCTGCAGAATCATTCCTGATGACATGAGAAACTCCTTCCGGCCGAGGTGCCCATCCCACCGAGGTTAGCGTGTCACTAGGTCTAGCACAGAGGCAGAAGTCCTTCTGGAGGTTTGTCCGTGAAGACGCTGTCAAGGTGTCTATACACATCTAACTCCTTTCGAGGAGCTACTTTCCTTCTGATAATTCTTGCTTGTACATAGGGCTACTCAATTTCTTTGAACTTATCTAGATCTGCTACTCGCATCGCTCTCATGACTGTCACATCATTCCATCCCTCGCGCATGAATACTTTGATACATGGCACGACATGTTTGAGTACAGACTAGGATGCACACCGACCATAGAAAGGTGTTTCCGTGTATGCCTTTTGTAGGCCATCATTTTGCGTATCTGTTGTTTTTGTATTCTAGGCTAACCAGGTCTTTCAGATGTTTGGAGGTAGTGAGCGACTAGTAAGATCCAACGCCGTCTTATTCGGTAATCAGGTCTCACCAGTATTGCCCTGCACTATGGACATGGAAAGGCTCTTTCGTCGCGGACGGGGAGAGTTGCATGATAGATTGACGCAACGATTCGGCTGAGCGTACCCGTGAACAAACGCTTCCTCTTCAAACGAAGTACCCTTTGGCTTTCTGTTGCCCTCTCGTTTGCTCCTGAACGCCTCCCCCCCCCCCCCCCCCCCCCCCCCCCCCCCCCCCCCCCCCCCCCCCCCCCCCCCCCCCCC